>CAJQUW010014470.1:0-313226 GCA_907163375.1 Prostheceraeus crozeri
CTTTCTATTACAATTGAACTCGAAATTTTATTTACTAAGCAAATCAAGCTCCAAGCTACATACAATTCCAAACAGCTCTTACATGTATGAGAGTAAACGAAATTTCGGAAGAATCCTCACTAAAATAAAGATTTAAAAAAGACAATTTTGTTAGCATAAATGCATAGTTGGCGATTTTTCAAGTGCTAGCATGACACAAGACGCATGAATACAATGTATGCATTCAATCAATTGCAGAAGTACTCAGAGATTTCAAAATTTCAAAACCTATCTACCATATGCCAACTATTATTTATCTAACTTACTTTCAGCCATCCCATGTGGAACATGAATTGAAGAATTGTAAATACTGGAATGTAAAAATCCAATTCCTTTCCTGGAATTTTCGCATTTGGATCCACCATTTGCGACGAAAATAAGAGACAGAGAAAGTATGAATAAACGGCAATGATGACAACCTAAAAATAGAAGATTAAATGAAGATAAGCAAAATCTTTGTATTCAACAGTAATGATACCTATAATTCGATTTTTGTTTTCATTTTTCCTTTCACGAAGTTTAGAAGCTCTGTCAAGTCATGGATAAGGTAGTTCGCTATTATAGAGCTACGTTAAAACAAAACTATGGCTTCTATTTTGTCTCCAAGCTTTTAGTATGCATTCTGATTAGGATGGACCATTTTATGACGCTCCTCACATGTCACATTCACTCATTCTACAGCCATGCATTGCATCTTGCAATCAAATCAACTGCCATTCTCGCTTGCTGATTTTGAACACGTGCTGTCACTAGAGATCGGTGTCGCAATACTTAGAAAATCGCGCTGCAGATGATGGATTACATTGTAAAAATGTGATTACAGCAGTAATGATAGTACGCATTCACACAGAGCAACAGCGTAGTCTATAGAAATTGCGTCAATAAAATGAGAACTTATCTATAAAACCCATAAATGCTTTCTCTTTTCACATACAAATCTATTTGCAGTATGAATTTATCACATTTGATGCTATAAGTTATACTTGACAAGAGACAAAAATAGCAACAATGTTATTAAGATCGCAATTTCACAACCGATAGACGCATCACAAATTTAGAAGAGTTATGCGGATCAAAGGGCACACTGTTGCCGCGTCAGCGAGTACCCATCAAAAAGACAATCTGTTGATGTCGTGCCAACGGTTTGAAGATAGTTACCTTACGGTAGAAAGATTTACTGCATGTTTTGTCCATACATTGTAAAAGTTGCATGTCAGATTCTATTTTTAATGTTTTGTGCTCGTACATACAAGTAGTAGAATTAGCAAGTCTAATTGTCAAGAAAAATGTATCAGTTTTAAAAGCGTAAAGCTTGATTATGATAAACATTATATTTAATATAAAATCAACAGACATTTCATATTTTTCATTTTGAGGAATTCAGTTGACTGGAGCCGGTTCCAGATTTTCAATACGGTACCTGAACAACATGTCACATACAATTATAAGCACGATTGGCTTGTGAGATAGAATAAGTATCTGCATGCACAGAATGAGCACAAGTTGGATGATATGAACATTAAATATTCATAAAGAGATGGCTCTCCCGGTGCCCGGATTCCAGTTGCAAAATTGACCAAAAAGAGAGGCAAATTTCAATTTCTCTGATTCTGCTGTATGTGATCATTTTATCACCAAACATCCAGGTACTCAGCCTACAGTCAAATGAAAAATCATTCATTCCGGCATAAAGAACTACCAAAAGAGGTCCATACTCGAGTCGTTGTACATAAACAGCATAGACTCTTCCAAACTTATGAATAATTGCAGAGATGTGCAGCTTAACATTCTCTATATATTTTTTATTATTTCTTTACCTTACTAATTTTGTTTATAGTAGTGTGCGTGTCCTGCATTTTTAACTTTTAACTTACTGTATTTGTCTTTAATGATTTATTGATTATTAGTGTAAATTCTGTTTTCGATCTTCTTTGCTTACCTATCACTTTGTATGTGCATGATTAAGGCGAAAAGCCGAAAGCTCGCACCACTTTAATAAAGCATCTAGTGCCTGTTGAAATTTGCCTCTCTTTTTGGTCAATTTTGCAACGTTAAATATGTTGAACAGCTTACCTGTGTGTAGACCAAGGGCGTCATGATGCTGCTGCAGATTTGAAGTGTTTGCATTTCTGCTCGGAGGACATCAATCTCCTGAAATTCGGCAATGATGGTATAACCAATTGACAACAACAACGGACGCGTGCTAAAGGCATAGTACAATCATGAGCAAAGTACATAGTAAAATCATGGGAACAAATGAGCGATAATCTCTAGCGCAGAGGGGCTTTCAACGATATGGAATCTTTGTGGCAGAATGAAAATGTTAAAAGTATCTTGAAAGCAAAAAAGGGAAGCTTTTCAACAGACGGAAGAATGATGGAACTGATGGATAAATAAGAGAAATGTATAAAGAAGCAAAGAAGGCGGCCAGGGAAGCAGTAGCCTCATCAAAGGCGAAAAGCCTTTTCGATTCAACGTAGCAAAGTGCGTCAAGGTAACAAAATTTAAAAAAACAAGCTAATGACTAGTTAATTTTCAATAGGTACAAAATATGATTTAAAAGAAAATTTTTATATTATAAAATGACTAAAAATTCAAAAATACTTACTAGAAGGACAAACAACGCTTCTCCTCTCCTCATGTGTAATGAATTGGCGAGTAAGTCGTTCTGTTCAAAATTATGTTTATCACTTATATATTGAAAAGATCCTATTTAACAGTCTGCCCATTCAGATGATAAGAGGATAGGTCTGTTCCAATCAAAATACCAGATCTAGCTAACACAGCGGGATTATGTTATCTAAAATCTACCAGGTGTGTAGGAGAATTAATATTAGTTCCTTAAGCTAAAACGTGAAATGAAATTCTGAAAAACATACATACAAATTATTTGACTATTTCTAATGAGGTCATCAACAAGAACTTGGTCAGGACGATCGCGTTTCGACCGCTTAATCCTGGACGCTCAAACCCGACCAAGCGCGGTCCTGTACATCTAAGATGCACAGGCTCAAAAATTAGCATCTATTAAAAAAAATAGAGTCACTATTGACTGAAATGTACCTCAGGCATTTGAAAGAATGACAGAGTCCAGCCAGTAGAACTGCGACAAGCAAAGAAGCCGAGAGAGAGAAAAACCTATGCATAAGATTGCAAGCATCCGGGACAGAAAGACTAAATACAATATCGCAGGACACTATGTGAGGGACGTCCAAGGAATATTGTGTAATGTGTCTCACATAAATTGGCAGCGATGGCTCGAGTACTTTGAAAAGTTTCTCAGCCAGCAGCTTCTCAGCTTCCTATACATGCTGCGGCGCTGCTTCCTGTAACGAGGTTGAAATCCCCGAAATATCTCCCAGTGAAGTAAAATATCAGTTCTCCAATATGGCCAATAACACATCAGTCGGTAGAGACGACTTGCCCATTGATGCCCTGCGTGCTGCACAATCAGTCAATCAATTTATTGTATTCACTACATGTCGCATGTATGTGACTAATCTAAATACAGCAAATTAATTACATGTATAAATTCGAAAACATCAGACTTGATGTTCATCACACAAACGACGCTGTGATGCCACTCTCCTTGTGAAGATTAGTTCTCAGAAAGTTGATGGTTTCTTATTCCAGAAACTGGTGCGGTAGAAACGCATTGATCTTTCACCTACTTTTACAGTCCTGACTCTTGGTTGCTGAAAAACATTTCTTCGGAGCACTGTGGATAAAGTAGATAAAACAAATAGTTCTCCAAGGGCTATTGGAGCATAGCCTGGATTACATTGACAATTGGTGATAAATTCGCTCATGTTTCGCGAGTTTTACGTTTCATTCCGGAGACTGACTGCATCAGATTAATGTGCCATCTGAGCTCCAACTCGCACGTCTGGAGTGAATTGATGAGTTCTGATGTCGCCATCTGCATGCAACGATTATGTATAATCTGAACCTTTCGTTTACCAGATGCTGGAAGGAACAGATAAACACACGAGACGCAATTAAAATGTGGCTGAGCCTGGCCACACGCTCTAAGTGGCTGCCACACAGGCAAACGACGTAGACCACTCAATTTCCATGCAATAGTTCTGGTAAGCCTCTTCACCTGGTTTTCGAAAGTAAAATTTTTATCAATATTCAATCCCAACAACTGAATGCTTTCCATGTTCTCTAACGTCAAGTCTTGCACTTTGAACTGAATATCCTTGCCACCGCTTTCCAGTCCGATGCATTGGAATTTCTGTGGATTTGGCTTTAATCCGTTCTCTTTGAACTAGTTCAATATATCCGACATCAAGAAGTCCATTCTAAGCTGAATTTCATTGGTGTTATCTCAAGTTATCCAATAGGTAATGTCACCTGCATATGCGATCCACATAAAAGATCGCGATGATCCTAAAAAGAACTCTGTCTACAGCCAAGATACCACAGAGAAGGAGAGAAGTCACGCTAGTTCCAATCTGCAAGAACAAGGGGATCACAGGGAATTTGGCAATTATAGAGGCATAAATGCACTATGCCACGGTCTTCAGTTGCAGGAGCACATAATTTGCGGCAGACTATGACAAATAACATCCATTGACAGAGACCAGCCTGGGTTCATGCCAAGTGTCTCTACTACGGAGCCTGCATTCACTCTGCGAATGAAGCTGGAGGGTGCCCTTATGGAAAGGAAGGATTTTAGAGCTGTGTTCATCGACTTGTGGAAAGCAGATGACACATTCCCAATGGAGCGCATTCCCTTCATTCCCCGGAAAGGGTTGGTGCCTGAGCCACACGCTCGAATGATTCAGGAAATGCATAATGAAGGCATGATTGCTTGATCAAAGCACGGCGATACGGCCCTCTTATACGTCTCGGTGGGCTTATACCAAGGTTCAGCCCTAAGCTCCTAGCTCTTTATCCTTTTATTAAATGAGATACGTAAACCACTAGGAGAGATTGGAGACACTCGGGAACTCCTCTTTGCCGATGGCCTCGTAATATCAGAAGGAATGAAGGAGAAAATTCAAACGTGCCCAGAGAAGTGGCGTGAAATCCTTGAAACCCATGATCTTCGGATCGGTAGAACAAAGACGGTATATCTCAGTACGAAGGAGAATGAGAGCTTGCATCTACAAGGCGTCGGAAACACGGCTGTAGATGCCTTTAAGTATTTGGGTACAGTGATGGACAGTGATGGCCGAGGCATGAGAGCAAAATCTCAAGGAGGATGGAAACATTGGAGATCGATGTCTGGAATCCACTGTGACAAGAAGATGCCGCTACGACTGAAAGGCAAGATTTTCTGAACAGTGGTGTGGTTAGACCAAAGTGTTTAAATATATCAAGTGTGGAAACTCCCCATTACTCTAATGTATTTTTAGTGGCGACAAATCCAATTAGTGGCGAAATTGTTTACCACTGATGATGTCCATCGTTCTGGCGGACGAAAATTCAGGAAATAAAGCTTAGCACGCTGAGAACACTTCTGATTTGAAAAAAAACCGGTATTACTTTCAATAAATCATCAATTGGAATACCTAGTTGCTTTGATCAGCTTAAACAACCAACTACTACTACAATTGGCGTTATCGAGCAGGATCGATTCCTGACTACTGCGACTGCTGTCGCTCTACTGCATTCTACCACTGTTGCTGGTTAACGGTGCGACCCTACTACTGCTGTCGTGAATCTGCGAGCCTTCAGCGAACTAAAACTAGACACGCATACTTTCCGACCAAACCCGCTATCTCTCTTTCTTCATTCTCCTTCAGTACTACGGAACGGCTACTTGCTAACTTGTTCACTCAGCCACCATCCTGAGTCCCTCTGACCGCGCACACACTTACATTCAAAAGCACATAGGTGTAGCTAGGTTTAGGTTCTCTACTTTAGAAAGCACTCTTAAGGACCTTATTAACGAGCTTAAGGCTGTAAGGCTAGAAGCAGGTATGCGGAGTCCCGTCATTTTGATAGGACTCCGACTCCGGGTTTTGATAGGACTCCGACTCCGGGTCGCAAGTATGTAAAGCCTAGTTTTTTGAAAATAAGCTAGTAACCTACATCATAGATCATTATAGGCTTACTTGAACCTATCCTTAGTGATCATTGCTGTATCAATTATCAATCATTTTCGATGAGAGTTTATCAATTTTCGCTTTAAGTTGGATGCATACGACTTGGCTCCTCGCCTCCTTTGTTTGTATTATATTTCGGGTCTAGTTATGGGCCGGAGTCCGGAGTCCTATCATTTGATATGACTCCGACTCCGCATCCCTGGCTAGAAGGTTTAGCTGTAAGTCATAGGTCTCCTACTAACCTGAGATTGCACAGAGCACTTGCTAAGGACCTAAAGGGTTAATAAACTTTAGGGACCTAAGGACTTAAGGAACTTTAACGACCAGAAGAAAGAAGACTCACGGAGCAACGTCGACATGAACTACCCCCAATCGACCCATTGGACGTCAACGACGTGAACGGTGTCGCCGATTTTCACATAAAGTTTCGAGAATATGTCAAGACCAACATGGCTATCGACGCAAAAAACCAAACGGCCCACTACATTACCTACATTGGTAAGTACGCGTTCGCGCTACTTAAGGAACTGGCGTTTCCGGCGGACGCAACGACTATGGATGGTGCAAGTCTTCAAGCCTTATTGCAGAAGCACATCTCACCAGTAAACTTTCAAGTTGCCGAGAGACAGAGGTTCCACAACCTTACGAGGAGGTCCGACGAGTCAAATAAGGAGTTCATACTTCGCGTTCAACATCAAGCGGCCAAGTGTGGGTTCACCGACCTGGAGATTCAGATGACGGATCGACTCATAGCCGGTATGCGAGATCCGCAGTTAGAGCGAAAACTCTTGAAGGAAACCAAGTTGGATTTTAAGCTAGCGAAAGCTATCTTGGAGGCCTGGGACGCAGTCAACCAGGCGTTGCCACAAGCCAGCTCGGATGTTTTGGTTGCAACGCGACATCACCACAAACCGCCTTACAGGAACAACAAGGGTTTCAAGGCACATAAGCCATCATACCGGTCTCCTTCAACAGCTAATCAACATGCTTTCAACCATAGGCAAAAGGCGCAACAACTACGCATATCCAGCAAATGCCATTCCTGCGGTGGCAATCATTTACATTCTGATTATTAATTCAAGAAAGCAGAGTGCCATTCATGTCGCAAAATAGGCCACATAGCCAAAGTCTACCGCTCCAAGCCGGTCAAGGCTGTCGCTACTGTCAACAATCCCTCAGACTCAAAGCTGCAGCCACCGGAGATCTTCGCCTTCACTCTCTAATCCAATGGCCATCTCTACCATTCAGTTTCTTTCTCAAACGGTCGATCAACTGAATTTATTATCGACACCGGTAGTCCCGTAACTTTTGTTCATTGCATTTCTTTTGCATTTATTTCGCAATCCCCGAAATGTACGAAAGCGTTTCACTGTTCATGTTAACATGATAAGGAATGAGAAGATTTCTGGTTTTAAGGTCAAAGGATTAATATTGCCGATATTTGCGTCATTTGCGTTTAGCAATGTCACGTAATTTATATGCACATCATCTATTTTATCTTTTGTGAGTAATTTTTGCTTCCGAATTTCAAAGCGAGGTCAAACAATATTAATAGTAAGCAGATAGAATTCTTCCATAAAATGTTGCTCTGAAAGAGAATATATATCAAAATTTCGAAGAGCAAAATTACCATTTTCACCAAAATAACGGTCTTTATGAAGCCCCAGCTTCTCGGTTTTTGAGAAAGAACCTAGCCAAAGATGCTAGTCGATCTATTTCAATGAAAGTCAACAAAGGACACCAACACATTTGATTGCCGACCGATCTTGCCTGACCCAGGAATCGAACCGAAGTCCACGGTGTAGAAAAGCTCGCTCATTCTTTACTAGGCTGCTGAATACGATAAAGGACATTTTTCCAGTCGAATACCGTTTTGAACTGAAACTTCAAAATTGGAGTCTTCTTATACACTGTAAATCGCTCAATACCAGTCACATACGAAGGATGCATACCAAAATATTTTTTTGGTATATTTCTGTATCTATTTGCATGCTTTTCGTATGTTATTTCAACTGTAGTATGAGAAAAACAATAATTTATCGTTAGTCTCTCCCCAATACTTTTTTCCAATATGCGAGTGATTTGAATAAAAAGGCAGATGTTATGCGCCAGACGTTTCGCGTACCAGCCGCTTTATCAATGGCAAAAATCTATTAAAATTTTACAACTCGAGTATATATAAGAATTGCTAAAAACATGATGCCAGTTCGTGACGACGATTTAGAGCCGGCTTCATTTGTGCAATCAATTGTGATTCGCTGATGCTGGTTTTGACAGGGCAATCTAAAATTCGCAGTATGCTGACGTCAAAGTCTTCAATATTGTTCGCGGCACATTTCAAGCAGTGATCAGCCAAGGCACTAGCTGTGTCTCCATTCACGATGCTTCTGCGATGTTCATTAAATCTCAACCGAAATGGGCGTGAAGATTTACCTATGTAACTAGAAGAACAAATATGACAAATAAACTGATAAACTGCAAAACGAACATTGCAATTAATATAATTAAGTAGTTTACTACAAAGAAAACAATTATCGTGTTTATTATTCCTATCCTTACTGCGAAATAAATGACATAATTTTTTTGTTACTTTTATTTACGAATCTAAAGTTTATGTTTGCGAATGAGATAATTGATTTTACGAGAACAACTATCACTAATGAAATCGACATTTAATACAACTTTATTTTCATTACTAGCTTTTGATTTACGCGAGCGTTTATTAAAGACGAAATCTCTATCTGAAAAACCATTACGCTTGAGACGAGATTTAGTTTTAGCTTTAGCTTCGACGCTAAGAGAGTTGGAGCTACTTCTCTTATCGATGCTGTCAAAAGTGTTGACAATGAAGTTCCTCTTTACATGATTGGGAACCCAACTATCTTTAGTAAGGGTGCAACCAGACGCTATTTCTTTTTGATAATGACAAAAATGAATTTTGATATTTATCCATATTGTCAAATCTAGATAGTTCAAGTAGTTACTCTCAGGGACATCGATTGTAAACTTAATATCTTTATTTACTGAGTTAAAGACATTGGTGATAACATCGAAGTCAAAATTACAGCTAAACGGGCCCATGATGACGTCATCAATGTAACGTTTATAGACGGTGGGGACAATATCATAATTATCTTTAAGGATACCTAAGGCTTTGGTTTCAATGCTATGCATGAAGATTATAGCGAAGGCCGGAGCATATTGAGCACCCATAGGGCAACCTTTCTTTTGTAAATATATTTTTTCGTTGAAAACTATTTCGTAGTTCTGAGATATAAAGTTAAGCATACGCATGAGATCATCAACGTTACATTTAAATTATCAATTAAATCCCAGTGGTTTATACAAAACTCCTTAACGACCTCTAAACCATACCTCAATGGAATCGACGATATAAATTCTTGACATCTAACGATATGAAGATATGATCGGTAAAATTATTAGAACTATTTAAGTGATCGAGAATATCAACTAACTGATGAGAGCTTTTGAGGTGTGCTGGGACAAACTCAACAAGTTGGTTCAAAAGCCTACTACAGCACCAATCAATTTTGTTTGTGGGGGTATTTATCGCAGATGCAATCGGGCGCATCT
Organism: Prostheceraeus crozeri; assembly: GCA_907163375.1. Lineage (NCBI taxonomy): Eukaryota > Metazoa > Platyhelminthes > Polycladida > Euryleptidae > Prostheceraeus > Prostheceraeus crozeri. Next base: position 9,690 of record CAJQUW010014470.1, read on the forward strand.
GGTAAGCCGAGTCTTTCAAATCTTTATGATCTTTTACTAGTGTGTAGAAATTAGCAGGTTGACTACCGGTCACACGCAATTTCTCTAAATTACTTTTGGAGAGCTTATTTTTAAAAATTGAGTTGATCATTTTATTGGCTTGGTTCTCAATGGCATTTACTTTAGAGTGTTTGCGAACTTCGTAATTACAAGAATCATTAAGTATAGACTCAGACCACTCTACATAATTATTTTTGTTAGTTATACATAATTTTTTAGTCTTATCAGTAGGTATAATCGCAAGATTATTGTCTTTTACAAAATTCTTCGTTACTGCGATTTCTTTTTGAATCGGCTGATCACTGCTTGAAATGTGCCGCGAACAATATTGAAGACTTTGACGTCAGCATACTGCGAATTTTAGATTGCCCTGTCAAAACCAGCATCAGCGAATCACAATTGATTGCACAAATGAAGCCGGCTCTAAATCGTCGTCACGAACTGGCATCATGTTTTTAGCAATTCTTATATATACTCGAGTTGTAAAATTTTAATAGATTTTTGCCATTGATAAAGCGGCTGGTACGCGAAACGTCTGGCGCATAACATCTGCCTTTTTATTCAAATCACTCGCATATTGGAAAAAAGTATTGGGGAGAGACTAACGATAAATTATTGTTTTTCTCATATTATGAACCTCCCGACGAAATCCATCAACTATATTTCAACTGTAGTATGCTCTACACTGTAATCTGGCACCTCCTAAAGCGGAAGAAATCTGCATCCTAAAGCGCCACACACTAAAATGTCAGAAGGCTAGGTTGAATAAGTAGGTGAGCATACTGAAGAGAACAATGACCCTTAGACGTAAGTATCTGCATAGAGGAGAGCGTGAGTCACTGCTTGCCAGACAGCAGGAACGCTGTCGCATAACAATAGCTGCTATTGAGGACATTATAAGTTCACGTTGCTGTATGTACGTGAATCATTCTCCGCGTCATCTCTCCAAGGCTATGTAGCTGGCTTTGACTTCGAGTGGCAAGTTGACTTTCTGTCAGTGATATTGCAATTAAATTGTTTAGTGAAATTATCTGTTGAAGTTGTGCAGTTGTAAATTTCAAATATATGGGTATCATGATGTCATGCCAGGAGACTACATCTTTCCCATCAACGTCGATCGAAATACTGGATAAATGGAAAAGAAATATAATAAGACTTGAAGCCAAATGGCCAAAAATCTGCATTCTACATTTTCTCGTGATAGTCAATCGTGACAGATATACTGATCAATCTGGTTCATCAACTAACGGCAGCTCTGAAAAATGAGGTGAGTTTCCTGTTGCTCTGATAGCCTATTCGAAAGAGTTGTAATGCGCTACATGCTGTATAGCACTAATGTAAATCGAGTTAAAATGCCACTTTTCATAACGGGACTTAATTACTTTTTGCGGATAATGAAATTATAAATTTCAAAAAGTATAAATTTTCGAGGTAGGCATACATTGTATTTGTTAATTTCATGCATTCATTCGCGTTATCTGTGCTCGGTGAAGCCTCTGAGAAGCAAATGCGCACTCATAGAAACTGCTCAAGGTGCTCGTCTGTTGCGGGTGGCGTGTCCGGTGGGGTTTCCGAACGAAGGTAGAAAAAGTAGTAGATAGATAGATGCACGTATGTGAAGGGTTTATTGAATTGGCATATCAAGTTTAGGATTCAATGCAAAGTTCTAAATGCTTTGATGTACACATGTATTATTTATGTGTGGTCAATTATATTCAGAATATTCGAAAATTCGTTTATTTCAATGAATTTTGATAGAAATACAACAATCAATTCTGTATTTAGTTTATTGGAGGCACACATTAATTCAATGTAATCTGATAATGTAACCATCTATCTCCAACTGTCATGATAATCTATAGTCAGATAACAGTATAGACATCGAAAAAATGCAATAGACGACACTGAAGGACATTCGTTTCCATTATGTAGTAGAAGAATTGTCTTCAGTCTTTCCTGATTCATACATTTAAGAAGAAACATCTTTGTAACCATATGCTCAAAATTTCGCATTCAATCTTTTAAACGTTTTTATCTAATCTATTAAAATTCTGCTGCCATATAGTTGTGAACTCGCTTAACAAATATTCATCAAAATACGAGCATATGAAATTCCGGATGTTGAACTATGGGACAACAGACTTCTGACAAATTGAAACTTCTATACTTCTGTATAAAATCTTCTGCCAATAAGTATCCTTCTTGTCAGTATTCAAATATCCGCGGTTTTCCTACAATGTCCAGACACTATTGGATGCAAACGTATTTTTAATGTACGGCGTTAAGTGTTCCACTTCTATAAATATTCAGTCCATCCTGTTGGCTACTTGTAAAAGTAAATCCATTTTAGCAATGAAAGTATCTTATTAAAATTCTATTGATATAAATATCTTATCATATTAAAGTACTCTATTCATATTAGTCATTATTATTAAGTTCTCAACGTAGCATGATATCAAGGCAGAGATAGACTCCAGCACAGATAGGAAAGACTAAACAGTCATCAAAACAAAAAGAGAAGATTAATTAATTAATATAGAATGTTTCTATTCTGTAAAAATACATGATAAAGTAATTCTGATAGCAAGAAAATGTCCGCCTATTGAATGGAACTTTCCTTATTCTTTTTCATAAAATCATCTCATGATCTTTCCATTTTTTAATTCTTATAAAATTTTTAACGACGATCTTGGGCCATATAAGCCATGCCAGTTATTATTTTTGAAGTCAACTTAGCTCATGTATGTTTGGTAGAGACATGTGACGCTCATATTGTTTTCATCTGATTAATAAGTACGGCTGCTTGTTGTCGACACATAGAATTTTGCAGGACAGTACATGCTGTCTGAAGTGGAGAGTCAATAAGAAACATATGCAGTATTGTATTAGAACTTTCAAACGAAAGTTAGTACTTGTGAATATGGATTATTAGCATAATATATGCTATTTTTTGGAGATATGAAGCTCGTGAATTTCCATGATCTGTAGAACATCGAATAACTAAGAAAGGAGCCAATTTTCTGCAACAAGAGGTTTCAATCATTTTATCAAAGTACATGTGTATGTATTCAATTCAGCATTGATATATTATATTATCTAGGCGTATATCAAAATAGATAGCGTAATAAAAATAATTAAAAAATACGATATGCTCTATGTATGCATGATTATATAAGAAATTCTATTTTTCTTCAATTATCTGTCAAATCAAAAACTTTGAATTTTTGAAGAAATCATACTTTGTTCAGCCTGCTGCATGTAACATGTAGATCTGACGTCCTTGTATCCTAAAGTTAATTATTTTTTACCTCCATAGTTCCTAACTAAAATTCCTTTTCCTTTTCAGCAATCATTTCGACTGGAATATCAGTGAATACTAGTATATGGTGTCTAAATATTATATATGTGCTTTGACGGATGCAGCATCTATGCCATCACGGTACATGCAGTCTTGTTTCTAACATATAATCTCCAACGCAATCGACAGTATTTTGCCACCGTAGAAACTGCTGGAAGGACTTCTTCGTGTGCGTCACATCTTCACCAAGATCAGTGCACAACTCTGTGAATTTTTTGGTGCGTTAAATTACTTTGAATTCTTTAGTTTCCATCTTTCTATAATAATTCCTTGATGATTTCCATGATGTTTTACAGATGCAATATCTGTTAGTTTATATCGTAATTTACTTGAACAATAATAGAGATTGATTTGCATATCTAGCACTTGATTGTTATTCGATATTCGCATCTTGAGACTCTATTTGTTACTTTATCTCTATTACAACAGTTGATCTACGATTTCACACATGCCTTAATCCACATAATTCTGTAATAAATATCCTGCATGTTTCTGACACTTTTTTACTGTTCCGACACTACATGTATATTATGTAGCATTTGCATTTTTCACGGAAAATTGCGTGGTCAGGCCAAAATTTTCATTGTACATGTATACATGAGATTTCGTTGCATCTGTTACATAAATAGACCTGTGATTGTATTCATTTTGGTGCTGGGTGTCAATTTTATAAATTTCAAGTGAATTTCAGTAAAGTTTGTTTCATGTATTCGAATTGTACAACACTAATGTCATGTTCTCTTGCATTACAGTACTACAGGGGTAAAAGGGTTCCTATTTCTTCATTGGGTTGTTTGTAAAGCAATAAATAAATATTGAATGAATATAATGAGAGCTTTGTCTGCAATAAATCTCAATGCGCAACCCGTCTATTGCTGAATAAAGATAGTAGTATGCATTGTCATAAGGGAAAAGTAGAATATGGCATTGAAAAAATGTTTAAGGAGGTGAGAGGCTAGCCTTCTAAAAGGCGCATGCTTTAGGATTTTTTTATTAGTTACGAATAGTGTCTTGCTTTAGGAGGTGATTCAGCTCGCTTTAGGAGGTGCTGGTTTACAGTGTACATACCAAAGCCATACCAGCACAATGTTAAAAGAAAGCATCAGTGATGTCTAATGTATGTTCATTTAAGGCCTTTGTCAATAAAGATCATACTAATGTTACTACTGTTTTGTAAGTAGTGAGATAATGACATCTAATAGTCAAACTAGCAGCACTGAATTCGATTTTGATGCATGAAGGTCTAAGGCATTTCATAAATAATCAATAAGCATTTAACCATCAATAATTATGCATTAGGTAATTTTGGAACTAAGCATATCATCAATCTGAAATAAAAACACATTATAAATCATGAACGCAAGCATGTTTATGTTGGAGATATATAATTCAACAAGATTGCACGAAATATAGCGTTTGAATGAATTGATGCTAATCAACTTGGTTCATAAAAAAGAGCTTCCAAACCAAGCATCCTGTTAATGTTACTAGACATGTAGCAACGACGACATACTCGTGGGGCATAAAATTCACAATAAATCTAACCTAGCACGACTGATATTACTAAAAAAAGTTATTTGACAGCAGTATGTAACATACATATTTTTTGCTATGTGACTTAAAGCTCTTCATACCAGAAGCATACGAATGAGGACGAATTTGCATCGGGTCTCGCAAATAAAACATACCAACAATTCATATTTCAGTGTAAAACAGCCAATTACAGATAGAATAGTTCGTATCGCTACATACCAATCACATACGAAAGTAAGTGAGATTTCGTATGAAAAACATACCAGATCTCTGTAAGCATACGAGAATCTCGTATCAGATGTTAGTTTCAAATAGTATGCGATTTTGGTATATGTTTGTATGTAACTCTCGTATCCAGCGATTTACAGTGTGCCAGCTCATCTGTATGGCCTCCCGAAAGTTCACAAGTTTATTGCTTCTCCACCTCTGCATCCTATTTTAAGCATGCGTCGTATTGTGTCGCATTGTTCCAGTACTAATTAAAATAAATTTATTGATGAAGTCTTGAAGCCCATCATTCTCAAGTCTCTCGAAATTAAAAATTCGTGATTTGTAGAAAGTTCAATCCTGTTAACACCATCTGCATTTTGCCATTTCGAGTATCTCATGCCATCAAAAACCTGTTCACCCATTCTTCCTTGTAGGACACTATCAACTATAGGTACGTAAGAGTTATCTCCCCCTCCCCACGTTTTCAAATTCGTCTGTAATCCGTCGAAATGAATCGATCATCATAATACTTCAGAGACACGTATTTGAGTATTTCCTACCCACATGCAGACTTTTATGCAAATCGGACAAGTACTTTTTGAATTAGAGACGACGACGTGAAGTGTAACGATGTCAGCAGCTTGATCTGACCTCGCCTGACTTCATCGCCTGAGCAGATAGCACTTGAGGTTAACAAAGTCATGTCGCGACAACTCTAGAAGTGATAATGACCCAGACCACATCCTTTCCATTAATGTGCTTAATTTAAGAAAGGTGTGGTAGGTTAGTGGTCGTGGGAAGATTTCAAGGGGTTATGAATGAATGAATGAATTAGCGTTTATTGAAAACAAAAATACAAATCTCGCACCTCCAATGGTAATCGGGGAGGTGGACATACACAAGAAAAACATTTAAAAACGGCAGATGAAGTCGATTTACATAAGGCATCTATCTATTCGTGACGGTCTTAAAAGAAAATCACTACTGGTAAATGAGCAAGTCTGAAGTTCAAGATAATGTAATTGCTTTCATGAGTTCATTGATTCATTGAATAAAAGTGCACACGAGCTGATGAAGGAATTCAATCTCCGAGTAGTATCCATGTGAGGCAAGATAATTCTTTGACTTCGATTGGATATCGATGTCAATTGCCTGTGCAAGATATGTTGAGTGTCCGAAAGAGATTGTCAGAATAACTTTAGCGCAAGCGTCTTCCTACGATCTGAAATGTCTAAAATTGAGCATTTGTCATATGTCTTTGCATCTGGTCCGTGAATCGTACGAAAAGTTCTTCTACAAAAAGTTATTAATTTGCTATCAAGAGTTGCACCAGGTGAAACAAAAACAGGTGATGCGTTTCTCCCCCACGTTTCTACATTTGTGTAAAATCCATAGATATGAATCAATCCTTATAAAGCTGAGTGAGGATATTTTCTACCCACATACCATGGCTTGTGCAAATTGGACAATTACTTTTTGAATTAGGGGCGATAACTTGAAGTGAAGCATTGTTGCAGCTTGATTTGACTTCCTCTGACCTCATCGCCTGAGCAGAAAGCACTTGAAGTTAACAAAGTCATTTCCCGACAACTCCTGAAGTGATGATGACCAAACTACATCCCTTACTCTAACATTTTTATCCTAATAAAGGTGCGGCAAATAGCAGTGGATGAGACGAAGAGGCAGAGAGAATAATGCACGTACGTGTAACAACAATGCGTTGAACAGACAAAGTCAGGACAAGCTGCTGACATCGCAACACTTTGCGTCATCGTCTCTAATTCAAAAAGTAGGCTACTTGTCGGATTTGTATAAATTTTTGTGTGTGGGTAGAAAATATACTCAAATACGGTATCTGAAATTTTGCGACGGCTGATTCATTTTTACGGATTATAGGCAAATTTGAAAACGTGAGGGAAGATAACCCATTAGTACCCAACCATATTTGTAATCTTCCACAATCGTCACAATCTTGAGACATTGACCTCTTTTTAACCGCAGTGTTTTTCAAACTTTACTTATCGCGGACTAGACGCACATCCCAAGTGAACTGCGCGGACTAAGACTTGTCAAAATATATACGGGTCTATCAAACGCAACAGCGTCTATTTAATCGCGCTGAAATACAATTTAGTATTTTTATCTCAAATTCTGTTTCTACAGATGATGTTCCGTAAGTCCTGTAGAAAGAATGGTTGCGAGTCAGATGTTACTTGTAATTTCGAAACATCTAGAAAAGCAAAAAGATATTATTTACCAAAGACTTCAAGACAGAACGAAGTTTCCGCACTCTCCCGGTAAACGTTCATTGGTCGATCACAGATTTAGTTTGAGGTAAAGCAGACAGGGCCTTCGGCGTCCAGCGCTGATATCATCTATGTAGCCTATACAAAATGCAGCATATAATGGAGGTCAACTGAGCGAACCAAATGGAACAACGCAACCGTGAAACATCGATAAACACAGTGCGTCACACTAGTGCTGACTGACTGAATTGTAATTGGCAGCAAAGTAGCGCTATCAGAGCATTGCAGCAATTTGCAGTGCGTAGCTATGTCAGCGCAGTCTCATATGCAGGCACGTGATCTATTGCTGCTTTATATGCTAATCCCACTGAAGAAATTCTTCTTCGACTCTTAGACAGCGTCATCGCATTAATAAGCCAAATAATAGACGAAGGAAGGTTAAGCATTTTATACCACAAGCGATCTGTATTTCACATTAACTTTGCGGACTTCACTGACCTGTGCCGCACACTAATTGTAGTCCAGGGTGTTGAGAAACATTGGCCTAACCTCTCAAGAAGTGCCCTCTTACCTCAACATATTTCTCCAAACTCTCCGTTTAATTTTATCATGTACATTCGGTATAGGCTCGTCCATTGCTCCTACTCCTACTGAATTCTCTATCAACTTGGTCGAAAGTAATACAAACAAGCATAAACTCAATTATTATTGCATTATCACGCTATGTTAATTGATGATTACCTATCTGCCATCTTCAAAAAAAACAGAAGTTGGTATTTTTCTGAATGTGATGAATTCTCTACATGATAGTTCACCAATGAAAAGAATGAAAATCTTAAACAAGCATTTTTGGATGCAACGGACAGTTTTCAAAATGCTCTTTTGCGATAGCAAACAAGGTCTACGCATGCGGGGCAACGCATCTCTTTTGAATTCAATGCTCCAATATAACAAAAGAAGTCTGCGGTTCGATCTCTTTTTATCGGTGCCAAGCGCCTGTTATGAAAAAAGTTCCCAAGTAAAGCAAAATCATTTTCATTCAAAGGATTATCCCATCGAGTTCATGGATTCTACTAAAGTCAAGTTAATTCTCTTGATAGAAATCAGACTAACAGAAACGAGACTGTTAATTCACTTCGCTGATCCACTCCTTTTGATAAGAAAAAAAGAGCATGAAGTCAATAAATCGTCCTAATAATTAGCTCTATTTTAAATAAAAAAGACAATTAATACAGGTCGGTTTTAGAATTTTCAGGACATCCAATAGCTTCCACATAAAGAGAAAATGCCTCCGTGTTTAGAAAATACGTCACATCTTGTTTTTTGCGGACATAGTGTTCAGAAGTGTGTAATTGGGGAGACACGAAACGCCTAATCACAAGGGCTAATGAACATAATGGTCGTCAGACTTGAACAATTTAAGCACAAAAAATCATTGGCAGCCGCCGACCTTCAGGGCCCTCATTAGTAAAGTTAGGATTAGCCCAAACTACCCGAAAATAGCTAGAATGGTAGAGCAAGCTGAGCGACATCACAACAGGCTGCTCTGCATGTATTTTTCCTGACTTTACCGCACGGCTAATAATCGTGAAGATTGTCATGAAGGTGTTGAAGATGAATCCCAGGCATTGAGTAGAATTTAAGCATAAACATCCTTGAGGAATTTAAGCATAAACATTCCGAGTGCGTCTACGCGGCTGCCGAGGATTTTAAATGCTTAAATTGTTCAAGTCTGAGGACATCTTTCTACTCACTGTCTATAGGAGAACTGGCAATCTTCAATCTTCAAGCTAAGGAACATTTCATGAGAATGCCGGTCCCAACTGAGCTTACTGAACTGTCGGCCACATGAAGCTAGCCAAGATGACTTCAAAGTTGATATTAACAAGCCAAACTGCTTTATTGATTAAAGAAGCTACAAATTTTCGTCCATATATCAGCCTGTTGACGTACAAAAGATTTTCAAAATGCTATGCTGTACAATACAGGGATGCAGAGTCCTATCATTTTGATAGGACTCCGACTCCGACTCCGAGTGGCAAGTACATAAAGCCTAGTTTTTTTTAAAATAAACTGGCAACCTACATTATAGATCATTATAGGCTTACCTGAACAATCATTGCTGCATCAATTATCAATCATTTTCGATGAAAGTTTATCAAATGTCGTTTTCAGTTAGATGCATGCGACTCGGCTCCTCCCATCTTCTTGATGTGTGCTTCACACAGTTTTTCTCCTGTCTCTGCCACACAGGAAAATCCCCATCCTTCTTCAAAAAATATGAGTACACTTTCGATTTTAATGTGCGCTTTAGAGGAGCCATCACACACGATTAACGTGAAGGTAAGAGGTAATGCTCTCAAACAAGCTAGAATTTGATTTTTGTCTCTGACGTGACCTTTGGTGCATAGGTCTGATCGAGGCTAGGAAGACTTGTCTTCTCTACTAAATCACCGAGTGAAAAGACAATCCCTTTTTCACTATCACGGTTCATTCCCTCATTTATTACAAGCTTTGCATGCACTGCTGTCTCTGTACTTTTGTTTGACGGAGAAAGTTGACATCAAGACAGTGACAGCTATGCACGCGCCTAAATAATTTGCTTGTATTATATTTCGGGTCTAGTTATAGGCCGGAGTCCCGAGTCCTATCATTTGATAGGACTCCGACTCCAGCAAAAATGATGGGACTCCGGGACTGCGACTCCATATTCCTGGTACAATATCATAAAAAATTATGCTTCCAGAGACAATGTGCGCTAAAATATTGCATATAATCAAGTGGAAATGCACTGATCAATGAGAATTCTATCTGTCAATCCCTTCGTATTCTAATTTTTGCTTGTTGTCAATGTCTTTTAATGACTTGTATTAAGACAATCGAATTTGTATGTAAACTGTTGTCCCCTCTGATGTAGCCTACTGGCCTCATGATGGTTATCAACAATCTGGATTCTCGAGTCGATCAACGATCATTGTTTTCCTCTCCTATATAAGCTCCTTTATAAGCTATATAAATAAAGCTTTTTTCGAAACGCGAATGTCCTTTCGCAATACTGAACTTAGATGACCTCCGCTCCTGTAACTCACTCAACCCAACTACTAAGTAGTAAGAAAGTTTGTCGGTTTCATTCACGCACGAACTTTATTAGAAAGATGTGAAAATGAACTTTCAGTAAACAGTCATTGATTCCCATTTTGACATGAAACTGTTTTTGAAGGTCAGCTGTATAAGTGCAGGAAATGTGTTTCATTTCACATAAGTTTATTTATGCATTTTAGTGAAACTTTTAAATGCCGGTGATGATCGTGATCGAAGGAGGTACCTGAACCTGAACACTTGCAGACGTTGACATGTACTTTCATCTTTATCAAAGCGGTTCCGATAAAAATAGAAATTTACCGTCTGCCTCATCATTCGAAAGCATATCGTCAGATTGCCCGAATTTATTATTTACAGGAAATTTTAATCTTCAAGACAAGCACTGTGAGCTGAACGTTGAACACAAGCAAACACAATCAGCTTCAGACTCTGTAACAAACAACACGGAAAATTCTATCGGCATATTTGTTATTCAGCACCTTTCATAAGTGTTTGTAATCCTGTCTATGACTCAGTTCTTCAACCTTGTTTGGCTTGGTGTCTTCACAATACATCATTTACTTCCTATGTGGAAAATAATTCAATTTCTAGCAATATTGAACGAACTTATAAAGAAAGATTAAGATAACATTTTGATAAAATTAGTACTCAAGAATTCTCAGTCTCACTGAGTCACTCGGTCTATTGAGTGAGACTCTTTGAGCATCATTTGCAGCATTTCGTGCAGCAGGAGATCGTATTTGTTGTAACATCGCTTTAAGATCTTAAATTGTGACAGATTGATGTCATTTTCTCTATGATGCTGCTGTTACGATCTCCTGCTGCACGAAATGCTGCAAATAAAGCTTAAAAAGCCTTCATTCAATGGATAGAGTGACTCAGTGAGACTGAGACTTCTTGAGTAATATTTTTTCCTTTCTTCTCATTATATTGGATAAAAGGAAATTAAATTAATTCATCTTTTGACGCGCAGACAATAATTCTAATACGCTTCTTCGACCTAGCGGCTTGAACAGCTGTGTGTTTTCACAAGATGACAGTTGCAAAAAATAACCGTTTATTCATGGTAAAACTCGCAGATTTGTGGCTTAACGCGTAGAATTCTGCAACAGTTTGCATCTGCAGATTGTTACAAGTGTTGTTGAACTAGAGACTGAGAAACCTAGCCGTTTGGAAAGACATAATCCAGAAAACACAGCTGATATTGGTGAGACTCATGTGCAAAGTAAATGCAACAAGTCAGACCAAGCTGCAGCGCCTCATTTTCATTGGCTGTTGTTATCTAGCTCTGCAATTTCATTGGAGCAAGCGTGTTTTTATATTTCGAAAAGATTCAAGTAGAAAGTTGAGGGTGTGCTACTAACTAGATTTTTGATATGTTGGTAAGGGATTTTTTCTCTACAAGATAAACCCACTCTTGAAACTAGTGCAATTTGTGGCCGGTTAAATATATATTGTTTGAACTATTAGGTGGGCTGTCCGCATTGATAAATATTTGAAATTATTAGATGAATCGCTGCAGCTCACGTCAATTATCATTGTCAATGTTCTTGGATCGCTGATGTATCCATGCATGTATGCTTTCTGTGCTAATCGCGTTGCCCATTGCAATGGAATCCAATATTCCGGATCATACCGCGTCTTGTACCTTGTGTAATGTTCTGCAGCTACAGTCTCAAACGCCTTCATTTCTGATTCCGTAATAAGCTTCCGAAAGGTTGTCTTGACTTCTGAAAAACAATAGAATATGTAATTAATGTATATTTCAGTAGTTGAAAGTTAGGCAAGCCAGTGTCACGGAAGTGTTTCACTGATCTCACTTAGCGTAACGCTACCTACTAGTTCACATAATTCGGGTTAGAACTTCCACTTATGAATAATTAAAAGGCGGAGCATGTGTGACTTACACATTTTCCGTATCTTTCTTTCTGTTAATGAATCATCCGTTGGACAAGCGATTCTGGCCTGGCTTCAGGCTAAAGCAGGCTAGCGCTCCTATCTTATGTATGTCGACTTTAATTTACCTGATTTTATGTGATACAAGCCATGACAATTCACACGCTCTTACTACGATTTATCCGAAATAAACACATATTATTATTATTATTATGTTTCACAGCTGTAATATGCTCCGCATGTTTCACATTCGATTTTGGATATTATGCTTTGACGTCAACAATCCTTTTTTCCACTTTCGCAAGTACCCTTTTGTGAAAGTACGTTGCCAAAACAGAGAATGCATGATTTGCGAAAGATACTTGGAGCAGGGGTACAGTGAACACAGCTTTGCTCCTAAAAACATCCCTCTATCTTCGAAAACGTCAATTAGACACATTCTGAATATCTTTCTACATTATTTATGAAGCTACGCACGTACGCCAATATGATGCCGTTATACCTCAATCTCTATTTTGCACTGTTTTATGCTGATATTGTCCATAAACTTCGAAGAAAAGCCTATTCCCATCGTTCATAAGGTCTTCAATCCCGAGTTCCTGGAATTTTCGTATTTTTACGGCATTCAGAATCCCAGGATTAGGTAACAGGATTCCGGGATTTGTTAACATCTGTTTTAGGCAGTTGGGCTGTATGAAGATGGAGTAACAAGGAAGTAACAATAAAGATGAACGTAATTCATAGTTGCAAATTGCAATACATTGTTATATTTGAAACCTTTTCCTTTTTCGTTATCAATATTAGTAGACCTATGCTACCAAGAATACATCAGACACGATAGTCGCATATATACATGTAAGTATGTATTGCTTATTCATACATTTTTATCATTTATACCAGAAGTAGTGTTGGCTTTCATTGACATCAAAATTTAGACAGTCGAGAGAAAGAAAGAGCGTTACAAGCACAGGTACTAATTAATATTTAATCAATTTTTAAAGCGATTATAATACAACATCGGGCTTTGATCAGCTTGCATTTCGATTTGAAATCACATACCACGTTACACATGCCGCATCATGCCTGCTTATGCCTGTATGTGAAAAGAAAACTTATTAGTAAGTCATGGACATTTAGACACATGTCTACCTGATGTCATAAGTTGTATTGTTCAGTGCATCGTCTAAGAATTCAAAGCAATTCCTTGTATTGTTCTGCCTAAGCATCCAGTAAATGCATTAAGTTTGCTAATCCCAGGATGAATTCCAGGATCAGAAAAAGTCGAGGGAAAACCCTAGTTCAGACGTACGTAACCCTCTACATTTTTCGGCCGCCATTTCGAAGACCGAAAGAATCACGGCCGCACTTAATATGTGTGCAAACAACTAGGTCAGTAGCCAATCCTTTTTATATTGCACCACTCACATTAGCTTTCCCTGATGAATGACGCACTGAAAATTGCATAAAGGCCTACTTCGTAAAGAATGAATTAGCAAGTTAACCCACATACGACCGACGCTCATTTTTGACCCGAAAAGATTCTAAGCTTAGGCGTTATTAGCACTTGAAAAGTTGAAAGCATGTTTTTGTAAGGGCAGCCGAAGGAGAAAACACTTTACTAAGCTACTGTAATAATTCATAAAGGAATCACGAGCCATACAAAATTCATTCATTCATTCATCAGAGGGCCGGTGATCTAGTTGGCATCTTTATTCAGGCCATGGACTTGAAGCTTACACGCGCGAACAATTCGAGCAAACTTCAATTGCCCCTTTTGTTTCTTTTAGCTGATGACTGTAGCCATGAATGCACATGAATGTAACTTCCCTAAAATATTCTATTCATGAGCTATCGAACTGTTTGAACGCCTTCATCGCGCCTGCGGACAAACTTTTTCCAAACAGCATGGGCATAAAGGTGTTCCACAGTGCTGCTATAGTGACGATTGTTTTTCGATTGCCTTGAACTCCAGAAATATATGCAATATACATGTACAATATTCTTTTTCATTCAGGCCTACTTCTAATTGTCACGGCCGCACTTTGCCTCTGCAACGGCCGCAGGTTGCGCACCCTTGCCCTAGTTGTTCACTGATTCACTGTCTGTTGCAGCCATAGAAATTAACAATGCCATAGAAAGTTCTAGAATGGAAATTGCATGAAAATTATGGCACACGCCGGGGGAACTTAGTTGGGGCAAAAAGCAAATTTTGCGACCTTTCTTGTTTTCGGGTTGGCATTTTTAATTATCAAGTCAATGTGCGATCTGGATTGTTGCCCCTTGTCCAAAGATCATGTACACAAAAGCAATAGTGAATTTACAAAATACTTCGGCGACAGGATGACAAAGAAGGAAATCCTTTAAAACGTTCTGTATGGTCATCATTTTGAAATATCGCTCCTATAATCAATCAAGAGTATAATCAGACTCTTATGCAACTTGTAATGTCGATTTGCAGAGCATGCATTGCTCCAGCTTGAAGCCAGAGGCCAAGAAATCTCAGTATTCATTTTACTTTAAAGGGCTCCCCTGTTCAATGTATTTGAACAATTTTCAAAACCTTTGCATGCTTTCGAATATGACCTTCCAAAATATCATCACACTATATTACATAAGTCATTCAGAGATTAATTGAAAAGTTCCAACGACATTTCATTTATCTGAGAAATAGCTGTCGGTAAAGAAGCTTTCAATGTGTTTATTCCAGAAAACGCTAGGTTTTTTAACCGATAGAAGAAATTATCCAATAATTAGAAATTTTATCTTTGAATTCTTGAAATATTCTTACAACCACTACATCGACCACATTCGATTATGACTCTGAAATAATTTTTAATTCGTATTCCAATATTGAAAACTGGAAAATAGTTGTCAGTGACTGCTACAAATAGACACAGTATATTAATCCATGGAATAGTAGTCTATTTCACATGAAACAATGCCGCCATCTCACTTGCAATTCTCTTCAAGAAAATCCTGTAATTTGCTGTCAACAACTTCCACAACCAACTTGGCAAATAGTTTGACTATGATACAATGTTTTAGATCGAAGCTGATCTACAGGCCATAGATTTTTCCATGTGCCATCATTGTACATAGGCAAGATATCAAACTTCCATTCTAGTGTACTATTATCCACTTCTATGGTTGCAGCAATACAACCATGTTGCGAAAACAACTTCAATAGGTCAACCTTACCAAAATCTTTCTATCTAAAAGCTTTACGGAAGCTTTTAGTTATCATGAACTATTATTGTCTCTTGTTAGTTACATGCCTGAAAACATGCCGAACATAGCATCACCATCTTTTCCAAATAGAGTTAGCCTTTGTAGATTGCCTATAAACTTCATTAAATAGTCATTTTAATAGCAACTTTCCCTACAACGTTTTCTACTCTCGTCATGGAATTGCAAAAGTAAATCATTCCCAGATACTTAACATATAAACACTTAACCTAGAATCAATTAATTCAAATATTGTGATTCATAATGACCGAATGAATATGTGAGATCTTGTTTCATCTGCATTATTATCACTTCAGTATCTCAAACTATGTTTGCTGGAGAACAATTTAATTGATAAGATTGCTTCATTTCTACTCATGTCCTCTCACTTTAGTAACATCAATAAGTTAGATGTGCTCCGTGCATTCAGTGCCTATAAGTCTCTCTTGAAACCTAATAAAGACGATCCACGTTCAGACATTTAAAGCAAAATTGTAGAGAATTACTTGTGATTTAATAGCATACAGTGTATTTTTGGATTTGCTTATCTGATGTATTAACAACAATATAGGTTGTGATTTTGATTGTTTTCTTCTCATCTTCTCTCTTACTTTTGTGCACAAACGCATCGTCACAAGTTTCTGAAAAAATGTTTTCATAATGCATTTATAAACATCGTATTCTTGATTCACCAATAATAACTTGATCAGCAAGAAAATATCCGAAATGTGTGCTATTCTGTTGAAGCATACAAGAATTGTCATTAATTTTAAAGAAGAAAGATGAAACCGCATAATATGTGATCCATTGCTGTTTCAATAATACCGCACGCCGCTCTTGGTCTTGTTTATTAAGTGTAATAAAGTTACTTTATGTAAATTTATGTTGCTTTCTATTCAAAATGTTGTGCTTCATTATTTGAAAATAAGATTTATTATTTGAAAATAAGATTTATACCTCCAGAATAATGAAAATAAGGCCAAAATTTCTCGATATTGTATGTATTGCCGACGTTTCTTTCTACTTTTGCATAAACGTTTCTACGTTTTTTTCTACGTTTCTTTCTACTTTTTCTACTTTTTCTACTTTCAACTTTTGTATAAAATGTTGTGCAGCTTATATTACAAAACAGACATTCTCCATAAATGTCAACAGCATGAGAAATATTGCAGTATTTCAATATTCTCAGATAAGTAGTGGTGTAAACATGTCGCTTTCCATCCTGAAAATCTCATTACAACCCACATTTATGAGCAGAATCGTATCGATTACAACAAACTGCACTGATTTTACGAAATGAAATGACTTTCTGTGCCTCCTATATTCTTCGATAAAAACGACTTACCACTCATAAACAGCCTCATCTTCCGACTTCAAAGTGAGTTCGAACTCTTTATTGGGTTGGAAAGTTTTGAACCATCTACTATTTCATCTACTATTTCATGTGGGCGTTTTCAATGACTTTATTAAACGTTTCAACTTAGTTTCCTAAAGAGAGAATCAGAAACCTGCAGATCAATCCATTTTATTCCACAATCTATCCATCATTATCACTTATGATGTTACTAATTTGATATTGAATTTAATGTAATAACTGGAATCTACATGACAAGCATTAATGAAGTGTTTTTTACCTTAGCAACGTCATCCTCCCTATTTCTCTCATTTCCTCTCGTTTTCATCATGCATTTTTAATCTTTATATCATATATTTTGAAAAGTTTATACGATATGATGTTAAACAAAATCTCGTTGGAAAACATCAATAAATCATTTCCTTTCCATATTTTAATTTCAAAATCAAGCAATCTGTCATGATTAAAGCGTTACATTTCAGATTGATTGTGCCAAAAAGGAATAAGGAAAATGTCATTCTCTGTAGAAACAATCAGATTTAAGCCTCATTTACACTAGACCAGTGGCTGGCGTCCAGTAGAAACACACGGTAAATTACACAAAATGTCACCAAACATGACCTAAAAACTCAATATGTGACCAAATATGACCTTAAAACTCAAAATGTAACCAAATATGACCTAAAAATTGAAAAAAATACCTATTAAAGCTTGAAATATAACCAAACATGACCTAAAAACTCAAAATGTAACCAAATATGACCTAAAAATTGAAAAAAATACCTATTAAAGCTTGAAATATAACCAAACATGACCTAAAAACTCAAAATGTAACGAAATATGACCTAAAAATTGAAAAAAATACCTATTAAAGCTTGAAATATAACCAAAAATGACCTAAAAACTCAAAATGCGACCAAATATGACCTAAAAATTCAAAATGTGACCAAACATGACCTAAAAATCTTAAAATACAGTAGAAATTATGTTTCCAGTTTCAGGCAAAGAGTTAAAAAGTTCAATGTAAGATAAATAAAACGATTTATTTCAAACTTTCACCACAGTATAGCCATTTACAGCTTGTTGTACAAAACAGTAATGTAATTTTCTTCATTTGCTGTTTGGAAAAGTCTGTCTTTGCATAGTATCTATCGTCTTCAACATTGTGAAGATCGCTCTACCGAAGCAACGGTTGGCTGGCAAGGAAAGGCAGACGACAGACGAGCCTGTAGACGATACCTGTAGGCAATGTATGCACTGGAACGGTTCTCAGACTGGATCGCGCTACTAACAAAGTTGGACCTTGGGTTTTGGGTCGACCTTGGGTGAATGATACAGAACTTGGGTATTCTATTAATGCTGAATATATGCAGATCAAGTTACAAAAATTAATATTTTGATTTGAATCTTAGGAGACCTACAGGATAAGAGCATAAAGTTCTGATATTTTATCAAATTTCCACTGGATTCACAGAATATTTCAAAAGTGAAATACTTGTGATTATTAGCTATTTCATTCTGGGCTTGACGATCACCGCGCATTGAAAGTTCATAGGCTTACATATTGTATCTACTGTAAGTTTGCATGTCTTTTGCTGCATTTTTGCATATTGAATTTTTATATATTCCGCATATTTTACATCTTCGCAGTTATCTTCTCACCCTTAACTTTCTGCGATAGCCGACATTTATCCAAAAATAAATTCATTCCCATTTCATATAGTAAATATGTTTAACCATACACTTACTGCGCAGCTATAATATTTCTCAAGTTTGTTTATGTTTCTGAATGATAAAATGAAAACAATTGCTTTGATATGAGTAATGTGTAGCTCAATCATAATTGATTCAAATATCTTCAATTAATCATTAATACATGCACTTAGGCTACTAATTAAGTAATTACAATTATTGCATTAGTTGACGGTCTCAGAATTACTTTTCAAAGATTCACGGTCCCCGCTATCATTAAGGATAGTGAAACAAAAATATTATTTGGTGAAAAATTATTCATTCCAAATCGATAAATATCGACATTCAGTCCACATGCAGTCAGTACAATGAGGTGGGTGCACCTGCTTCGTCTTCAGCAGTTCTTCCAAGTCGGGCTGTGTTTTTGATACCGCAACTCTCATGTCATGAGTTACACCTATTTCGAGATTTTGTTTTCATCGCTAGTAGAGTTGAAAACGCTTTCTCACACTCTTATGTGGTTGAAAATGGAATCAGCACTTGAAGATCCATCTTTCCGACATAAGGTTGCGATTGAGCCATTTCAGTCCGAAAGTCATTGCGACATATTTCACGAAAAACAAGCCTTGCTGCACATGCATCAGAAAAACATTAACTTTTCCCTTGTTTTGATTCTTAAGCACTCATAATGAAACGCAATATATTTTGTTTGGCCCTTGTACGATTCACATAATTAAAGCCTTTTCTTTAATAAACGTGGTTATTATTATTATTATCATGCACCAAGTCGATAAACTGTTCTTGAATGAAGTTTTCTTCTAAAGATAGATCACTAGAGGAGAGTGTAAATGGGTTGTTGATGAAACGATAGCATTTTTCAAATTCATGTGGATCGGGAAAGTACCGAGAAGCTTCTTCGCTAAAAATTTATTATCTATTCTATTAGTTAGATTATCTTCTGTCATCACGTCTAATCGTCTGTTAAGCTGTAGATTAAGTTTAAACTTCTTCTTGAAACCCACGAAGGATGGTCTGAAACTTGATAACTTAAACTAGAATTGATTTTCGCTTAAGCGAATTTTCAGGCTTAAACTCTCTCGTGCAAACGGCCCTGGAGATTATTTAACCAATGATTAAGATGTGATCGTGAAACTGACTATAAGTGAAGAATAAGCAGGAGTTTGGATTTTTCAACTATCTTGACTTTAAATCAGGGGCCGGCCCACGGTGCATCCCGTTGTTGACAACCCAGCTACTTCCTCCACACTGTAAATCTCTGGATACGAGAATTACATACAAACATATAACAAATTCACATACAATTTCAAACTAACATTTGATACGAGATTCTCGTATGTTTACAGAGATCTGGTATATTTTTCATGCGAAATCTCACTTACTTTCGTATGTGATTGGTACGTAGCGATACGAGCTATCCTATCTGTGATTGACTGCTTTACAATGAAATACGAGTTGTTGGTATGTTACATATACCAGACCCGATGCAAATTCATCCTCATTCGTATGCTTCTGGTATGAAGAGCTTTAAGTCACATAGCAGAAAATATATATGTTACATGCTACTGTCAAATAACTTTATTTAGTAATACCAGTTGTGATATTTTTTTTTGATAGTGTGATATTTAACTAGATTAGATTTTTTGTGAATTTTATGCTCTACGAGTATGTCGTCGGTGCTATTTGTCTGGTAACATTAACAGGACGCTTGGTTACCACTACTTAATGAACCAAGTTGATTGACATCAATTCATTTATTTTTAACAAAAGGCCTTAAATCAACATACATTTGACATTATTGATGCTCTCCTTTAACATTGTGCTGGTATGGCTTTAGTATGTAAAGTATACTACACTTAAAATAGCATGCGAAAAGCATGCAAATAGATACAGAAATATAACAGAAAAATATTTTGGTATGCATCCTTCGTATGTGATTGGTGTTGAACGACTTGCAGTGCACAAATGCATTTTCAACTGTGCTGTTTTGTCACAAACACTAAACGGTGTATCGACAGCACAGAACAGTTTGGTAAACAGCTTTCTTTTAGAAGTGGAACGGGTCTTCAGCCTTTAGACAACAGCCACTGAACTTCAGTTCAACTGCAGTTCAACTTCAGTTCACTGAATTCAGTTCAAATTACTTTGAAATTGAGCGAATATGCCTTGGCTCGACACAACTTTAATTAACAGTTTTGGGAAAGCCAAGTACGGTGATAGAAAGTAGAAACATAGGCTATATATTGCGACCTTATATATAGACTTTGGCTTTGACCCCGATGAGACGAGTTTAAGGTCACAAGAAGCTGTCATAATAAAGAAAAACAATCCTCAAATTAACTCAAAAGCAGAAGTTGAAGAATTGAAAGACTTTTTACATCTTTGATTTTTATGAATTCCTCTTACGCATATAACTTAACATGTTTCTTAACTCTATGTTTTCCACACACTCTTCCACTTCTATGCAACATTGCATAATCAGCCTACAATGTTTTCGCGATCAAAATTTGAAATTGATTTTCTGTATAATGTACATAAAATGATTCAGAACCTGATGATGGCTTTGGACATAAGGTCGTAATATATAGTTGATATTAGCCTATATTTTTACTTTCCATCACCGTAGTTGGCTTTCCCAAAACTTTTGATTAAAATTACTCTGTAATATTTATACACGCAGGTGTAATCTTAATCAACTATTGTCTCGCACTGAAAAATACATTTAAAATGAAATTACTCGCAAAATGAATTTCGTGTTACTTCCGTGAGAGGCTTGGATTTCGTGTTCACGTCGTGTTAAAGTAGTACACTCGTGTTTCGTGTCGTTTCTGTGTTTCGGCTAAAAACCTTCGTATCGCGTTGAGGAAAAGTTTTCGACGTCTGCAGACCTTTTACATAGCAATCCTGTGGCAATTAACACAAGTACGAATCGATCAATCACGCCAATATTCGCCAATTCAAGCTCGCATTTTTCACATCAAATATGATTACGCATATAGTGCATTACGCTATGTCTATTGAAATAAACCTGAAAGCTTTCTTCATTCCAGGATAATGTAAGTAGTCGTTGGTACAAAAAGTAACTAAGTATCACTTTTCATTAAGCAAATTTGGTAGCATCATATTATACGCCATATGTAATTTACTTGTGTTAAAGTGTTTAGGAGGTTTCATACTTAACAAACATATTCAAGAATTCGATCGAACATTTCAATTGGATGACCATCCGTATCATGTGACAAAAAGGGCGAAAACTAAGTCTAAGAAAAAGAAAATAAAATAATCTACAAAAATCTGAATAAATGTGAAACATTCATTTTCAAATTTCCTTATGTGTCTCATGAAATTGATTGTAAAATAAAACACATCTTCAAAAATGAAAACATCGATGTTCGCTTAATAAGAAAGGCAATATAATTCGTCGGTATCTCAAGAAATCCAACAAACACACTGATTGTGCTCTAAGTAGCTGCACCTTAAACAATACCGACTTGTGCTTACGATAGAATATAATTTACGAAATAACGTGTAGTGTCTGCAAGAATATTTACATTGGAGGCACGATCAGATTTCTTCACACAGGGATAAAAGAACACTTGACCAACAACTCCAGCTCTGTCTTCAAACATCTACAAGTACGTTCATGCAATATCACCAATATTTCAGTCAAAATTCTTATATCGGACAAAGACAGCCGCAACTTCAGAATACAAGAGGCACTTTACATCAAAAAAACTGAAACCAAGAATCAATAATAAAGACGACGAAGATGCCTTCTCTGAATTTCTTTATGTATAAGTTGTTATCGTTTATCTTTCTAGGTTAGTTCCTGCTTTCACTCTACTCAGGAATCATGGACATAATGTAACTTAAGTTTTGAATAATTTCCAAGGTAGATGTATAGATTCTCTGCTTCTGATGATGGCCTAAGAGGAGGCCGAAAATAATAAAGTATGAAAAATTATTACCCTCTTGTGTACTTGGTTATTTACTTCATAACTTACTTTTATCGCTGTTGATGTTGTTGAAAATATCTCTTACAAATTTCTCCTCTTCTTTCTTTCTTGCTGAGCTGATTTGAACTTCGACTTCAACCTCATCGTGATTAGAAAATTCCACATCGATGTTGTCTAAGCTTTCTGCAGCCAATTCAGCTGCTAATTCAGCTTCTTCTTCGACCCGAGCTTCACGGAATCGAATAGCAATTTGATCGCTTATTTTCCTCATCAAAATGATCCATGCGAGATTCATATAACGCAGCAAGCTTACTCGTATCCGTTGTGCTTTTAAATGGTTTCGATGGTTGATTGTTCCCTAAGCAATGAAAAAAGAATTATAGCATGGCTTAGTAAATGAATAATTAAAGTAAAAGTCACCTGGATCAAAAATGCTATTCGATTTAGCCATGGAATAGCCATGTACATTTGCCACCATCGATCAATTACACCAGAAACGAAGAATCCGAGAAGAAATGATAGAGGTACATTTGCTTTGACACTTTCGGCTAGTTTCACCACCATTTCAAAATTTCTGCAAAGATGTGACGGGTCGGTGATCGTGTTTCTCTGCAATTAAATAAAATGAATTAAAATGCTTTGACGATCTTAACTTGAATACACGATTCAAGATCGTTTGCAATATCGTCTGAAAACGACAAAATTTTCGCGAACTGAGAACTGTAATTTCAGTTAACTCACAAGGAATTTCATTTTGTCTATCATTTTTTTCTTATAGGCCCTACTTGCTGTAATTATTTTTTAAAGACCCTTTCTGACAGTAACACTTTTTCCTTTTTCTAACAACTCATCACAAAGTAAAGAATTCTTCACGGATCGAGACAACAAAATAATCAAGTGGCACTTTTAGGCACGTTATCACAGTTGAAATAAACGATGAGACAAGCTAGCACATCAATGGTAGCAGAATGTCAAACTTCGAATGACTGCCAGCTGCACGCTCATTGGTTGCAAGCGTCAGCTGACTTTATTGCGCGTCACTCTTTTACCAATCGGATCAGAGAATATCAAAATAGACTTCGGAAATCTCATGCAAAAATGTCAACTTTCGGAGTGTTACTTTGAGATCACATGACGGATTTGCGGTGACTTTTGACATGTCAATAATTGACAAAATGAACTTGAATACAGTGGGCTTTTCCTGATTGGTTTCTCAGCCGCTCCATTGAGTACATTTTTTAATAGTTGGGGAGCTACGGACACTTTCCTCCTAAATTCTTCCTAAATTCCTTAATAGCATGGATTTGTATATCTTGAAACGCTGAATACAAAAATCAAATTCTTGAGTGTCAAAACCAGTCGCTTTCGGTTATACCGTAGGTAAGGTTAAAGGATTCCCATCGGAACCCAATGGTAAAATTCAAGAAATATCTATGGATTGTGAAACACTTGGCAATTTTCGTACATTGTCTTTTGCAGAAAAGAAAGTATTTATCAGAATGCCATGCAGTTTGAAACATGACTGAGTTCAGAACATCAACTTCGAAATAAAAGTTGAAGTGAGTCACATGATTCAGTATTTGATGTCTAAGAGCTCTACAAAATGAGTAAATTTCCTGTTTCGACTTAATTTTGGCGATTTTACAATCTTCAACGGCTGTAAACAATTACGGCTTGTGCGAGACATTAAACAGTAAAATTTCCATCGCCATGAATGGTTGGGGGAACGACAACCTTTTGTCCACGACCTGCAAAGGCAAAATTTCTTCAGAAGAAAGAGCGAAGGAACCAGAAACCTTCTGACTTGTTAACATTCATGTAGGCCTACATCAGACAGGATATACACAATATATAGACCTTCATTCAAACAAAAAGAGAACAAATCAGTAGATTCCGTCATACGACACCTATTTTGCATTAATGTTGCCTGTGAAATTTCCTTAAAGATACTCCGGCTCTGTTGCGATAGACAAAGTTTACCGGTAAAAGAGAGGGCGGAGTGTGTATTTAGGCAATGTTACAAATGATCTTTGTTGCTCACCTGTAAGTTTGCTCGACTGTCCTAAATGTAATGAATTCTCCTGTGTAAAGGTTCACAGGACCCTCGTTTGCATTCTGATTGTGTATATTCCCCCAAATCTGATGTTAAGATAACCTCGGACTTCAATCACAATAGACTGAAATATCTGCTGGACTCCTCTATTCTTTGCTACATCATGCTTGTTGGCGATTTGAACAATTTTCCTTACATCACGTTTTTGAATTGTTTTGGTCTTGTTCAATTTGTTGACTTTCCCACTTGGGGTTCTGCCACGCTTGACAAAATCGCCTTCTTGCTAGGAAATATGATTCTGGAGTATCTTGCCCTGCTTTTGGTCTCTCCGTTCATATTTCTGTTTTCCTGAATCCGATTGACCCTGAACTGCCCAAACCATCTTCTACTCATTAGACAATTTTCTTCTTTTGAGGAAAATTGTTATTCCATGGTATAACACACAAGCGAGCATTTAGAGATAAATGGGTGTTACAGAACTATAAAAATGAGTTTGTGCATTATAATGAACGATGGGCAGTTCAGCCAATTATGTATAACAACCAAGCTGATTTTTCAAATCTTGACAGTTGTGTAAGTGATACAAGACCAACTAGACTTGGACAAAATGTTGTTGTGACATAAATAAGAAAGTATTTCAGGTATTACGGTATTACACACTGCCTAAGTTCAAGAAATCCAATGCTTGGTAATCCAATGCAATGATGTCAAAGTTTTGGAATAAGGCTTCGTAATTCTGGAATAATTTGGTTGCAACATGATATGACATACAAATTCATCTATTGAAGTACATATCTACTTGGATCAAAGATGCCATCATCACATTGAACTCTTGCGACAGTCTCATTGAACATTTATGGATCTAACCAGTAATCCATTAAATAATTCTTTTGGTAGGCCCAATTTCATCGGTATTTTACCTCAATTTCAGTTATCTCTTATAATATCGGCACCGAACCAAGTTTGTAATTTCCGTGTAGATAATGGATTATGGATGGCATTCTCGTCTATCCAAGAAGCGATTAAAGCTATGGTTGTGAATATGAAACACAAAAGAATGGCGTCTAGTAATGTAGGCCTTCTCAATATTCTGCAAAATATGTGAATTTATATTTATTAATATATATATTATTTAAAATATTATATTTCTGAAGCGTCAATTAAAACTTAAAATCTCAACATGCTATGCTTAATAATAATCAATAATAATCTTGCGATATTTAAAAACTGATCTGAAATCATGCGATATTTAAAAACTAAAATCATCTAAAAATTCACTAAATTCACAACATTGGTGAGTTATGTAGATCTCAACGGTTGTACGTGAGATGTGCGACTTCAAATCAAAAACGAGTGCTCTTCTTGACGCATGGCCACTTTTCTCCTTCTCATGCTGCAGAATCTATTGCACTTCACTTTGAGTCAAACATCTCAGACACAAGTGACTGGTCAAATCTCACATTGAATGACCAGAGATCTAAAGTCTTTCTGTTTTTCAAGACATGTTGAAGTCTAAATGGAAAAGTCCTGGTTCTCTGTCACCCAAATCATTCGAGAATCTGCTCATGTGCAATGTGATCCAGTTTTCCATCTCTTCCACATATCCATTACACAAGAATATGTGCCTTCGATGTAAACGTGCATTGCCAGCGATAATATGATTTCAGTTCTATTGTAGAGAGCACAGCATTGCTTAGTACAACATATGTACAGTATAATAAATTTTCAATGCGAAATTTTGCCTTATCTTTGTAATCTAAGCATTTACTTCAGTTTTTAAATAATATCTAGCTGTGGGAGAAGATTTTCCACTTAACTTTTTTGGTACCTGCTAATTTTTTTATGAACTACTTGAAGACAAACAGAATATATATAATTATTTACATCAGCACAGCTCTTGGAAAGGATTATTTGTGTAATACTCTTTCAACCGTTCAGTTTGACAGGTGCCACTGCCATTTTGATAATCCACTATCTTATATCACTACTACTTTAATCGCTTAAGGTCAGTGCTGTACGCTTACGCCAATTTGCCTCTGAAAACAGCGTCAACGTCAATTTTAGAATACAGTGGGTAAATTTGGCATTGCTAAGATTTGGTCGCTCGAGTTTTCTGCAGACTTGAAAGTAGTTTGATAGTTTTCTATAGACTACATACTAACGCGAGAAGGGGACACAATGTTTGATACTAAATAATACGGCGATACCTAGTAGTGCCGCAGTCGAGACAGTCTTTTCTCTTGGACTCCCTGACGAGCATTTTGAAATGCTGGTTTTCTTAAAAGCGAATCGCCAGTTTTTGTTATAAATCAAAAGATTTCCTGTATATTGTTAAAGCGAATTGTTAGCGATTTTTTTATTATACAATGAACTACACTGTAAATCGCTGGATACGAAAATTACATACAAACATATACCAAAATCACATACAATTTGAAACTAACATCTGATACGAGATTCTCGTATGTCCACAGAGATCTGGTATGCTTTTCATTACACATCTATCTGTGATTGACTGTTTCACACTGAAATACGAGTTGTTGATATGTTCTATATACGAGACCGATGCAAATTCATCCTAATTCGTATGCTTCTAGTATGGATTTCGTATGTACAGCTTTAAGTCACATAGCAAAAAAATATATTGATTACATACTACTGTCAAATAACTTTTTTCAGTAATGCTAGTGGTGAATATTTTTTGTTTGATAGAGTGATATTTAGGGCAACCCAAAGTTGCAGTGCAACTTTTTGCAACTTTTTTGCATATTTTAAGGTAAAATGCAACATTTTGCAACTTTCACTGTCATTTGTAATAAAGATAAGTTTTTAATTTCCTTACTCTTGGATCAACTCAGCTACCGGTTAAACCTAGTCTAGATGCATTTCGTTATGTTTTCAATTCTAAGAATTGTGTGGTGATGCTTTTCTATAAATAGCATTTACGTCAACTACTTCTCCTTCTTTGTATGTGTCGCTTCAGCGTTGTCAGCTACTTCCAAATCAGTGGAAAGAAGTTTCTCTTTATTGAAAAAACTTCTTGCTGACGATCGACATTTTCATCCTGAAAATATTGAGGCTTACCTTGTCTTGTACTACAACAGCAGTGATTAATCGACGTTTGTATTGTGAACTTATTTTTTTAGTTGGTATGAATTTTGTTTTGTATGACGTGAAAACATATTGTTAAATGAACGCTAGTTACTTATTTTTAATTTGAATAGAACACATTCAAACGGGCATACAGATAATCATGGCATTAACTTTTTAGCCATGATTGCCATTATCTGTTGCTATTTGACCCATAGCATTTATTTCAAGCTATTCGGGGGCTTTTATTGCAACGTTTTGCAACTTTTTGAATTTTAAGTGCAACTTTTGAAGATTTTCAATGCAACTTTGGGTTGCCCTAGTGATATTTAACTAGATTAGATATACTGTGAATTTTATGCTCCACGAGATTGTCGTTGTTTCTACTTGTTTAGCAACATTACAGGGACGTTTAGTTACCCCTACCTTATGAACCAAGTTGACAGACATCAATTCATTCAAACGATACCTTTCGTGCAATCATGTTGACTTATATATCTCAAACATAACTATTTTTGCGTTCATGAAGTATAATGTGTTTTTATTTCGGATTGATAATATGCTTCATTTCGAAATTACATAATGCATAATTGTTGATGGTTGAATACTTATTGATTATTCATGAAATGCCTTAGACTTACGAGTATTAAAATTGAATTCAGTATTGAAAGTATGACTCTTGAATGTTATTATCTTGCTACTTACAAAACAGTAGTAACATTAGTGTGATATTTATTGACAAAAGGCCTTAAATCAACATGTATTAGAAATCATTGATGCTTTCCTTTAACATTGTGCTGGTATGGCTTTGGTATGTAAAGCATACCACATTTGAAATAACATACGAAAAACACACAAATAGATACAGAAATATACCAAAAAAATGTTTTGGTATGCATCCTTTGTATGTGATTGGCATTGAGATTCACTGTGTGCATATCAGTAATTTAGTAGCAAGTTAAACACAATTGTCATTTCAAGTGTAGTGATGACAAAACGGTTTTATAGTAAATTTTACATGCTTAGCCATTCTTTTTCTCGAATACAAAATAAATGTCGCATCTGACAGTGTAAAAAAGTGACATTTATTATTTGGTTCAGTGGTCACATTAAAGTTGAGAAGGCCTAATCTCGATATTCTCGTTCGTAACAGTTTAGGTATGTCTACCTCATGTGATATTTCTTCGAGATGTCTATAAGTCATCCCTTTCAGGTAGCTGAACTGCTGGTAGCATAGAGTAGGTATATCAAGTAGAGTGGTAACTCCGCATTTATTAACTCCCCAATGTGTATACACTTTCGATTTTGTTAAATGAACTCAAAGAGGATATAGGTGGTATTGTTACCAAATGTGAGATACGCAAATTTTTGCAGTTTTGAAGAAACTGCCACGGAATTGAGTGATCATGATTGCAATGCAGAATGAATAATGGTATTTTACAGATTCTTAGTGTCATGACAGCCTTGGAGATTTAATGTTTGTTAAATGAGCAATTCGATGGGTTCCTATTACTTTCACGCTGGACCTCAAGAGTATTTTCTTAAGCGTGATCATATCACAGGCAACCTGCAACATGGTCGAGCAAAATCACATAATCAAAGACAATGATTTCAATTAACTTTGAATGATGCACTAGGTGACATGCCACGCTCAATCACGCGTAAACCACGCGTAATTACACATGACCCTAAACATCCGTGGCTATGCGGGACATTGCTGCAACATCTGTTATATAAGCTAGTATTGTTGGCAGTCCTGTTATATAGACTTTGCGTCTCATGTGTCTGCATGTATCAGAGGCTAAACAATGTGATAGGACCTCAATTTCATGCTCAGGGAAGACAGAACATGCTTAGCGGTTCATCCGTGGTCCAAGCGGCAACGCAGACAACCGTAGACGACGCGCAAACTATAAACGCTCGCCCGCGCGTATTCACAAACATTTCCCATGTTTTAACAGCATCAGATCAAGTGATTTCTGACTCTTAGTGTAGCGCGTATGTACGCGGGTAGAAGAATAGAATGTCCTTAACCACGGATGTTTGGGGTGTTCCGTAATTACGCGTGAATTACGCGTGGCATGTCACCTAGTGTGCAAATGAAATGTTTCATGATCGAATCATGAAATCATGACGGTGAAAATTGAATTAAAAACTTGAAATTTCAGTCAAGAAAGCACGAATAAGATCTCGACTTTTTCATGAAGACTTCCATTATAATGCGGTTAATAAAATTCCCTTGATAATCAGTTTGATTTCCGCTTAGTTAGGATGCTTTTCAGCAAATATTCATTCCTTTTGATATCCAACTTGTTTCATACTGCTTATATAGGAGAATCATCTCGGTAGTATTAAATTGGCAAATTTTGACTTTTCTAAAAAGTGATCAAATATTGGCAATACCACGGGAACGTAATCTCCGCAAAAAAGTGAATCTTTTGATATAAAAATGTTCACTGTATACAGATACTTGTTTGAGTCGACACTCTACCTACATATAAAAATGGTGACAATTCGCATCGGCTGTGTCAGGTACATATTGATGATAATAAACTCGACTTCGCATTTATTCCTAATTCACTCCTGGATCTGTCGACATTGTTTTGCTGTCCGGGCGGAGTGCCGAAAGAAGAGATCTTCAGTAGCCTACTGTAAATGTATTCGCAGCGACAGAGTCTAATCGTTTGAGTTTCAAAACAGATGATGAAGTGTGATGTAAAATTGACGTTTAGACAAGTAACCTGGCAATTGATAAATTTATCAAATCTCAACAGATGTAACCACCACGAGACATGTTTCGGCCTGTTGGGCCTCATCAGCCGTGGGTAGGTTTGAACCAGCGACGTTGGAGCTAGAGGACGTGCAAGCATACCCTCTAACCACAAGGCCACCGGACCATCTGTTGAGAGCGTGAATTAGCCAGGAGCTAGGAAGGCACTGCTTTAACGCAGGCACGTGGAGGGCGGACTGCATTCTGCAATCACTTAATACCGCATCCGAGATTGAGGCGCTTCACGCAGGTGCTACTCATTACATGTTTAGACAAGTAACCTGGCAATTGATAAATTGCCTCCTCTAGCTCCAACGTCGCTGGTTCAAACCTACCCACGACTGATGAGGCCCAACAGGCCGAAACATGTCTCGTGGTGGTTACATCTGTTGAGATTTGATAAATTTGGTAAAATTTACGCTATAAATTGACGACGTCAATTTTTTCATTGACGAGTACAACACTGCTTAATGTACTGTACTTAAATTTTGCGTCCACCATTCGCAAAAACTGAACGCTTTCGTTGTTCATTTATAAAATTTTGTATTCTATGATCTTGCAATTTTGTAATGCGTTCACCGACTGTAACCATGTGATGCAATAAATTATTATTATTCGCGCTTTTATGGTTGTTGCCAATCGTAATAGATAGACATTCACCCTTTGACATAATAGGCCTACTCTTTACATGCATCCCAGCATACACTGGACCAACACCGGCAAAACGGAAAATATGTAAGTGCTTTCAATCGAAGTTTGCTACACAGCTCTATGGACGAAATACCTTTTTCATTACATGCATTTTCTCTGTAAAAAAATAGAGACAAACAAACGCTGATTATGCTCGAAAGCGCATTAAGTGATGAGTGTTCAGACAGAGTGCAGAGTGCGCATATTCGCAAAATTCCTAGTTTTAACACAACAAAGGTTTGAACCCAAGCCTCCAACCGATCGCATGTCTGCTTATACATACTGCAAGTTAGGAATTGCATATTGTATCGCTATCAAGAAAGAATGCAGCACTTCGTTATTTATGACTATATGATTCAGCCTAAATAGAAGTAATAGCAGATAACTTTATCAGTTTTTATAATTAGTCTTTACTGATGAATGTTGGTAGTAGATGAAATGACGGTCATTCAAGTTCTCCTCCCATTTTTCACCTGATGTGTCAGCTCAATATTTAGCAATTTTACTTGTATTGTATTTTCAGAAGGTAGCAATGCTGGGACACTAACTTAGGGCAACTGTCAGTGGTGTGTTAAAAGTAATATTTGATGAACATCTTTATATATTAAAAATGATAGCGTAAAATCAATAGTTACACCAACGTGAGGACATTGTTTGAATCTGATGATCACCGATTGATATTGGAGACCCAGAAAGATTGACAAGGCGCTGTCTTGTAGCACACCACACAACCCTGGTCTTGTCCATATTGAGAAGGTGGCGATTGGATTTCATCCATGCGTTTAAATTAAAAATACAGGAAGACATCAGGTTAACCAAAGAGGCACAGTCAGATTGCGAACTTGAGCCATACAGAAAAATGACATATGCGCAGACAGGAATTTGAAGGTCATGCCTTTAAATCAGGTATAAAGCACAAAAAGGAAGGGACCCAAAACTGATCCCTGCGGCACACCGGTGAAAACTGCTGAGACAAGTTAATTGGAGTTTTGTGAGACAAAGTATTGAGAGCGGTCGGAAAGAAAGGACGTAAGCCACGTATTACGCTAATTGGGATCTTATCTCATTCATAATGTAGATTTGATTGAAAATCCAATGCAACATCATGAATGAGTGCATTCAAATGCATACGTTAGTTGAGGTACAATAAACCAACAAGTTCAACATGGAAACTTTAACAATGCCGCATTTTATTAGTACTTCCTTTAACGGTGTATGAAATGAAACGAGGCGAGCATTGCGGAAATGTGTCATGGTTATGTGTCAATGGTTTCATAGATTTTGGTCATTCGTATTCAACCCATTATTTTGCTTATTAGCATTGCGAAAGCGGATGTAGAGATTTTAGCTTTTAATGACAACAATCATCACAGTTTCCCATGTGAGACCTTCACGAACTTCCTAATTCTAGTTGATCTTTATTTGATTCAACTCAATTGAAGTTTTGGATGCTGTATTGAAGGATTAGCTGCAATTTTTATATTAGTATATTAATGTATGCAAACCTAATACATGATTGAAGTAGTCTCCATTGAAAATTTCACATACATATTTTATTTCACCAATATCTCATTTCATATAGATATTTACGACATGGTTCAAGATGCTTTGGTGGACAATCGATCCCCGCTACTAGCTACGGTCACAACTGTGACGAGCTATTTATTCATTACTATGACAACTGGTCTGTGGTGGTGAGGGTTTGATCCTGCCGATTGACGCGGTCGCATAAGTGCCTTGTAGCTCAATTCGTAGAGCACAGGTCTAGTTATCTTTGGTCGTAGGTTCGAATCCTACCAGCCGCACATCTTTTGCATGGCAATTTGATCTATCGTTTATTTTATTTGATTCTGTTTCTGATTTGATTGGTTTTCGTTTGAGTCTGTATTTGATTCAAATAACATGAGCAAATGAATGTCAAACAGAAATTACCAAAAATGACGAAATTAAAATAACTTCTGCTTGTGGAATATTTGTTTAAGGCTGGATTTGAATCAATCAAATACTTCATAGCAGGAATGTGATGAAAAACTTGATGTCAAGCTTGTCTACCTGTAAAACAACATGGAAATTGATAGATGATTTTCTCTCGTGAATTCTCAATACAGATTGCATGCCTATTTTATCAAACAGTCCGCCGAGGATGTGGCAGCGGAATATTTGGAGAAGAGGATTTCTGACAAAGATATCGTCGAATTAGTGGAATAATCGAAATAATTATCAAACTTTCTTGAAGTTGAAGAACAATGAAATGTGCAACAGACTCAATAAATTCACTTGTTGTGAGTGTAATGCACTGAAACTGTTACTTGTTGATTTGCTGATTTATTTGTCATTCTCCGCGCATGAGAAACGCGGTACATGAATTTCGGAAGTGATCGACTATTCTGCTTGAGGTCAGACATTAACACTGCAGCGCTGCTACGCTCAAGTTGTTTGCACCCTCTGTCCCGCTCCTGCCCTCACGAAAATTTTTCATGAGAACTCATAAAATTTAATGCGAATTCATGAGATTTTTATGAGATGAGTCTCATGATATTCTCATACGAAAATGTTTGACTCAAGATGTTCTCATGATGCTTTGATGATTATAGTATAGTGAGTGGTAATGAGAACACTCATGAGGACAATATCTCATGACGCGATCATGGGATAAATTATGAGCATTTATGAGGTTTTTGTGAAAATGAGTTTGTGAGTAGTAAGGTATGCATGCTAGCCGCGAAAGGAATGAGCCATAAGAAAGCTTATTCAATCGATAAAAATTTCTAAGTTTAGTCTATCAAGGATAAAAAGCAAAAATGTAGAATATATCGTAGCGATCTGCAACAGCCTTTTCGAAATGATGCATATGTAATTTGACTTTACTATTGCCATTACTATGCAAGATGTTGAAAATACGACATATATACAATCACAGTTCAATAACTTATAGTAATAAATAATGGTTTATTGCTACGGATACTAAAGTAATATAGTGAATGACGTGGGACTACTGTTCTGTAGCAACGTGGCTAGGCGAAGAAAGCCTCAGTAACTTAGTGCCAGAAAAATAAATTCAGAAGTATGAAAGAGCACTAGTAACTTATTAATGAGATATATTCATGCGACAACGCTCCAAATCCGAATGAAATTTCATGAGATATATATGAGAAAAAGCTCATAAAAATCATGAGGAATTTTCGTGAGGATACATCTTACATCAACCATTAAACGTCTGCTTACATTACACGTGTATTTGCATTCAATCCTACGTAACAGCGAGGAAACTGCAGGAAATAGTACATTATAGGCCCTTATTTTTTATGAAGGAAATTATATTTCGATCGATGCTTTTTTCGTCATCATGCATGGGGTAGGCTAGTATAATCCTCATTAAGACTGAAACCTACATATTTTGATACCCAAATGTTCATTGTCTTATTATAATTACATTTTGTTGTCATTGGAGGTCACATTGCAGTGTAAATAACCATGAATTTTATTGCTGCTGCATGCAAGAGTTGAAAGTGGGTTCATTCCGGGCCTGAAAATTTCATCGAACGACTAGGCCGGGGTCGGATGTGTAAATGCATGCGTGAAATTCTCTTCTTAAATCATTTTAATACAGGGATTCATGAATTCTGTGACGTCTGACAGTAAATTCTCATACGATGATGAAAGTCATCCCAGTAGCCATTTATAATAGAATATAATGCTTACTAATTTAAATTATTAGTTAAAGTAGTCCTAATGAGGACTGATGGCGTTCTCCAATCCGCAAGTGTACAAAGGCAATGCTACTGTAACCATTGGATTAATCAGTTCTTAAAAGAACTCAATGTAGCTTTCTCGTGGCAACGAATTAAAATTGATCAGCTTTGGCCCAATATCTGGTAAAAATGGAAATCTCAAGACTTGTAATACTACTCATTCTTGCTGTTAATATACTAATACCATACATTCCAAACACTGCCGTATACACGTTCAAAACAGACGTCTACTATACTGTACCGACTACAGATGCTGATAGTGGAAATAGAATAAGACAATGGTCACCATAGGTTAAGGAAATTAAAAATGGATATTATAAAACAACAGGAAACCGATGAATAAAAATTGGAAAAGTGGAGGTAAAATAT
Organism: Prostheceraeus crozeri; assembly: GCA_907163375.1. Classification (NCBI taxonomy): domain Eukaryota; kingdom Metazoa; phylum Platyhelminthes; order Polycladida; family Euryleptidae; genus Prostheceraeus; species Prostheceraeus crozeri. Next base: position 45,043 of record CAJQUW010014470.1, read on the forward strand.
GGAAATACAACGATGCTACGACACCGATTACAAGTGAATTATATCTGACACTACACAAAGTGGATAATGGTAAGAGTGGATAAGTGGAAAATGGATAATGGAGGTAAACAATAGAACTACAATGACACTCTACTACATCGAAAGCAATGAAACTATACACACTATACCTAAGACTACACATAGAAAATACTATTTCTTCACTTGAATTTGTTATCGCCAGTTTCTTCATCCGTCTATAGTACTTCATGTAATTCCACATTTCTTCATTTGAATTACAATACATCGACCACTACTTCAGCTACCGATTAAGGGATATAAAACATAATACTGCAGTCCGTCAGTCATCAGCAGGTACTCGACCCCTAACCTGAACACTCAAACCCAGACGAGCGGGGTCCCACACATAGTGGCTGACAAAATACTGAATAGGTAATGATATGTCTTGAAAGATATGTGACAAAGATAAATCAGACATCATTCAATTGTTTCGTTTCCCACATGTAAACTGATCCTGTCATTAAATTCATCCCATCAATAAATACAGTATGCTTTTTGCGATCCTCACATGTAAACAAATCCTGTACATCAATCTTTGCCTTTTCGATTCTCACAAGTAAACAGATCCTGTTCATCCTCGAATCCCATAAAGATGTAATCGCTGTGTGATAAATATGTAATCCGCCTTTACACAAATTTCGCCTCATACATCAAGACTTAACAATGGGAGCTCTCTCATCTCCCGTAAGCCACGCTAAGCGCTCTGTATTCACGCTTCACCGCTATCTGAGTAAATGCTGCCAGTACGTTTAAAAAGCAAGCGGCCCATTTGTTAAGTCTTTGTCCGTTTCAGTGCATTTGCAACTAAGAATAAAGAATATAATTACATCGAGCTCCCTTTATTCAAAACGAACGAAATAGAAGAAAATGTACGACTCAAAAATGACCGCTAATTTTTAGACCTTGAGCAGCTTAACGCTCAAATCGACGATTTTTATTGTAGGCCACAACTATAATTCACAATGTTGATAAATTCATTGATCATAGCTCTCATAATTTTACGATGAGAAAATTTCAATTAAACTATAATTACTTCTGTGGTCAATTTAACATAATATTGATATATTGACGTTTTACAAAATGAGGAAAGGATTGTGACAATGTGAGAGTGCGCTATTGACAATGGCAACAGTTGATAATATTTAATAATGACTATTTTGTGAGACATATCCTTTACCACACCTATTAAGTGGCATTCTTATGAATATTAGTATGAAAGAGTGAATTATGAAGCACAATAGAGCAGGATGTTTTCAGATACACAATTGACATATTGTGTTAATTTCATTGTCTTTCCATAGGTCCACCACTTTTTTGACACACTAAATACATTCAGTTAAAGTCGGTTTACTAGTAAAAGTCAGTAAATGCCACTTTTCGAAAGCGAAATGTAAATAGAATTATAAAATGTTCAATTAGATCCTCAATTAAAAGGTGGGAGCAGATCCGCCTGCTTAATTTTGTCTATAATTGCCATCATATTATTAATTTGCGCATTTCAAATTTGCAGCAGGTTTGCCTCCATGACGTCAAATCTGCAATAAGTCATGACGTTTTCATTATCTTTAACAGCAAACCGGTTACCAGTTACAAGGGATATCACATTTCTGCCTACTCTAGTAAGATGCCTACTTTAAAGTGCAATCATAATCATAAAAATGACAACTCTCATTTGTAGTGACTAGATCGTTAGATCATTACGCTATTAAGTTTACCAAGCTCGAAAGTACATAGATCTACATAAACCAATGAGACTTTGCTATGTTTGGCGTTCCGTAACTTGCTAAACGACGGGAAGTGTGGCTTAAGAATTGCCGTTTTGCTGATGTTGGACGACAATCTGCGCATTAAAGATAAGAAGATGATCATGCGCAAATTTAGGAAGAAAGCGTCAGAAGCTCTCGGACTAATTATAAGTGTTTGCATCTCTATTTGTTTGCCTGAGATAAAAACCTTTCTCCTATTTCATGATTAAGACTTCGCAGCAATATAACAAATTTTTTTTCAAGTGATCATATAGCCTGACGAAGGATGTTCCCAAAAACTGATAACGGTCCGACGCTTTCTCTGATAGCCAGTATCTAATATCACAAAACAATGTTCAAAATTTATGAAGCTCCCAATTATTTCATCCAAGAAACCGTCTATTGCTTTTTTGAATTTCTTGTTTTTTTATATTTTCAAGTTGATCTTGTTCTCTCAGTCTCTTTATATGACATGTTTTGTATTTGTTATTGTTGAAATATTCAAATACAGTGGTTCATTATTATCAGAATCAAGGAATTCAATTTTGCAGTGTTTTCCCTATAGTTTTAAAAAAGACAAAAGTTGGAACAGTGAAATATTGCTGATGATATAAGGCATTCGGTATCAGCATTCGCATATAATGACATTTTAATGAAATTCGACTTGGAAGTATTATAAGTTGACGACATGAAAGGATTCTGAACCTGATAGTGAATCAATAAATTTATTACTTTAGTGGCACACAGAATAATCGCACAATTGTCAAGTGTTGAGGATGTCTCACAGTGTTGAATACAAGAATTTCATCACATAGAGTAAATATATTAGGTAGAGTGGTAACTCCGCATTTATTAAATCCCCAATGTGTATACACTTTCGATTTTGTTAAATGAACTCGTGGGTGATACAGTTGGTCATTGTTACCAAATGCGAGATATGCACATTTTTGCAGTTTTGAAGAAAGTGCCACGGAATTGAGTGATCATGATTGTAATGCAGAAGGAATGACGGTATTTCATAGATTCTCAGTGTCATGACAGCCTTGGAGATTTAATGTTTGTTGAATGAGAAATTCGATGGGTTCCTATTACTTTCATGTTCAACCTCAAGAGTATTTTCTTTAGCGTGATCATATCACAGGCAACCTGCCGCTTGCAGAGCAAAATCGCATAATCAAAGACAATGATTTCAATTAACTTTGAAAGATGTAAATGGGTCCACATCACTATTCAGATTCAAGAAATGAAACATGAATTTAGTGATCGAATCATGAAATCATGCCGGTGAAAATTGAATTAAAAACTTGGAAATTTCAGCCAAGAAAGCACGAATAAGATCTCGACTTTTTCATGAAGACTTTCATTGTAATACAATCCATGAAATACCCTTGATAATCAGCTTAATTTCCGCTTGGTTACGATGCTTATTAGCAAATATTCACTCTTTTTAATATCCAACTTGTTTCATACTACTTATATAGGAGAGTCATCTGGGTAGTATATAAATTGGCAAATTTTGACTTTTTTAAAAAGTGCTCAAATAATTTTTTTGGACCACGGGAACGTAATGTCCGCAAAAAACTGAATTTTTCATATAAAATTGTTCACTGTATACAGATACTTGTTTCGAGTCGACACTCTACCTATCTATCTCTACTCTATGTTTCATCACACTGAACGAAAGAAAGTATTAAAGTCTTATCGACTTCATGGACACCAATTGTTCTGAGAAACACGTTGCCGCCGAAAATGCACTGATTCTCTAAGGATTTGTTTGAATTAGCATGCTTGATTAAATCTCCCAAATCTTGCAGGTGTTCGATAAACAGAGGGACCTCGTTCCCACGAAGGTTTGTGATTAATTGTCGGATTTGATGTGAATCGACAATGCTCATTTCGTTAGTTGTTGTTAAAGGACGAAATACGATCCTTGTTTATACGAATGACGTGTTTCTGCTCCGTTAATGAAAAATATAGCATCCGTTTATGTGCAGCAATATTTCGTGACATGATGTGCATATACATCGCTTTCTTTCAACTGAATTATCCACACATTCAACGAGAATGTTATTGTTATGAAGCGACCTATCTGATATTACATTTATCCGGCAGCAAATCAACAAGTGTCCCATCACAATTTCCAAACAATTTTGTAAGACAAGTTTGTCAACAAAACCTACCATCCTTAAATCGTTTTTGACTATTCTGTCCTGTTGGTTGAGCCATTATACAAGCAATGAGCGATTTCTGTGAAATCTCTTTATAGAGGCATGGATTCATTATATTCTCAAATAATAGTCCGGCAGCCATAACGAGTTTCTGCAGGGAACGAGGCCGAGAATGAGACTTTCACAGAATGATGTACAACCTATGGCTACTACGAATCTGCGCGTAAATTCTATAGGTTTGACCTTTCAAGAGCGAGTTTTGTCCTTTCAAGATTGACTATGCCATTTGAAAGTGCAGCAATAGAATAGAGTTTGCGTCATCGCCGTTTCAATTACATTTTCGCCGTTCTGATTGCGTAATCTGCTTCTCTTTACCAAATGAACTGCAGCATTATCGTTTCATATGAAAAAATGAAGCAATGAAACTAGTAAAATGAAACTAGTATTCTTTCCTTATTTATTTAGAGCACGAGCTAATTATATTGCCTAATAATATGAAGTGACATGTGTGATCTCCGTGGCACAGTGGTTAAGTGCTTGGCCTAGCGATCTTTTGGTCCAGAGGTCGAGCCCCGAAAGTGTCATTGGAAGTCGGCAGGAAGGGCATCCGGACTAAAAAGTACTACAACGCTCCATAAGTCTGACAATATCAGCACCGTCCAAGCCCCAAGTATGGGGAGTAGTGACGTAAAAGCTTCATTTTTTTCAATAATATAAAGTGACAAATGCGTGATATCAAAAAACCTGCGTCATTCTTCCTTTTTCCAAAATGACTGGTTTTTTCAAGTGACTTTCAAATGCTCTCTTTATTCAACTTGGTCAATAGGGAATGAAATCCACTGCTCAACCGATTGGATGGATTCATGCAATAGTGTCTTTGGGCACTGCACGTCTTCATCAGTTGCGCTTATGTAAATAATGATTGAACTTTGAGGATACTGAAGTGAATGACGGATGTGCATCCTCGGTGGTAAACAGATCAAAGCATTGGACTAAGCTGATATACCAATATAATGACTTTTATCTTTCAATCGATGAATGATACTAATTTTCTGTTCTTCTGTGCCTCTATAAACGTGCAGTACAGATGGATGCTAGTTGCTATATTCAGTGATAGCTAATCGTTTTCGTCTTGAAGTCAATACTCCAATATTATTCATTGAAGTTCATATCAATATATTTCATGAAGCATATCGGTCATGAGATCCTGCGACAAATGTGTTATGACTCCTAACCAGTGGCCTCACGTGCGCCCAGACCATAGGCCTTCACTCGGCATTGGAATACTATTTCTATACCAGACATTTTTTTATGTTACAACATTAATTTTCATAAAAGTTGAATTTTTAATAACAATTTCCCGAGCATTTTATAAGGCCAAGTGAATGCGTACATGAGAAGTGATTGCTCATGTCTCTTATCCGCCTTACTCAAGGAACTGATTACTATATCCCCTCTCTGTCCAGACCACATTTTCTCGAGAAAAAAGGAGGCAAGGCCAACAGTTTCTTGCGTTTCTCATGGCCGGTCAGCCGCTCACATGTTTGAAATTTTGATGCATTAAAATGTCTTGCGTATTTATTATTTCCTTCTCCGTGAGTACTTTCAATTTTTATATCAGCTGTTGGCCTACCTTGCTTGACAACTGTCATCTTTTCAGTATATTCCCTTCGGACGAAAGGCGTGGTGATGATCTCATCTGCAGTACTTAATCAACATAGTGTCACATCAATCACGTATAAACAAATTATGGAATTCTACCGATTCTGGGTGCTCGAGTCAGATGCATTACTCTGCACTCATTGGAGAACGTTCATTATCTGATCGTAGTCTTGTCTGAACGTCAGCCATCTGCTATTGTTGACGTATTGGCTTCTCTGACATAAAGTGAATCCAGGAACAATAATTGGGTTGCGCTTCCCTTACTATATTTAGGTACCACACAGAGGCGTCGCGACCGGGGGGGTGTGGGGGACCGTAACACCCCCCAATAAGAAATTAATGAAAAGATTCAGGTAAAATGAGAAATTTCAGGCAAACCGCCGGTTTGCCGGCGATTCAGCTCCAATATTCACTGACGTTGTTCTTAGCCACAAAAACACGTCTTGTCACAAAAACACATCGTAATGTCGGGAAATTCTCACCCTTTATAGACACCAGAAAGTATATGGTTAGTTGCCGTTGATGATATTGATTTGTCACGCGAAAGCGGTCAAACATAGCGCGCTGAAAACGACCTGCACCGGGGATGACTGTATATGCGAGCAGGATGAACAGTCGCCTCGCATTTTCTTAAAAATTAGAACATAAGGCGATGTGAGTTAGCTCTGCTAAATTTAAAATATCTAAGTGGAATTGAAATGTAATTCCAGTACCTTACCTATAATGTGGCCAGTGAATATTGGCACTGAATCACCTAACGCTGAAACGCCTGCAACTCATTCTGCCTAGCTGGGTAGTGTATATTTAACCGTTGATTGATATAAGCTCTGGCTATTGCGTTGTCCCTTGAGGAGATGACGTCATCGTTACGGTGGATTTCATCGAACCTTCCTCATACCGCGTCAGTCACACGCGCACCGCGGAAAGCGCACGGTATGAATAAGGCACACCGTCTTCTCTGTGCGTAGAAGCTTATTGTTAACAGCGTGTTAACTTTCTCGATGCAAACACCATCGAAAAATTCCTTAACAGTCGAGACTACGGGACCCAATTGCGCACAAATTAACTTAACGTCATCGGCAAATAGACTTACTGAAGTTATCTAGAAAATGGTCAATACTCAAGAATCGAAGAGAAAAAAATGAGTGACTTCCTACAATTTCAATAGTGAACTTTGTATTACATAGTTGAAAAGATTAATTGTCGTTATTATTCAGTCTCAATAATATGAATAAATGATAAATAGTATGATAAATGATGAATAATATGAATATGAATAATATTCGCATGAACCACAAATCAAATTATTTTTCATTTATAGGCGTCATTTCCGACCGATTAGGTGACTAGGTACCTCTTCTGTAGGATATAAACATGAAACATGTTGGAATGTGTGTGAGTATGCGTGTGTGCAATAATCAGGTAAATTTTGGTTCTTGGTTGTAAATCAGGTAAAATTTAGCAAACACACCCCCAATGATGTTTCCTTAGCGACGCCTCTGGTACCACGCCTCGATCAAGAATTGCGTAGAATTTCATTGCAAAAATTGGAATAGGCAAAGCGCTATGTCTATCGGGAAGCCAATATTGTCGCGGGCGCGTGCGCTTACTGACTCACACGCACTCAACTCTCCTTCGCTCTGTCTGAACATCAATGCTCCGTCTGAACACACGACTAGCTTGTGTGTCTAATTGTTCGAAGAAAACAGCTGTGATTCAAGCACGTGCTGCAAAACTGTTCAATGAGGTTGAGCGTCTGACTTTGAGACGGAAAGCTGTGCACAACTATCACGAGATGCTATCGAATTTAAATGAATGATGACACTTTTCATTTTTATAATTGTTGGTAAATTATTTTTGAGGATGAGCCGAAGGGCTCACAGGTACGGAGAAGACGCGACTGCTCCTAACCATGCCAAGACGCATTTTAATTTTGTCCACGATACTTGTACAAGCCCTTTCTTGTCGGTTGTCATTTCCATCAGTGATGCGTTATTCATCTAAATACGAGTAAAGATAAGTGTTCGATTTAATCCAATCACAAAAATTGAAAATTGCACTGAATTGCTTGAATTATAATTTTTTTTCAAATGGCAAGAAGCCTACATATGAGAAATGCATTCTGATCTAATCAAAGTTCTTGCAAGTTTAGGTAGGATGCATCGGGAATGTACAGTATATTTTGTTTGCCATTTTCGCATTTGAATTCTTTGTATTCTGCAGCAGAAAACGGTCACTTATAACTTAGTAGTCAATTCATGATCTGTGGCAGTGCAAGAACATTTTAGTTAAAGAGGCTTACAGATGACTATGCTCTTTAGCCAGATGGAGATTTTTGTCTAAACGGCGATCTTTCATTCCAACAGCTGATGTTTGCCTCTGACACGTTCTTTCCCTCACTGCTGAGCTAACTTATTTTCGATTTGATCCGATCACAAAATTTGAAAATGACAGGAAAATGAGTTGCTTAAGTCATAATTTTCCTGATATGGCAAGAAGCTCATTAGAAATTTATTCTGATTTCATTAAAGTTCTTGCAAGCTAAAGAATTCTCCTTTGTATTCTTCAAAATAAAGCGGTCACTTAAGACATGGTATGTGATCTGGGCAATTGTGATTGATCTGGGCAAGGTCGGACCTTGGGTTTTGGGTCGACCTTGAATAAGTGATGGGTCGACCTTGAACAAAACTTGGGTTTTCTAATAATGCTGATTATATACAGATCATGTTACAAAAATTAATATTTTGATTTGAATCTTATGAGAGCTACAGGATAAGAGCATAAAGTTCTGATATTTTATCAAATTTCCACTGGATCCACAGAATATTTCAAAAATGAAAGACTTGTGATTATTAGCTATTTCATTCTGGACTTGACAATACCGCGCATTGAAAGTTCATACATATTGTATCTACTGTAAGCTTACATGTATTTTGTTGTATTTGTGCATATTGAATTTTTATATATTCCGTATATTTTATGTCTACTTGATTTCATTCATTTATTTAAACTTGGGCTTTGGGTTTTGACCCCAAGTTTTGGCCCAACCTTGATCTGGAGCAGAACAGGAACAGGTAAGTTAAAAAGCTTACGTCTGACTATGTTAGATGTAATTTTTGTCTAAACGACAATCTTTCATTCACAAAAACAGTCTTATTGCATGGCGGACAGTTTCGAGTAAAATTTGGATTTCGTCACCTTTTCTGATTTGCAAGACATATAAGTGTATTTTAATCTTAGCTACAATAATTTCACTTGAAACCTCATTATCGCACTGGATTCGGAAGCTTTCTATCTGCAGCCGTCTATCAGATTTTGTTTTCTTTATGTTGCTGATATGGCAAGTTGCATTTGAAGCGGGAATATTTCAGCTCATTTCGGTATTTCTGCTGTTGGAATGTCAGAGATGAACTCGATGCGTCGATTTTGTGAACGGCTATGTCATTCTGCAGTTGAAATGAAGCGGATAATTAGCTTCTTGATCGGTCAGACCTAGTTAGCTTCTCTTCTTGTCAGGCAGGATCTAAGAAAGTTATTCTAATGGTACGCAGATTGCAGTATTTGGCAAAATTGAATTTTACTGTTTTCTCTTGTCAACTGAAAAGTATTAAGTCTAGAACAAAGATATTTAATTGTTTAATATGGCTAGATGAGGAATAGATAACTAAATTTGAGCCCATTTTCGTACGGTCTTTATCGTGTCAAAAAAGGCATTACGGCAATGGTGCGAAATAGCTGTTTTGTCCGCTATGCGATGTGCAGTACGACAAAAAGCCTTAGAAATGGCATGTGATATAAAGCATAATTCACTGATATTATATGATAAGTTTCAAGAATATTCGTTCAGTAGTTTCTCTGAAAATTTGTTGAAGATGAGATCGGTAATGCAGCAATTTGATGTAGTACTATCAATCCAAGTGGAAGAAAAAATTTTCACATGAGGACTGATGCGGTATAAATTGATAAACACCAAACTCCCTCTGTAGAATTCATGACATAAACAATTTCAGTGAGAATCCGAATATCACACTGAGGAATCGGCTATTAATAGGGCTCACCCATGTTGAGTTATTCACCAAGCTGAAACATACAATATGGATCTATTGCAAATAATTAACAGACGGCATTTTAGGGCCAACTGGAATCGATCATCCCATGTCTTTCAATGTCAAAGATGTCAATGTGCATTGTATAACATACGTAGCATATGTTGTTTGTTTTTATTTATATTATATTTTATTATTTATTATATTATAATATTATTATTATAATTTATATTAAATTTTCTGATAGTTCATATTTATTTTTTCTGTTGTATCATATAATTTCTTACCACAAAATTGCATATGCACGTCAGATTATTGCAATCGCGTCTGGCGTGGCCGGGCACTGGTGGGCACAGCAACGATATACGTGTACAACCAAATACGGGGCCCGCACTTATTACAAAGAAACACTCTAACTGTATGATCACAAATAAAGACGCGGTTCATTTTTCTGCTCAGAAATGACATTTAGTCATGTATTTGGTGAATTGTAAGTGAACTTTACTCTGCTTTCATCTAAGAATGAAACAATTGGTTTTCATTTGTGCTATTCCTACGCAACATGCATACGCTCTTCAGATCTAATAATCAACTGACATATAATAATGCAATATAGTCTAGTAGAATTAAAGAATTGTATCAGCAGCACTCTTGATGTTAGTTTTGCAAAACATCTGAAAAGTAGAATGTTAGATTATTATTTGTTGCAAATTGGGCGTTGTTTTTAGACATATTATATAAAAATCTCTTGCTTTATCATTAAAATGCGTTTTAGTTCTGCAATTACTAAAAAGAGGCAATGAAAAGGAATTTTTGTTGCTCGCTTACAAATATTTTTAAGTTCGTGCAATATCAGCTGTTTTTCACTTGCTTCGTTGCACACAACGCAAAAACACGTTGATTTCCTATCTAGCCTTTTATAATATTGAATATATTTGGATATTACTGACAGAAGTTATTTGAAAGTAGTATGTCATATACATAATTTTTTGCTAGATGACTTAAAGCTCTTCATACGAAATGAGGACGAATTTGCTTAGGGTCTCGTATATTTCTTAATAATATTAAATATTATAATATTAAATATCTTTGGTCTATAGCCATAATTTTTGACATGGAATGTCTTCCGGTCATTTCTTATTATGTTCATGAGCATTCATAAAGCTACACCAAGTTGTTGGCTCACTTTCTCCACATTGAACCACATTCTCACAAACATCGCCGATCGGAGGAATGATAATATCACACACACATGATGAGTGTACGTGTGGTTTACCACCGGCAAAAAATGTCCGCAAATTGAGCTCCAAAAAGTGGAATATAATTCATGAAGTGATCTCTGTTTAATTCTCATTGCTTGGAGAATGCCATGGTGCAGAGTTTACTTTGAGTTGAACAAACTCGTCCCTCTGATCTCACCGCTATCGCTGTATTATAAAGAAAACTATTGTCTGAATTGTCTCACAATTAAGTCAGGATTCCTTTCATAGAACTTATAAAATAATCTCATATTAAATCTGCTGAAAGTAGTTTCTGCAATGCTGTTTATCCTTCAAATCTTAATCTTATCTAATTTGCATCGATCAATAAGTTTACCTATTTTTAGAATGTGCCGACAAAGTCTCCTATTAATGAATGAAATACATTTTGCATCTATTTTGTGGTCGACTGATGTTTAATAGAGGATACAATGCATCATTTTTTGACATGATCTTGAACGATGATTTTATGAAATCATTCAAACATACTCTGTGGCATGGTCAGACATGTGATAAGATGAAAAGAATATCGAATAACGATCTAGATTAATAACTGCAGATTACAATGTTCAATTTTTGCTCCTTCAATATTAAAACGGTATGACCGCTTTCAAAAATGAACACAGACTTTCATGACTTTTGTGTAGCCTTGGTGTGTTTCGAAGTTTCCTCCAAATATTGATAGGCTTGACTATAAGCTTCCTTGGAAAAGTTTCGGCAGAATTTGGATTCTCAAAAATCGCAAAGACATCATCCATATACTGGATATAAAGGCTAGGGATAGTCATTTGCTTTTCGAGCATGTCTAAACAAAATTTCGTCATAATGGGTGGAAGGGATGAGCCCATGCTTAAACCTTTGACTTGAATATAATTCTTCTCGTTGAAGATAAAAGGGGTCTGAAACAGGGATGCGGAGTCGGAGTCCTGGAGTCCTATGAAATGATAGTACTCCGGCCTATAACTAAACCCGAAAGATAATACAAACAAACAGTGGCGTCTTCTCCGTACCTGCGAGGCCTTCGGCGCATCCTCAAAAATTATTTTCCAACAATTGTAAAAATGAAAAGTGTCATCATTCATTTAAATTCGATAGCTTCTCGTGATAGCTGTCCGTCTCAAAATCAGACGCTCAACCTTAGAGTGAACAGTTTTGCTGCGTGTGCACGAACCACAGCTGTTTTCTTCTAACGATTAGACACACATGCTAGTCGTGTGTTCAGACAGAGCGAAGGAGAGTTGAGTGCGTGTGAGGCAGTAAGCGCACGCGCCCGCGACAATATCGGCTTTCCCGATAGACGCAATGCTTTGCCTTCTCCAAGTTTTACAATGAAATTCTCTGTTATTCTTGATCGAGGCGTGGTACCTAAATATAGAAAGGGAAGCGCAACCCAATTGTTCCTGTCCTTCGTTTCTCGTTGGAGAGGCCAGTACGTCAACAATAGCAGCTGACTGACGTTCAGATAAGACTGTGATCAGATGATGAGCGTTCGCCAATGAGTGCAGAATAATGCATCTGACTCGAACAGCCAGATTCCGTAGAATTCCATGATTTGTTTTTGCGTGATTGATGTGACGCTATGTTTAGTACTGTAGATGAGCTCATAATCACGCCTTTCGTACGAAGGGAATATACGGAAAAGATGACAGTCGTCAAGGAAGGTAGGCCAACATCTGATTTAAAAATTGAAAGTTTTCACACAGAAAGAAATAAGAAATACACAAGACATTTGTATCAAAGTTCAAACACATGAGTGGCTGACCAGCCGTGAGAAACGCTAGTAACTGTTTCCCTTCCTCCTTTTTTCTCGAAAAAATGTGTTCTGGACAGAGAGGTACGTGATATAGTAATCTCAGCTCCTTGAGTAAGGCGGTTAGGTGGCATGAGCAATCAGCTTCTCATGTGCACATTCACTTGGCATTAAAAAATGTTCGGGAAATTTTTATTAAAAATTTATCTTTTATGAAAATTAATGTTATAACATAGAAAAGTCCAGTAGAGAAATAGTATTCCAATGCCGAGCGAAGGCCTGTGGACTGGGAGCACGTGAAGCCACTGCAAACAAATTACTTATCCTCCTGCATAGCTGTCACTGCCTTGGTGTCAACTTTCTCCGTCAAACAAAAGTACTGAGACAGCAGTACATACAAAGTTTGTAATGGTTGAAGGAATGAAGCGTGATAGTGAAAATAGGATTGTTGTTTCATTCTGTGATTTAGTAGAGAAGACACGCCTTCCTAGCCTCGATCACACCTACGCACTAAAGGCTACATCGGAGACAAAAGTAAAATATTAGTTTGTTTGAGAACATTACCTCTTACCCTCACGTTAATCGTGTGTGATGGCTCCCCCAAAGCGCATATTTAAATCGAAAGTGTACTCATATTTTTTGAAGAAGGATGGGGATTTACCTGCCTAGTAGAGACTGGAGAAAACCCGCGTGAAGTCATATAAAATGATTGATTTGATACAGCAATGATCACTAGAATGAGGCTCAGGTGAGTCCATAATCATCTATGATATAGGTCACCAGAACTAAGGCTGATATACTTCCCACCCGGCGTCGGAGTGATAGGACTACTCCCCATCCCTGGTCTGAAGACACGCAATTTCCAACAACTCGTGTAAAATGTCTTTAGAAACAGGGACCTTATCAAACGGAATAATATCGGTGATATATTTTAAAGTGTCGATGACAGGAATATTAGAAAATGGTTGAGTAGCATCAAAACTAGATACGAGTAGGAATGAACTGTCATTATCTACGCTAGTGTTAGTGATGCATTCTTGAGCAGAAAAAATACCTTTAACTGAAAAAGTTGAAGGCATGGAAAGTATTAACATATGTAGCAACCAATCGGCAATGTTACAACAATAGGAATTGTACATGGAGAGTATAGGTATTAAGGGAGGATCACTTTTCGATTTATGGAGTTTTGGCAACCCGTTTAACCGACTTGGTGTACAGCCCTGTAGATCGCAGTTAACTGTATGATGATTCACTAATTTTCCCGTTGTTCTTCATTTTGAGTAATTTTGAGTTTGTCTGGTCTTTGGCGATGTAGATATTCTTCTTACCGGGATTAACATCTTTGAAATTGTCACTTTTGATCATTTAAGTGGCATCCATTTTCTTGATGCAATCTCTTTTTTGATGTAATCTTCTCGGTTCATAATGACGATGCCGTTTGCTTTATCCAAGCGATTGATGTAAAGCGTTTAGTCTTTGCAAAGGGATTATAAAGCCATGAACAGAGTTTGAATCTTCCTTGGTACTTTGAATTTTCGCTTTGTTAGAGATCTAACTGCAGCTTTGAACAGATGCTTGAAATCTTCATCATCATGGACGAATTGTTCATGCCGTTTGATCTGTTTAAACCTCCGTCTCGGTCTAATTGGTGTTTGAGGCCAACACAAGTGAATGCCATATTACAGACCTTCTTCTTCAGTAGTTGTCAATGTGCGATTTGACAAATTGTAGACTGTTGACTTTTGTGGAAGGTCAGGAACTTCATTGGCAGCTTGAAATTCTGACTTTGACCTTTGGCTTCAATTTTTTTGGCTTGATGATTTGCATAGCATCTTCAGTGCCTCCTGGAGATGAACTTCACTTCTTTCTCCGACTCTCTGTCATCAAAACCGCTACATTATCTACAGTGAATTCTGTAGTCACCGGCGCTGTGGCCTTGTGGTAGAGTGTTCGCTCTGCGTCCGGGAGACCTTGGTTCAAATCTTGGTCGGGTCAAACCTAAGACTTTTAAAATAGGTACACTCTGCATTCTTGTTAAACACTCAGCACGAAAGAGAATGAGAGTGGTAAATGACAACTCGGCCACATGGAAGAAAGGCTCCGTGTCTAATCTGCTTCCGAGTATAAACAACGTTCATTTAATTACTTCGTCTGTCTAGAGTACAAATTCCCCTCCAAGACGGCTGACCCACAGCACCTGCAGAAGACTGTCTCGTGTAAGACGCAGTACCAAGATCCTCCGCCTCAATCACTTGTCCATCCAAAGTCTCGTCAATCAATTTTATAAGCTTTTTTCAAACTAACTTGACCTCGTTAATTTCATGGAGCAAGTAACCAAGGAAATGAGGTACACTTCATGGATTCATTCTTTTCATGTCACAACTTGTCACAAAGTAGGCATATCCTTTATTGGATATGATGATGGCAATTGTTTATTCTGCATAAAGATTCTTCTTCATTTACATGCAATTTCAATTGTACAAAATCAGAATTTGTTTTTGTGCTGTGCCATTGTTTCAAATTATTGATAATTTCAGTACAAGCATTTCGTGTATTTGCATTAATCTGAAAGTCCTATCAAAGTTTACATTGTACATACGTCAAATGACGCCGAAAACCGGCATTGCACCATTTTGAAACAATGTTTCCATTTGGGAATCGTAAAATCCCTTTCAATTTTCCGATAGCTATTATTTGTGTTTTCCAAATTATTGTTGAAAAAACCTCTAGTATTCATATTGTACTCCTGGTGATAGAGGTCAGCCAATTCAGGTGATAGAAATTCAGAACCAAGTGTTATAACTATTAACCCTTTCAACCTATTATACTTATGGCAAAATCAAAATGCTGTAGATAAAAAAATGATGGAGAAATGTACACGTAGTACTCTGTTTGAATACTTTCGCACTCAATAGATCGATAGTGCCAAAGAGAGTAATACCGGCAGAAATTATTTGGAATTACCAAGATTCGAAATGAATTTGAAGCCTTATCTAGATTTAGACGTACCAATGGAAATAAATACGTTGATAAAATATAGAGCTAATAACCATGACCTTATGGTAAGGACTGGTATATACAAAAGTAAGAAATTATATGATGAACGTTTATGCGAAACCTGTAACAATCAAAAAGTTGAAACAATATATCATTTCTTTGTTGAATGTCCTGCATATGACCAAATTAGAAAGAAATTTGCACCATTCTTGAGAAACATAAGTTGTAAAGAAGAATTCTACTATAAAATAACTGCTCCCAGTATCGCCGAAATGAAAGGTATCTGGAAATATCAAAATAATTCAAATAAAGTTAGAAAGAAAGACAAATCATAATAAATTGTCAAGTACATGCAGCTTTAGATAAATCAGGTCACCAGTCTCATTTAAATTAATAGCTTGATTCCATACCAAAGCAGTCAAGGTCTGCCTTGATATTTCATGCTCTTTATTGTTTGATTTCTATGCTGAACCGTATTGAACAATACTGAGAATATCTACAAAACTTCTGACCCTGCCCCTATCTTCTAACAATGGAAGTACCAGCAAAAGCAAGCAAAATCGATTCGATATTTAGAGTATTCATGTCGATTGATAAAATAGATTGAAAACCAAATCTCTAACCAGTCAATACATAACTAACGGACGAAATACACGGAGAGCCGGTCATTGCTACGGAATATTAAAAATATCTCTCAATCATTGTCAATTTGATTACAGGTGAGTTGCTTGACAACTTCATTTTTATCTGATTAAATGCTTGCTACTGCACATCCGTCCTCGCATTATATATTGACCGGCTCTCCAAAACTTATTAATAAAACTTATAAACAAATTGTGGTTATTATATAAAACAAGAAATTAATCCAGAAAAGATACAAAATCACAACTAAGATTTATTCATTCATAAGAATACTAAGACGTGAGATAATGTTAATACTATTGAACATGCATGTTTTTCAATATACAGATAATTCATGATCAATTTTGACATTTGAGTTGTAATGCATGTAATGATTTACGCATGGCCTTTTCTTCCGATCCGTATCATCATTTCACTTACTTGTACATCTCATCCGCCATCCATCATTCATTGTATATGGACATTTTTATCATTTCATCACTCATCACATTAATGTTATGTATATTTGTACTACGTTTTCCAAGTTGGAAATAAACGTTTTGACTTTTGACTTAGTGCGATGCATTTCGGTAACGTCGCTGCCATGTTCACGCAAAGTGCAATGCAAGGATCTGTACCCATCAATCACATCACCAGCAAAAATCACACCGTCACTTGCCAAGTCACAATAGAATAGAAATCGGAGGAGACAGAGATATCTATACGAACCCATACTGACACATGATGTAGATACGGAAAATACTGTACATGTAAGAAAAGAAGGAAATCATCCACACAAAAGGAAGCTACACACTAAAAAACCTGTACAACTCTGTAAAAAGTATGTTTACAGTGAAATGAATTCCATAAAAATTAGAGGAAGCGAAAATAGTGAGAGAATGACAATAATGAGAGAAAACATAAACATTTGCATGAGAAATGACAAAGAAGGATAAATGAATAAATAAATTTGACAAATTAAGATAGATAAATAAATAAATGGAAAAAAATATGACAAGTGCAAAAAAAGGAAGAGAAAAAACTACACATCACGCAAGACAATGCGCCAAGCTGGTCAAACCGCAAACGTGACATTATTGCATCGATGACCTGGTATTGCTTTCATGCTGAACCTCAAGAGAATCTTCTTTGGCGTGATCATATCACAGGCAACCTGCCACTTGCAGAGTAAAATTACATAATCAAAGACAATGATTTCAATTGACTTTGAAGGATGTAAATGGGTCCACATCACTATTCAGATTCTAGAAATGAAACATGAATTTAGTGATCGAATCATAAAATCATGCCGGTGAAAATTGAATTAAAGACTTCAAATTTCAGCCAAGAAAACACGGATAAGATCGCGACTTTTTCATGAAGGCTTCCATTAATACAGTTCATGAAATTCCTTTGATAATCAGCTTGATTTCCGCTTTGTTGGGATGCTTATTAGCAAATATTCATTCCTTTGCCATCCAACTTGTTTGATACTACTTATATGGGAGAGTCATCTCAGTAGTATATAAATTGGCAAATTTTGACTTTTTAAAAAAGTGCTCAAATAATTTTTTGGACCACGGGAACGTAATCTCCGCAAAGAACTGAATCTTTTGATATAAAAATGTTCACTGTATACGGATACTTGTTTGAGTTGACACTCTACCTATCTATCCCTACTCTATGGCAAAAACTATACATCACGCAAGACACTGCGTCAAGCTGGTCAAACCGCAAACGTGACCTTATTGTATCTGTTTGAAACGTTGGACCAAAGAGCTTCCTTGATGGTCCTCTCCTTATAACCTCTCGATCTGTCCATCACTTCCACGGATGCCAAGTCTGCGCTGTGAATTGACTCTCGCACATGGTTTACCACTTCAGAGGAGGTATCCAAGCTTCGCATATATCTCCGATGCTCCTTCATCCATTCTTCAAAATTTCCAATTATATAACATCGAAAAGCAGCGATATTGAGTAACACTGTCTTCGTTTTCATGGTAGATGATTGATGATACATTTGATGCATGCTCCATTTGGAAATGAGTCATGAGGGGATTATTCAAAGCGATTAAGTCAAAGTGAGTGTCGTCATCACAAAGTAGGACATTTAAAAATTTAAACAGCATTCGTTATTATCATCCGCTTGAGTCATTAAAGTGAAATGTAACGAAATAAAGTGCACAGTTGTCAATAGACTGAAAATCTATCATTAAAGGTTCGCTCGTCCGAGGGAACATTTTGAATGATCGCAATTCCCGTCATCATAATCAAATGGCAATATGTAATACAATCAGCTAATCACTTAGATAATTGGCGGCAGTGGATGCATCGGGAAGTTGTGATATCTTTCATGAAATAAAATTATCAAGTGTGGTCATAGTTTCAGACTGATCTTACAGACACTGTTTCATTTATTAATTTATGAAGAAGATTGAAATGCATCCTAAATGGAAGTAAATTCTCATTTTAATTTAGCAGTGGCGCCGAATAAGTTTCAGAGATAGCAAATGGTCTTTGTCTTTATGGTCTGATATGAAAAATAATCTTCAAAGGGAAATAAATCAAGGCTGAAAACATGAAAAGGAATGAAACTACATAAATTGCCACAAAATTCATTACACCGTATAGAAAGTGTGCAATATTCCATTACTGAAAGCGCACGTTTTTATACAGCATAGTTAAAGGATCATCCAACTCAAAGTAAAATGACAAAATTCTGGTCATTTTATTATACACGAATCTTACATTAACTTCCAAATTTAGCCATGTGATTGCTGTTTGCCATTTTCAATTAGGTCTACCCTTTGTGGCAGAAAAGGCTTCTCGGGTCAGATTTACCGTTCGTAGACAGAGTCCCCACTTCATGTCGTTTTGCAGATAATTTAAAACCATACAGATTGCACTTGAAGTAGATGAGTTAGCCAGTGATCCGGATAAGCGAGCGGTCCGGTTAAACGAATATTCAAATACCGTGTATAGAAAATTCTCAAAGATGCAATAGTGATAAATGTGAAGTTAGTTTGTGATACTCAATCTGATCGAGTCTTATTCGCAAATGAATCGTGCAACGATGAGCCTCGAACTCGGATTCAAGCGATCCCGTACAACATCATTATTTACTTTTCGCTACGATCCACATCATAATAATGGCATCGTTAATGTCATTATATTTTTCATGGCTCCTCATAAAGCTTACATGAATCTCTTCAAAATATTCGAGTATTTCATTGAACTATACCACTTGACACTTGTCCACCTGTACTTAGTTTGAAGCTTGAATTGAATTGACAAATATAATTGATTAATGTTTTTCTGGTTGGATTGATTATACAGTCCTTGCATAAAATGGTTTTCTCTCCAATTTGCTTTGACTAAACAGATAAAACATTGATAGCAGATAAAATGAGGACATGATAATTGAAACTTCACAGTAACCCATCAATTTGTTCAAAATTCTTACATTTCAATACACCGGCCCGAGAACAGGTGCATGCGCAGAATCAGTGCACCGGTCTTCCGCGCACAGTCTTAGTAAATAATCATTTGGAAATACAGTTTACCAATCTTACCGTGCGATGTTTAACTTAGGCATTTTTTTAACTTAAGATTTGAAAACAGAATGCGACATATAACAAATACTTTCGCTGTCAAGGAAGAAAATAATGCTGTCACAATTGCCTCTTGACAAGTGCAGCGTAATCAACAGAATTGTCTCCGATAACTATCACGTGATTGTTTACTTTCTCTCATCTATTGGCTAGAGAATAAATACAATGCATGATTGATAGGATAAGTGCAGTGTGTAGCGATATTGTGACCAAGTGGTTGAAAGCTCACAGAAATGAGGATATTGCAATTTCTATATCGCAATATAGAGGACGATATTTAACATGGTTATGAGGTGTGATAAAACTAACAATTGCTTGATGTTGGTCGCAAGCATTCCCGATATAAACTTTGATCAGATAAATGAAGAAAACAAAATTTAGGTGCCGTAGTTGCTCGAATATAACTCGGAAATTACATTTGTGGTTTTTTGTAAATTTAAGTGTGGGTTCCATTTGGGGGCGGTTGTACTCGAGGGTGGGCTCAGTTCGAGAAAAAATGGAACTTGTATCTGCATGCTTCCTAACGTCCGCGAAGAACGACGCAGACAAAATTCGAACTGGAGCTCTCGCATCAAATAGGTCCATCATGTGCATTACATACGGTTCTAATCTCTATAGTTCCAATGTTCGGTGTGTGAAATGAAGGGTGGAATCGATATCCCTCCACCCTGGGGGACATGGACTTCAATAAAATAACATAGAATTCTAGTTATAGATATCCATGGTCCATCCCAGTGAAGCCATGTCCAGTCATGTCAATGGGTAGTGCGTAAATTCGTAAATTGTAACATGTTTATGTATTTCGATTTTCTTTTGTGTTTTGTTAAGTCTGGTGCTCTCTAACACGAACAAAATTATCCCAATAATGCGTTCTCGACCATTGATCTTATCGGTCTCATAGATTCCATCAGAAGTTTAAACCAATTCACTTTGTCATAAGACTCCAGAAGATTTTCTTAATGGTACATTTACTTCGTCTTCCTCAGTGAGGCATCATGTCAGATGAGGCATCCTACCACACAAAATAAGAAAGTAGTCTTGGAATTTGACCAGAAGCACATTGGTAAAGAATCTATGATGAAATCAGAAAGGTATATGGGCATTATTTACCATAGAGTAATTGTGTTCTCCGTGGCGCAGTGGTTAAGTGCTTGACCTAGCGATCATTCGGTCCAGAGGTCGAGCCCCAAGCTTGTCATTTGGAAGACGTCAGGAAGGGCATCCGGACTAAAAGACCACAACGCTCCGCATTAAAGTCTGACTATGTCAGCACTGTCCAAGCCCCTAGTTTCGTCCTACACTTGAAACACGGGAGGAAATGGACGATGGATCATGGAGTGAGTCCCAGAGTGTTAAATACCACTTACGATCAGATTGCGTGTATCTTGCTAGCATTGGAGTGAGTTCTAAATCGCATCATTTCATGAACTTTTGTATGCGCAGCGCATATGCAAGTAATCATGTGCTGATCATGTAGAAAAGGCATTAAAAGTAAATATAGACAATAGAAAGAATAAAAAGTAACTACGTTAAGTTACTCTCCAGCCAGTGACCTCCGAAAAAGTCCTGACTGGCAGACCGACTGGAGAAGAGTGCTCAAAATACAATTAGCAGATAAGAAGACCAACAAATTCGTG
The DNA here is from genome assembly GCA_907163375.1 of Prostheceraeus crozeri. Taxonomy (NCBI): domain Eukaryota; kingdom Metazoa; phylum Platyhelminthes; order Polycladida; family Euryleptidae; genus Prostheceraeus; species Prostheceraeus crozeri. The sequence goes on from CAJQUW010014470.1 coordinate 66,596, forward strand.
CTAGAAAAGATCCAGGAGCCACTAAGTCTCCGTGGCAGGATAGAGAGACAGCAGCTGTCGTACTGCGGCCACATAGCAAGACGCGGAGGTGACAACTTGGAGAAAACCTGTTTGGAAGACCAAGAATGACACCCCTCGACAACATCAGGCGGATATCGGGGCTGACGCTATACCAAGTGATGGAGAAGGCGACGGATCGTGGACGCTGGAAAAATGAGCTTGTGGCCTGGGTCCCCACGGGTCGGCCTACAACCTAGCGGTACGAACGAATGAACGAATGATGTCATGGTTGGATCCTTCAGTCAGAATGACTTTTAACTAGAAAGTAGAAGGTCTTCATCTACGACACTTCGGCGGAATTTTATCACTTGAGCTCCAATTCATATTATACTTTTCCGCAGACTTACCTTTTCTGTGTTTCCGTTAAGGCATGACGGTAGATTATATTCAAAATGTAATATAATCCTACATACGCAACAAGATCCATCCATATTAATTTATATAATGATCCACGCCATCTGCAAAGAAAGTATCATGACTGAGTTTACGATCACTTGGAATAAGTGCATAATTAAAGTGCATCAAAATCAAAGTGCATAAAGATATGAAAACCAATATCTTCCTAGATTGTTAATTTTGTGATTGTTGTTGTGATTCAATTTCATTGATTTATAGCGAGAAGGGAACTTTTGAATGACACTCGCAAATCCAAAAAGATATGTTTTACGGTTCATATATTCAATTCATTCCAACACCGGCCTCATTTTAATCGACTGATTAAGCGATTATACTCAGCTAACCTAAAATCTGCATTTTAGATGGTTAAATGTATAAAACGATGCTTTTCATGATCTGTCGAAAAACTTTTGTCTTGGGCGCCGCAAAGTCGTCCAATTAGCGAGTTTCTCGCTTATACACATAGAAATGCCCCGGGAAGATGTATTTCACAGCAAATTAGTATTTACTTCAATTCACTCTAAAAATGAAAACAAATCGCTGTGATCCAAAAAATGTCATCTGATTTCAACTTACCCAGCATTTCTATGAACGGGTATAGCATGCTACATTTCAAGGCCACATTCTCATCATCAGGTATCATGAAATCATGGACTTGCTTCTCTAGCCATGTTGACTTTGTGAAAGTTCATTGCTGTCTCAGACAGTCGAAGACCAGATTTAATTTTACACAAAGGAAACTTGCAAGAACGACGTCCATGCAGTGTCACGGATTTCAGCATTACAACGCGCCTACATAAAGTTAATTCAGGACGTATCATCAATTTTCATCAAATTCATCAAGAAGTATCTACTATTTCTGACTTCTGACTTCTACTGTGTACATAGAATTAGACAGGTCGTCTCTTCTTCCGTTTGACTAGAAGGGAAGCATTGGAACATGCAACGTTAATGAAATGGCACAATATGCTGACTAAATACCATAGCAATCGAACAATGAACAGCCAGTTCAACATTAAACACGCCAAATTGTGCAAAGTTTCAGTGATTGCTATCAACCGGATCACACAGCAAAGAGACACAGACGATGTCAAGTTCTACACAGAAGTTTGTGAACGATTTTTCATGCGCCTGCTAACTTTTTAAAAATGATCGGAGGGCCCAACATTATCGAGAAAACTTTTGCGTAATGATCTGAATTCTTCGAATCTGAAGGAGTCGTGGCGATCGGAGCATTTTGAAGGAATTCAGAGCAATCCGCAAGCGACGCACAACTATTTTTCCTATCTCTGTAATGTATTAAAAATTTCTTTTTGCCCACTTATTAAGTTCCTGCATGTGCCATCTGTTTGAATCAGTTTGCACTTCTAGCAAAGTGATACGCTAACAATCTAATTCTGTGGTCGTATCTCTCTGCACCAGTGGGACGTGAGGCAGTCTCTCTTGTGTGATTGTGGAGAGATCCAAGCAATGACCCATATAGTAAAGGCCTGTCCGATGACAGCTTTTCGCGGCATCATAGAAGTTCATTCCGCCATTGGTGATGCCTTTACCTGGCTTTGAGAAGTGCGATTAACCTCCTTCCTTAATCCACGTGCATTCAGAATCCTATTTGTTGTCCTTTTGCCAACGAATATACATGTGTACTTATTCCAAGAACTTAGAGCAACTGTTCATGCTGGACGGGTCTTAACGGCGCTCAGGGGCTATAGCCATCCTCACAAAAACAGGGTGAACAAAATTGTCACTATTTACAGGAATGCGCTTTTGATAGAAGCATCTTGAAACTATCTCAAGACTCACTGAAATGGGAATGCCAACGGAAAGCTGAAATCTTTCCGTTGAAAGATTAGAATAATAAGAAATGAATAGAATCCTGATCGAATGATGTGTATAGAATGAGAAATGTCTTTGCGATGCTTGTTCATTTGTGGCCTAAAAGACGAAACTCAATGCTCATCTCAATACGACTGTGTATGAGAAGCATTATCAGACGAGGAAACTACCAACTATGCTTCAAGAGTTTGTTGAGGGTTTACAGTTAGCAAGGTAGTGAAATTTCGACCGGCATTCATTAAATATCATCTTAAACACACTGCTGACAAATCGCCTAAGTTACAGGGCCTGCGCTGATTAATGAATGCTGCGCTTTGCAAACACAATTTAAATAGAATAATTAAAAATTGAGTTGCATCCTGGCGATTTACCAGCAGTGTGTTTAAAGTGACATTTAATGAATGCAGTTGAAATTTCGCTAACTTGCTAATTGCAAATCTCAAATTTACCCGGGCATGGTTGCAACTTTAAACAGGGAGTTGTGTCGATGTTGAGAGATTTAAACTAGGCCTGCCGATGATTCCTGATATTGGATGAAATAGCAGCTATTCAGGCCTGTTTCCATTTTTCAACTGAGAATGCAACTCAATTTTTGATTATTCTATTTACATTCGTTGAGGGTGTTACGAAAATCCTGTTTACTTACATTACTTTCCATTCATTGCCACAAAAGCGGACGTGCAGTTTCACAATTGTAGCCACAAATACAAACTTTTTATCCGATCTCATAAACTCTCGCAATCAGAAGTCATCAAGACATTTTTCACGCAAATTTCACAGATGCCATATTTGTTGTAAGAAGCCTTTGTTCTGAAAGTCCAACATAATTCCGGCTGCAGCAAATATCCCACATTGCGGTAGAATACTATCTACTCGATTGCTGTCGAAGACTGTCAATTGAATGCCAAAATAGCAGTATGACATTGTATACACAGTGTGTTGCCGTCAGTGTGTGTGTGTACCGTCACCGTGGCCTAGTGAAGAAGGTGCGAGCACGTCTCCACCGCAGACATCGGTTCGATTCCTGGGTCAGGCGAGTGCGGTCGGGGAATCAAGGGTGTTGGTGTCTTTTATTGGCTTAATAGTTGTCATTCTATTTAGATACACAGTGTGCCGAAAGATGGCATAATTATCATCAAACGCCCTAAATTTAGTCATTCTCTCCATAACTTAAAAACTGTTGGGGTATGAGGGCAACTCAAAATTTCTTTAATATCATGAATGGCAGATGTTCAAATTGAGGTACAAAAGTACATGTTGGATTATGAAACATTCAATAAAAATTATAGCTAGTTTCATAGTAGCTACATTACTACAACTGACTCCGACATTCTGCTACACAAAAGGATAACCAGTAAAACAATCCTGAGGCATGGAATCATTTACCAGTAATAAAGCTTATCATTACCGTTTGAAGATAAATAGGGGCCAACCGTAGATACTTATTTCCCACCGGTAATGGCATATTCAATTCCAATCCCGGCAATTTTCCCAATCCCGATAGGGATTCCGATATCTATTCATTTCCGTTTGACAGAAAACTCGTGGAGGAGCATCTTCGTCGAGTTGGGCTCAGGTAACATCAGGAGTTCCTCAGGGTAGTGTATTTGGGCCTCTACTGTTTTGCATTGTTCTCGACAATGATCAGATACTCCGACGAAGTAACAATTCTGCACTTGATCCGCAATTCTAGTGACGACTCACTTCAAGGCGAATGAGATCACGTGATGAACTGGTCCAACGATATCGGGCTCCCAATCAATCCTTCTAAGAGCTCCGTAATGGACTACATTACTAGAAGTGATTTTGTCGTCCTTCCATACGAATTTGCAACACCAGCGAATGCCTTCCCCACAGTCGCTTCTGTGAAACCTAGATGAGACAATTGCGAAAGCTTACAACGCATTCGTCCGACCAGTGGTCTTGTATTGCTATCCTGCAATTTGCAATATACCTTTGTGTCCCTCTAGTCAGCTGACCCGGTAGGAGAAGAAGGCCTTTAAGATCATTGGTGTCTCACCCCAATCTCCCGTTCTCGAGGTTGCGGAATCCTCATGTCGGAAATTGTTTGCGAAGTCACCTACGTGAGTGCTTCCTGTCCCGCAATCCCACAAGGCGAAATCAGTGTCCTTTACGTCCACCTCCCGTGAAGACGGAGCGACTGAGCAGCTCCTTCTTAAAGTTTTGCAGCATGTGACCTTGCTTTATAATCCAGCCAGTAACTTTTACCTTATTATTTCATGCTGGTTTGTGCAATGTACTCACCGAGTCTAACATTGTGAGTCAATAAAGATGTCATTATTATTATTATCACTTATTTTTATCTGAATCAAATTTACGTGTAACTTCTTGACTTACATCTTTAGTGTATACTGTTTCATTCAGAATAAGTTAATTTCGGAGTAACTCAGTCTCTGTTCTCAATTCTCAACCCATCTCAATTCTCATCAGATCAGAGGAGCTTTCTGCTCGCTGACATTTGAATCATTGCAGAAACTGTAGGTCTCCGAGAAAGAAGCTACATATCCCACAAGGTCTCTTTAACTCCGTGTCCATAGAAACGGAATCAATGAGAGGCGCTGAGTTCCCCATCAACACAGTCCAAGTGACGGTAAAAAAATAACGTAGCGCTATGAAGCCATCATCTTCGGGATGGAATTTAATCTTTAAATTGTTGGCAATTGGAACGTAAAACAGTACTTATTTTAACTCAATTGACAGCTTAAATCGACATCAATTCTGTGGATAAGAAACTCAATCACTGGCCGCAACACCTGTCCCACTTTGATACTTGATTCCTGTATTAAGAGTGATATAACTATTCTTTATGAGTATGTTGACTCCTTTACAAATAACCGTCTTTTGTCGGCTATTCATTGAAGGTGTAATATTGACCTCTTCACCATCGTTGATGTCAAGATTCCATTCGAAAGTTTGTTGATTCTAATTCTGATGACACGGTGTCCGATTAGTGAGGAGATTCATGTGTCCATTCACAAGTTGCTGCGAACCGGATGTAAAAGCTTATCAATGGAAGTTTCTGTCATTGTCTGCAACCTTCCAGAGTCCTCAGAGATCCAGACTTATGTACCTCTCTTACGTTCTGTTCGTTTGTGACTTTCTTCTGACATATGTATCGGCATTTCAAGCTGTTCAATGAATTATTATTTTTATTGTGGAGTTCTTAAGAACAAGAATCCGCTGCGTCAATTAACCATTGACCATGTCTTCAGGAAAGATAAGTCAATCCATGAATGACTGATGCGGTGCTTGAAGGAAGCGGTCAAATGTCAATAATTACACTTTACAGGCATACATTCGGGAAATTAATAAAATATTGTTGATAAAGATGGATAGTTTTCACTAACGAATAATGCATTTTACACGACAGGGTGATCTGGGAGTGGTAGCAGCACTGAAACAACCCAAAACTACTTATTTAATTTTCATACTACTCATCAAATAGCGGCAATGATTATCTCTTGGTATAGCGACCGTTTCTAGCGGATACGAGCGCGGTCGCTATATTTAGGTTTGACTGTATTGCGCAAAGACGACATCGCCACACCATAAAATAATAATGCTCAAAGCTCACGCAGAACAGATCAGAAAAAGCATCATCAAAATCTCAAATTTTGATCCAACTATCGAAGTTAGAGAAAATGAAGTATTGACGTTATCGTCATGATGCAGATCTTCAGACAGTTTTGGCAATTCATTGCCATCTCCCAATTTCAGACCCAATGACAGTCGGTTCAATGAATGCGCGGTATCCCTCATAAACGACGCCAGATTGTTTCTGGCGCTGGAAATCCATATTGCACCTAATGGAATGAATCATGGAGATTAACTTGAAATTTTATATTACATGTAGTCAGAAAATTCAACAAACTTTATATGTTTAGAAAGCTCATGTTCTGAAATTGCTCCTGTCAAAATTTCATGACTATTCTCTAAATAAATCAGTCAGGAGACTAAATAATGTTTCAGTCTTTTGCAATTTGTTTGGAACTCAATTCTCATATTCATCGCTAACCAAAAAGCGTGATTCACCACTCTCACGCATGCATAACTGACAGGCCACACACTTTCTCGCACAGATGGATTCTTTACTATGCGGCTGTCGTTCGGTGTCTGTGCATGGTCTAGAATGCTTGTCTAGGCAGACGAGAACAGGGAACAGCAGAGCATGTGACTACTGTACTGAAAGCTTAACAGAAAGACTGACTTAGGGGTGAAGCTGAGGCTTTGATCCGAAGTGGACGACCAGTTGCCACTGTGTCGCATTAATTAAAGGTTCCCAAAAGTACTTTTGGTTGCGAAGTGGCTCTGAGCGGCGTGATGGAAGATCTTCTAGCCGAGTAAGGCTGACTTCTCGCAGGTCAAATCGCTACATCACCAGTGTGGTCGGTAGCGATCCCTCTATCTCTTTATCTGAGCTGTCAGCAGGTTCATTTTTTCCACAACAACTGTTTAGAGATTACTTAAGGAGTTGAACTACTCCAGTCGCAAGAGACCATCGAAGCTGAATCTGTCCGAGCGACACAAGAAACTGAGACTACAGTGGTCAAATAAACGTTGCCACTGACGGAATCAGAGATTACGTGTTGTTTGGTCGGATGAGGCATCTGTCAGATTAATATTCAAATATGGACATCTACGATTTTGGCTGAAGTCTGGTCAAGACATTCCTGATCGTTTATTTACATCGAGGAGTCAGGACGATTGCAGGAAATCGCTGATCTGGGGAGACATTTGGAGTGATGTTCGCAGTTCACTGCATGCTATGAGGGAAAACATGAACTCCGAAAGCTGCGTTCGAGTGCTTGAAGAACATGTTTATCCCTTATCATTCAGTTTAGGTGATTCATCATCTGATTGGATTCTCATAGATGACAATTCTCCATGCCATCGTGCCTGGACAACTCAGTTGTATAAAAGACAGGCAGGAATACGAACCTTAGATGGTCGGCAAGGTCTCCTGACTTGAATCCAATCGAGCTGGTCTGGTCTATCTTGAATCCATGGTATTTTCAGGATCGGTCGCTTGTCCTCTGTCTCTTCACGTTGGCTTCTGACCGAATACATCCGCCTCTTGACCTTGAAGCAGCAGAATCTCAGCAGCAGCAGAGATGCCTGACAAACTGCTGTGATTCCTCTCTTCTTTGCGAGATTCATCATTAAAGGCCGGTTTGAGGAGGTAGGCGAGATCATTTGATCTTCTCTGGAGGGCTTTTGGCATACCTTCCGATTGCTTGAGGTGGTGAATGAATTTGATGATCGTGAGGAGATACCTTATTGTTTTTGCAAGAAATTTCATACATTGCATGTAAATGCTTAGTAGGAAGCCCTAGCAAGAAAATTATATATGCAGTAAGGCACGATCACAGCATGTTGCATTTTGCTAAATAATACCCGAGTTTTTATCATCAATTGAATATTTGTATTATCACATTTTTAACGCAGCCTCTTATTTAACAATGTTTCATAACTGCTTTTAAAGTCATTTTTGAGCATTTTCATGAAATTCTGCTTTAAGCACTGTTTAAAAATTTCGCTTTCACAATGGTCTTTTAAAACCAGGATATTGAAAATGAATTTCACTATACAATCTCCCTTTCAACTATGTTTTTCAAGCCGTGCCTTCAATCCTGCTTTCGTTTAAACCAGGTGCTTTAAGCATGTTTTAAATACATCATGTTTTTATTACAATTGAGATCCAAGCAACTGATGACTATGATATGGAATGGTTGATAGGCAATTTAATGTTTTATTTAAAACGAGTGAAGATTGAGACAAGAGAATCAGTAAATCCACTGTCTTTCCATGGCTTGTTATAGAGGCACATGAGAAAGGTTAGAATACTTTCAAGATATTGAATGGCTGTCAAGTAATAAAATTAGTCGGATATAATGATTTATTAAGTTTACGAAAAACATGTTATCGACGTCACAGGTGCTATATTTCACACACTAAAACAGCTTTTGAGGTTGGTGACGCATTTAATAGGTCGATCAAATAAAAAGGAACCAATAGTGGAAAATCCTCAAGAAGTACGTGTGTGAAGTTGGCGGAGTCACTCAGCAAACCATTGTTTAATCAATTTCAGTCTCCTGATGATGAATCGATTGAATCGATTTTTGAGAAATTCAAGTTTTATGTAAAAGTGGTTTATCTGCTTGCACTAAATGCGAAGTAATATCGTTATATTGCTTAGTTCCGAGGCCACACACCTCATATGCACTACGCATAGCGTTCCAAAGCTTTCTTGTTGCACTCATTGCCAATCTTCTGATTTCATTTCTTCTCAGGAACACTTGAATCTAAATCAATTGTGATATCAACTCTTCTCATGTTATTCTGCAACGTTTTATTTGTATTTCAATGAAATCAACTTATGATCAATAGAACCAACTGGCACAACCACAAGCTAATTACACAGGGTGGATGACCGCTGAATTCTGCTTTGGGGCTTTACGATTGGCTATCAGGGGATGACTGCACAGAAACACTGTGAAGCTAACAAATCTCTAACATCATTCACCCACTGAAATTTGCTTGTCACTGACATTGTTTCTTTGCGGTCGCCCAGGTGTGTAGTCACAAGAGAAAGGTGCTTTTGTCGGAAATATTGCCTGAACTCTCACTATTTGTAGGGCATCGCAACTGTAAATTGCGTAGTGAAATTTGAACTTATTTTAAAGGACATTTTGACTGATTGAAATGAATATATTATTACACACATCGGTGCACAATATATTCACAATTCCCCGCAATTAGAATTTTCCATAAGTAAAACAACTAAATTATGTCATGCGATATTTACGTTGTTGACCTGTTGAGAACTGATGATACTCGTCCTTGTTATGTTCATTCAACTGCCCAATTCATTGCGCAAATGAAAAACAGACTTAAGTGCCGATGACGATCTTTACACGTCCTACTTGCACTGAATCTGTTCCAACTCTGGAGTGACGCTAGTTAGCAATCCTCGAGACAATGATCAAAACTGCTAACCTCAAGAGTTTAAAATGAATGATAGAAGAAGCTTTTCTGACAAATATTCAAACGCAGAAACTCATCTTTCTGCAGATGATTCTCGTGGATAAAAGGATGGTGACCCTATGAAGGTCCGCCACTTTGAATATCTTATCTAGTCCTTTGTATTTCCCTTTTTATTGAGTGCATGTAATTCTAGAATATTCACGACACCATCTTGGCATCAATTCAGTGGAATCGAACTTTGCATTGCAGCATCTTCGGTTTAAAATTTTCATCATTATTATTAAGATCTGTTCCCAAAGAGGCCTATATTCAGCATGTTCATAGGCCTACGTGTATTATGTGGCTACAGTGTCGATTAAAAATTCAAAACTACACTTTCGAATTTGAACGTTGACATACGTAGATGTTGCCTGTCAAGTGATTTTATAATTCGGTTTGTTTCTGCTGACAGCTCATCAGAAATGGAGCATCATAAAATCAGGAAATGTAAATGAGAAATACAAGTAGGCCTTTATTCATGTTCTTCTATCAGCTACTGTAGCTATCGTCAACTGTAGCTAAACGCTAAAATAATTACTATCATTAAGTAGAGCTCACACTAATGTTACACTTAATCACGTATAGGTACGCTACTTACCAGGGATCCGGACTCCGGCCAATAACTAGACCCGAAATATAATACAAACAAATTATTTATTCTCGTGCATATAGCTGTCATTGTCTTGATGTCAACTTTCTCCGTCAAACAAAAGTACAGAGACAGCAGTGCATGCAAAGCTTGACAAGTCCTCCTAGCCTCGATCACACCTACGCACCAAAGGTCACATCAGAGAAAACAAAATGAAATACCAGTTTATTTGAGAACATTCCCTGTTACCCTCACGTTAATCGTGCATGTGATGGCTCCTCCAAAGCGCATATTAAAATCGAAAGTGTACTCATATTTTTTGGAGAAAGATGGGGGATTTTCCTGCCTGGTAGAGACTGGAGAAAAATCGTGTGAAGCACACATCAAGAAGATGGGAGGAGCTAAGTCGCATGCATCCAACTTAAAGCGACATTTGATCAACTTTCATCGAAAATGATTGATAATTGATACAGCGATGATCACTAAAGATAGGTTCAAGTAAGCCTATAACGATCTATGATGTAGGTTACCAGTTAATGTTTCAAAAAACTAGGCTTTATATATTGGCCACCCGGAGTCGGAGTGGGAGTCCTATCAAAATGATAGGACTCCGCATCCCTGCTACTTACAATGCATAGATTCAGTTCATCGTACAGAGGATGAGTAGCAGATGTCTGCGTTCGTGTCATATTGAGCTTTGTCATTCGTGTCATGTTCATGTTCCCGATTTTGTAAATATACATGCAGTCGTGTTTTGCTTTCGTGTTCACAATGATTTATTGGAAACTTTTTCATCCATTAAACATAAACTTAAACGCAACTTAAACATAAAGCAAGGTCAAGTAAATCACCAAATTACTTAAATCAAAACTATGAGATTGAGGGGCTGTCGAAGGTTTACAGAAGAAAATGGGCATTGACCGAAATTGGTTGTGAGCTAATGATCTGTAAGAACAAATTACAGCGCAATGCAGTTCCTACCTATCACTATGAAGATAATAAGACAATTTTCATGACAAAATTATGAACTGAATTATCATGTCAAATTATTGCTGACGTTGTGAGGTATCATCTTAGTTTTTGCTATTTATCTTCATTTCTCAATATACTAAAGCGAATATTAGTACATGTAATATAAAGCGTGTTATAGGTTAAAGCTCTTATCTCAATATTACATAACTTAGCAACTATCTTTACGAAAATCAGAATTTTTCTAAGCATCTTGTATTGTTTTATTCAATGATGACTGCTGGACCAGATCAAATCAGGCCATCTCACAGCGAACACCAAACTAAATGCCTTGCACCTTATTATATTCGCGACCACCAAAGCTTAAATGCATCATATCATCTCACGAGGCTGATGCCCATCGACAACTTTGGATTGATTTGTATGCTATTCGATTCATGAAATTCAATTCCTGCTTGCTATATTTGAGAATGAAGTAGCATTTGATTATGAAATATAGATATTGCCATGAATGTGGCCTATTCCGCAAGCCTAAAACTTATTGAACACGATTGAGAAGCTTCAAAGAACAGTGCACAAAATTGGTCGTCTTCCTTGGAATTGCATTCGATTGTTCACACAGATCATAGACCGTAGCTTTATAGAGGCAAGTAGAGCAAAGGTGGAAATCTTGCGAGCCGCTGACCATGACTCATTGAAGCACTGAAGCATACATTGTTATTCCGAAAGTCCCGAATGAGTACTAAAGGGAGTACGAACTACAACTAAGGAATGAGTCCCAAAATCTAGTAATCTTTGAGTTTAAAAATATCAGTACTCATCTTAATACTCCCTTGGTTCGGAAGCACAGTGCTTAATTCGCACTCATTCTAAAATTGCTTGGGTTCGAATATACTCGTATATATACATGTATATTATGTCTTCTGTTTGGTCGAACATAAGAGTTGATGAACTCGGCTACATTAAGTTAGAATTCCCACCTGACTTAAAATTTTGACCCATAATTTCTAGCAGACACGCTCCAACCAGTCACCTGAGCTATTTACTGGATGAGCTCTTAAAGCCTCTGGTCTCTTCCTTGAAAAGCTATTGTAGAGATTCGTTCGACTTCATTTCAAAATTACCAAATACTACCTCTGAAGATTCCATGTTTGTATCTTTCGACGTGACATCTTTATATGCCAATATCAATCACTCGTTAGGAATTAATGCGATTGAATATTGGGTAACGAAGTATAAAGACAAGATTGATGCAAGATTTACTACTGAATTTATTATTGAGGGGATGAACACTGTTCTTCGAAATAACTTCTTCAGCTTTGAGTCACAAGTTTTTCTGCAAACATCAGGTACTGCTATGGGTACTAAGGTAGCCCTAGCTACGCAAACTTAACTATGGGTTTCATAGAAGAGAAAATGTACACTTTTGTGAAAGACATCTCAACACAATCTACGTATGAATTGTTTCCTGCTGGCTGGATACGATACTTAGATGATTGTTTCGTGATTTGGGACAATGCCTTTGGTGATATTGATGAGTTTTTAACATTTTTGAATACTATTGATGATAAAATTAAATTTACGTCTGAAAGGAGTCCGGATAAAATAAATTTCTTGGACGTTTTAGTTTATAAAGAAAATGGAAAAATTGAAAGAGATATTTATACTGAACCGACAGATAGTCACAATTATGTTTCATTTTCTTCGTGCCATCCTCGTCATATATTGCGAAATATCCCATATTAGTCCGGGAGCTAGCGTGAAGTTGTGCAGGGAACGAGGTAGTACATAAAACTTTCACATAGCGTAGTACACCTCTAACCTACTGCAAAACTTCGCGTCTGCCGGATCAGATCATTTGCTTTTAAAAAATAGAAAGGATAACACAATCCTATGTATTTCCAATGGTAAAATTGTGACATCTCAGGTGTTGACTCCATTTTTTCAAATTTTTGCTCATAAAAAATGTACAAGTTGGTATTTTGTTGAATTGGTTATTATAGAAATCATCTACAGATCATGATCTTTCAAATGAGTTATCATTCAGTGACAGAGGATGAAGTAAAGTGTGAAAGCAGACACTTTTCGTTGGTGTAACTGCAAATTTTAACATAGAAATTTCAGGAAAATTGTTGATATACTTTAACGAAAAGTGTCTGTTTGTACACTTTACTTCATCCTCTGTCACTGAATGATAACTCATTTGAAAGATCATGATCTGTAGATGATTTCTATAATAACCAGTTCAACAAAATGCCAATTTGTGTAACTTTTATGAGCAAAAATTCGAAAAAATGGAGTCAACACCTTAGATGTCACAATTTTACCATTGGAAATACATAGGATTGTGTTATCCTTTCTATTTTTTAAAAGCAAATGATCTGATCCGGCAGACGCGAAGTTTTGCAGTAGGTTAGAGGTGTACTACGCTATGTGAAAGTTTTATGTACTACCTCGTTCCCTGCACAACTTCACGCTAGCTCCCGGACTATATACACTAGCCAATCGTATTCAACGAATCATCTCAAAAGAAAGCATGCGGGAAACAAGACTTAGAGAAATGCAAACACGACTCAGAAATTTGGGATATCCACAGCAATTGATACAAGATGCTATCAAGAAGTCAAGAAGTGATGTAAAACTTGAAAATGAAAATGACACTAAGAATATCATTCCATATACTCGCACAATAATCCCAATAATCCTAATGTATTTAAAGACATTGTCAATCCAGCTTTTTCGAATCTGAAACTAACAACCACATTTTAGAATTATGAAATACGGTCTTCTTTTAAACAACCACCGTCACTTTTACAACTTATTTCAAAAAGAAATCGAATTCCGTTAGATGGTATCACAAAATGTGAAGATCCTAGATGCCAATGTTGTCCGTCGATCATAACAAGAAAATTTTTCTCATATGAAACTAATAACACCGCCAAAACATTCCATATAAAAGCGAACATGAATTGTGCTTCTAAAGACGTAATTTATATACTCCAGTACCGCAATTGCAAAGCATTATACGTCGGACAATCGGGAGATACACTACGTGCAAGAACTCGAACACACGGACAACAAATTAACGATGAACAATATAGAATTCTGAAAGTCAGTCACCGCATCTATAACTGTTCTATAAACTATGAGCCTAAATTCGATGTGATGCCGCTTTTAAAGTTACCCGCCAACTGTGGGAAAAGTTACAGAGAAGAAAAAGATGAGGTCTGTATAAAAATCCTACAACCATTGCTAAACCAAGATCTATGATAATGACAGCCTACATCTGATTAAATATCTATCCTCCTTCTCATACCTACCCAATTAGCTTTTGATCATTTGAAGTCTATGTCCATCTATACATGACATGCATGTAATTTTGGAAGGTATTGGATGATTTTGTAATGCAAATAAATTTCATTTAGCCATTGAGAAGCCTAGACATAGGCAGAAACCGGTCGGGCAAACAATTTGGTTTTTTGGTTTACTTCTAAGTGTCGTACTTATTATCGCATATATTTTACCATTTTTGAACCGCTTTTGATTTCATATATACACAGAAAATATAAAAGGTAAAACGCAGTACTCAGTAATATATATCAAAAACTAGAACCCAAATATTCAAATCAAAAACAATTGATGCACGAGCGCTTTCATTTCAATCAATCTTAGGTGCATTCAAAAATACATTTAAATAAATACATTGAATGTATTTTTGAATGCACCTGAAGATTGATTGAAATGAAAGCGCTCGTGCATCAATTGTTTTTGATTTGAATATTTGGGTTCTAGTTTTTGATATATATGTATTTATATATATATTGGAAATAGCCCGAAGTTTTTGAAATCAAAAAACCGGTAAAAACCGATTTCCGTGAAAAAAAACGATGAGGATCTACCGCAAAAATAACTTGGTGCTACATAGGAAATGAGTTTGCTAAGCGCTCCAACCGGTGAAATAGCACTCTACTAAGCAAGTCTGAGTTACAGGAAATCGGTTTTTGCCGGTTTTACCGGTTGTTCGTGTAGGGAAAGTGCTGGAAGTTGCTGTACAAACTCTTTTTTCGAGTGCCTGGATATAAATTTTTTCATTGGAATGCTGTACAAACTCGCTTTATAATTAGCAACCAATACTTGCAAAAATATTTCGAATCTAAGTTTGAAGTTGAAGGAGTTCGAATCTTGAAATAGTTCTTGTCTGTACAAACTCTGTGTCACTAATGATACTATTACATGCGGTTTTAAAAACTTGGCGCTATTGAAAGTTAAAACTCTGTCTCAGTTTCATTTCAAGATTATATACTAGCTGTCAATCATATGTTCATGCAACTCAATAACACACTGCAACAGGATATGTTTCAACTGTCTCAGACACGCCCTATGATGAACTTCATGTTTTTCAGACAAATTATCATATAAAAAGAGAATAACATCTTAAAAGAAAAGAAATTGCCAGAGAAGCAAAATTAGTTCCCTCTAACAGCGTCGGGATATGACTGTGCATAGGGATATGACTGTGCATAGGGATATGACTGTGCATAATTATCAAATCACTATCAATCTGTCTGGTAAAAGTATTATCACAGCAAGTACGTTGAATATGATCTCATTCGGATACACACCGACATCATAAACATATTCAGTGAAATTTTCACAAAATGAATTTACAGAAATACATTCTCGCCTGTCTTATTGTAACCTCTCTTATTGCAAAACCTGTCTTATTTCAATGAATTTTCGCGGTCCCTTCAAAGACTTTACCTTTCATATTGCCACAACACTCAATCTGCGATAAGCTTTGAGATGAAATAACAATCCAAACTTGTCAGATAATGTATGAAATGAAATCCATAGATTATGTAGGCCTTCTTTGCACATTGGCAATATTTCCGAAGCCTAATTATAAGCAATCTACACATAAACGTGTAGATTTTATGAGTCGCATAAGCTTAATTTCTCCTCACTTTGTATAATGTTGCATGCAGGCTTGCCGTTGGGATGAATTTCCAGCCCAATCCCAATGAGAATTTATATAGGGATCCCAATAGCCTGCTTTAGAGCTAAAAAAAGTACGCACGTTGACCCCAAGTTGCATCGGTGCCTACCACTTAGGCCAACCATATGCTACTTCTTGGATTGACGAAGGCCACGGACGTATAGCCTAGGACTATACTGGCCTTAATAATAATAGAGACTTTAATTGATTTTACACAATTATGTATAATAGGCCTACTGTATGGCTACATTTTTCACCGAGACTGCATTCACCTAGGAGCTTATAGGGAGAGGCCTACGTGTATAGGTGATATGTATACGTACGAGCTACAAACATACTTGGTATTAATTATACCTACATCGGATAATGCGTTGTTAATTAGCAGCTCGCCACACGGGCTCTTTTTTGAAGCCATTGTTCTTGCGCAGTGTGACACTGTTACAACGTCATACTATTACCCGTTTTTATCACGCACGCGCAAGGCACGAGTTGAGGCACAAGAAGGCCTTCGAATTAAGTCATTATTTTTACCAACTAGGGAAGTTAAAGCCATAAAGTAGGTAACCTGGCAATTGATAAATTTATCAAATCTCAACAGATGTAACCACCACGACACATGTTTCGGCCTGTTGGGCCTCATCAGTCGTGGGTAAGTTTGAACCAGCGACGTTGGAGCTGGAGGACGTGCAAGCATACCCTCTAACCACAAGGCCACCGGACCATCTGTTGAGAGCGTGAATTAGCCAGGAAGGCACTGCTTTAACGCAGGCACGTGGAGGGCGGACTGCTTTCTGTAATCACTTAATACCGCATCCGAGATTGAGGCGCTTCACGCAGATTTGATAAATTTGTCAATTGCCAGGTTACTTGTCTAAACATGTAATGAGTAGCGCCTGCGTGAAGCGCCTCAATCTCGGATGCGGTATTAAGTGATTACAGAAAGCAGTCCGCCCTCCACGTGCCTGCGTTAAAGCAGTGCCTTCCTGGCTAATTCACGCTCTCAACAGATGGAACGGTGGCCTTGTGGTTAGAGGGTATGCTTGCACGTCCTCCAGCTCCAACGTCGCTGGTTCAAACTTACCCACGACTGATGAGGCCCAACAGGCCGAAACATGTGTCGTGGTGGTTACATCTGTTGAGATTTGATAAATTTATCAATTGCCATAAAGTAGGGTTAAAGCTGACTATGTCAATTTGTGTGAATCACACTAAGAGCTCTCAATGCTCAAATTCGAGGGAGGCAAGGTCAGACTGAAGACACAGCAAGATGAACTGCTCATTACAGCCCAAAAACATGTGCAGGACTAATGTCAACGATTACATGCATACATGTATTTTGTTGGGAGAGGGCTTGTTGGGATCTATTGGGATTTCCAACCCAACCCAAACCCAATAGTTATTGAGATCCCAATCCCAACGGCAAGCCTGGTTATATGTTTCGGGGAAGTTATTAACATCGGTAGTCGATTGTAGTTACTGTACTTGGGTAATTCATCACAGCTCGATATCAAGCTGTTTGAGATAGGTATTCTTATCAACACGCATATTGAAAGCGTCCTGTGTCATAGTACTTCTGTGCCTGAGAGCGTTTTTTTACATGTACGAAAACTTAATAACTTCATCAATGACGTCATTGCAAAGATTATGATTTCGCCTAGGATTAATAAGACCAAGACTATACCGTGCCGTTACTGTGCATAGTCCTAAATAGGCCTGAATTGCAGGCATACATGATTTCTATACACAGTTCTATCCATTAACATCATATGTATGCATTGGAAGTAGTGTAGGCCTGGATATACATGTATACTACAATCTTGAGGCAGATGTCATACGTGACTTGCATCGCAGATTTTCTCAGGCCAAGATTTTCGAAGCAATTATTGTTCATGAAAGCTTTTCCTTGACATGACACATGGATATAATAACTAAGAAATCGTAATAAATAGGTGTTTTCGTCAGTAACCTCTATCATTGCTCGACGGACGATAAATGTCCCTCATCGTGCAATATATAACTGCTAAAATTTCTTATTCCACTGTTATTGTATGCAATGTATTCGTTGTATACAGACGCATATTTCAGGACATAGAAATAGGACAATCGATATTTACAATGGTGAAGTATTGAGTTATTCTGGAGCACTTGCCAAATATTTTTGATAAACAGCGCTGTGATTACGTTAAGGCAGCTTTCACTTCAAGAACTCTATCATGGAGCAATTGGTAAGCCAGTACATTGCTGTTTTCAGCCATAGAAATCGAATAATTATTATCAATGGTTTTCGCTATGAGGACGCTAACTTAGCGTTCTATTGATAGCTCTGTTTCAGATTGAATGACAGTATTGATGAGATGAATAAATTGAAGTGTTCGCTGTACTTAATTTTCTAAATGGTTGATTAGAGTGTCAAAGTGTCATCAAAGTATGACAGCGTGCTTTATTCTACCGCAGAATTTTCAGTCGTTTTCGGTATTATACTGTCGTTCAAAAACGATTCACCGGCAGAAAATTAAATTTGTTTAATATTCAGCCGGCAGAATTTTAGTTAATGAACAGCCCTCTGTTGTGTTTTCTATTTTTTGTAGCTAGCTTCATGATTAACTTTCAGTCGCTATTGTCATAATGGAGAGAATGGACTTCTATGACCTAAGATTATCAACTAAAGCACGCCTTTAAATGTTTTCTCTTTAAACATCAAAATCCAAGAACTTTTCTTCTTGGATATCAGCAGTTCAGACGGATGTTCTAATACTTGAAATGTTCATCTTACCGTTATGTATCAGGGAACAAAGTTAAAGGACCTCTATGTTTGAAACTCATTCATTCTTGGATGTAATTGTTGAATTGTTGCGGTAGAGTTTCTGCAATTACATAGAAATCGGTTCAATGTGCTGCCTCATACTTGCAAAGAAGTCATACTTGTCATACTTGTCAGTCTCACAACTGCGGATGCAAGTGAATTGGAACACACTGGGCTGTGACTTCTTACACCGTTGGGCCTCAACCACACTGAAAGCAAAGCAAAGACGAGCTTCCCAAACAAACATATATCCGTAAGCTATTAATCTCTCTGGTTTACTTTGCTGGCAGTGCAGCAGTCTACACTGTCTACTGTAATTATGACTTTGTATTTGCTACAAAACGCTTGTAAAAGTTCGCAGTGTGGCTGAGGTCTTACTGTACGCTATTTAGTAGACGCTATTGTGCGACATTCCATAATATCAGCACTGGATATGCACGATGTAAACAGATTTGCCAATTGAAAACGATATCACGTCGTTTAAATGATGGCGGTTTCCAGGGTTTGATAATGGTTAGGTGCCGGTAGCCTACCAAGTGAGTGTGTGCTTTTAAAGATTCACCGTTTTCCCTTTCAAACATACTATAGAAATATCTTGATAAAATAGCGCACAGAACATCGTCAAGAACATGTAACCATTTCAAACTTCACAAATTTGATTTATCAGAGCAGTAATCGGCTCCTATAGCCTAAGCCGAGAAGCTGAAGCTATCACCCACATACAAACAGATGTCATCCATTCAAGTGCCACCAAAGCATGCAAGGGGAAACTCGGATTTCTGTGGTGTGAACTAAATGTCTGTGTTCATCGGGTCACCGGTAAATTCATCCCTAGGAAATTTCATCCCTCGGAAAATTCATCCCCGGTAAATTCATCCCTCAAATTTAAAAAGTACTACTACTCATTACTAAAAAGTATGTCATGATCATAATGATGTAATATGCAATCACAAGGGCGTATATCAAACATAGAGTAGATATATTAGGTAGAGTGGTAACTCCGCATTTATTAAATCCCCAATGTGTATACACTTTCGATTTTATTAAATGAACTCAAAGGAGATACAGTCGGAATTGTTTCTAAATGTGAGCTATGCACATTTATGCAGTTTTGTAGAAATTACAACGGAATTGACTGATCATGATAGCAAAACAGAAGGAAATGATATTATTTTGCACATTGTCTGTGTCTGAAAGCCTTGGAGAGCCAATGTTTGCAACTCGATGACCTGCACTACTCTGATATCAAGGAATTAATCAATGAAAGTTGATCAATTAAATTTTTCATCAAATATTTTCGACACCAAAATACCAATTTAGAGAGATAATGTTTTTATCAGATTATGTATAGCAGATGACTACTAAAGACACACGTGTTGATAAGCCTGTGATATTTATTATTTGTGAAGCGGAAGCTACAAACTTGACTTGAATATCATGAAAACGAGATTATCAAAATTGTGTTTATTAGCAAGTTCAATACATTAACGGGTAATCTGACACGTTTTAAATTATCTTTCACTTGATGATTCCTGCAGGCCTCAAAATTTCCGTTTCTAGAATGAAATGATACCGGAAGACATGCTGAGATAAACGTTAGGAAAATGGCACAAATGAGTTGAGATGTAAACATTCTCCGTTAAAATGCCTTAATGTGATAAGCAGCTATAAACAAACTTTTCGTAATGTAAGGCGCTGCATCGGTCAGTCTCATTCATTTGTCTACGAACGTCTAAAGAAAGTCCAAATACACCGTACTCATGGAATCAAACATGCGCTTATTGATAACTAATAGAGGAAAGCCGAGGCTGATTCACAACAACTTTGATTATACGAGGAAAAAAGAAAATAAAGACCTGAGTATCGCATGGATTTGCGCCCTGCCTCGTTGCGGCGCTAAATTGCGAACCGATTGTCCCCCTCACTACCGAAACCCAACCCTCATGAGAAGTCATAATCATGAGCCAGATAGCACGCGGATCGAGGTCTTGGAGTGCCGGCAACAAATGAAACTCGATCCTGAGAAGGTGACTACTCAGGTGTTCCGGAACGTCTCTATCCGCAAACCGACTGAGGTAGTCGCAGCACTACACAGCAAGGATCAAGTTGGAAGAGCTCTCCGATATGAGAGATCGAAACAACGACCTCCATTACCGACATCTGCTGAGAGTTTGATCTTGGCGCCGTATCAGACCGTGACAATGGATGACGACCGATTTCTCCTCTGTGATACTTTAATAAACAATGAGAGACTCCTAATTTTTGCAAGTGATCCTCTACTGCATCATCTGTGTACTTCAGACATTGTTTTCGCTGATGGTATAATAATAATAAACCGAAGATTGAATTGTCCGAGGGACGAATTTACCGGGGATGAAATTTCCGAGGGATGAATTTACCGCACGCCGTTCGTCGTGTTTCGTGTCGTGTTGATCTTTGTCATTCGTGATCGTGTTTTGACAATTAGAGTTGCGTTTTATTCCCGTGTGGACGAGGATTCATTGCAAAATTTGATGACTTCATCTGTTCTTGCAAAAAGCTAACTATCTAGAACAGATGGTGCATGTGTTTCACGTGATGAAAGATAAATAAACAGTATTCCTTCAATGGGCGTGCACAGCTAGATTGCAAGACCAACACATGTGAATTGACAAGCTCATGGACAAACCACGAGCATTTGTGCGGACCCTTAGTCCGGTGGTGGACTGAGCGCGCTACCCACTACCTGAATTTGAGCATGTACAGGGTTTGTCATAACTAGGGCAATTTTTCATGACTTAAAGATCGAAAAAATATGACCTGACAAAGCTTCAAATATAACCAATTATGACCTTAAAAAAACTTCAAATGTAGCCAACTATGACCTTAAAAAGCTTAGAATGTGACCAAATATGACCTCAAAAAGCTTTAGAAATAACCAAAATGTGACCAAATATGACCTTAAAAAGCTTAAAATGTGACCAAATATTACCTGACAAAGCTTTAGAAATAACCAAAATGTGACCAAATATGACCAAATATGATCTTAAAAAGCTTAGAATGTGACCAAATATGACCTCAAAAAGCTTTAGAAATAACCGAAATGTGACCAAATATGACCTTAAAAAAGCTTCAAATATAACCAACTATGACCTTAAAAGCATAAAATGTGACCAAATATGACCTTAAAAGAGCTTCAAATATAGCCAACTATGACCTTAAAAGCATAAAATGTGACCGAATATGACCTT
The DNA here is from genome assembly GCA_907163375.1 of Prostheceraeus crozeri. Taxonomy (NCBI): domain Eukaryota; kingdom Metazoa; phylum Platyhelminthes; order Polycladida; family Euryleptidae; genus Prostheceraeus; species Prostheceraeus crozeri. Next base: position 88,519 of record CAJQUW010014470.1, read on the forward strand.
AAAAGAGCTTCAAATATAGCCAACTATGACTTTAAAAGCTTAAAATGTGATCAAATATGACCTTAAAAAAGCTTCAAATATAACCAACTATGACTTTAAAAAGCTTAGAATGTGACCAAATATGACCTCAAAAAGCTTCAAATATAACCAACTATGACCTCAAAACAGCTTAGAATGTGACCAAATGTGACCTCAAAAAGCTTAGAATGTGACAAAATATGACCTCAAAAAGCTTTAGAAATAACCAAAATGTGACCAAATATGACCAACTATGACCTTAAAAAGCTTAAAATGTGACCAAATATGACCTTTAAAAAGCTTCAAATATAACCAACTATGACTTTAAAAAGCTTAGAATGTGACCAAATATGACCTTAAAAAAGCTTCAAATATAGCCAACTATGACTTTAAAAAGCTTAAAATGTGACCAAATATGACCTTAAAAAAGCTTCAAATATAACCATCTTTGACCTTAAAAGCTGAGAATATGATCAAATATGACCTTAAAAAGCTTCAAATATAACCAACTATGACTTTAAAAAGCTTAGAATGTGACCAAATATGACCTTAAAAAAGCTTCAAATATAGCCAACTATGACTTTAAAAAGCTTAAAATGTGACCAAATATGACCTTAAAAAGCTTCAAATATAACCATCTTTGACCTTAAAAGCTGAGAATATGATCAAATATGACCTTAAAAAGCTTCAAATATGACCAACTATGACTTTAAAAAGCTTAAAATGTGACCAAATATGACCTTAAAAAAGCTTCAAATATAACCATCTTTGACCTTAAAAGCTGATAATATGATCAAATATGACCTTAAAAAGCTTCAAATATAACCAACTATGACTTTAAAAAGCTTAAAATGTGACCAAATATGACCTTAAAAAAGCTTCAAATATAGCCAACTATGATCTTAAAAAAGCTTTAAATAAAACCAAATGTGACCTAGAAACTCAAAATGTGACCAAAATAATATATGACCTAAAAATCGTATATTGTAGTTTGGTTGGCAAGATTTAAAAATTTTAAAATATAGCAGAAATTATGTTTTCATTTTCAGGCAAAAAGTTAGAAAGTTCAATTTAAGACAAATAAGACGATTTATTTCAAACTTCTACCACAGTATACCCATTTACATCTTCTTGTACAAAGCAGTAATGTAATTTTCTTCCTTTGATGTTAAAAGGGTCTGTTGCATAGTATATTCTTCAACATTGAGAAGATACTATAGACTCTCTATCGAAGCAACGGTTGGTTGGCAAGGTAAGGCAGAACTCATAAATGAAGGCATCTGTATCATTGAAGTCGCTCCAGCAAATCTGTAAAGTTGGAGAAAGTTCCCGGGAAGTTCATGGATCCGAACAGTTGTAAAAGGGTCAGAGATTTCCAGTCCGAAATGCAGAACTACAAACGATGGCGGTGTTCCGATGATTAAAAACATGTACCTATGGGCCCAACTTCTCAAGGACTCTACACGAATTTAAACTATAGAATACAATCGAAATAAAGCAGATGTAGAAAATGTATTAATTTGGAAGGCACTGCATTCATGCTAGCAAGAATGTAATCTGATGTGCAGTGAATAAACGAAGAACATCTCAAATATCAGACAGAGATTCCACTGTGATTTGATTCCGCGAGCCATTTTAGAGTGGGTATTGCGCATTGCGAAACAGAGAGCCCGAGACTTTAATTTACAACCGCACACAGTTCTTGTCATTGTGGATTTGTTGGTTGCATGTACTGTAGGTTAATTTAAAATTGCATGATTTGTTGACGCCAAATATCCTCGCTTGAATTTTTCTCATGACGCTCGTTTAGAATGTAGGCAGGCGACAAGTATAAATAGTTGAAGCAAGTTTATGAAAATGTGATGTACAAAAGAATCCAAATAAGATAGCTGCAGTCATTTTCTCGGTCAACTTCTATTGCGACTTCGATGCCAGAGCATAAAAGAAACTCGAAGGTATTCTCTGGTGGCTGAAAATTACAAGCAGTGAACGTAGGGAATATTCCCAAGCCTCAGCTTTCGCCGATCAAAGAGGCGTTCGGTGCTTTGGACATGTTCTGAGTTTGCCACGAAGTCACCCAACTATGCAGTCCTGAATTTCGTCCCAGTTGCGACGGGATGGAGACCCTAGGAGACGCATCTCACACTCGGTGGATAGACATGGTCACAAATGACCTACAAGCCTGAGTTTTGTATATAGGAATGTCTTAAACATCCAATTTAATTAACACTCATGCATAGAGTAAGTATACAGTGGATAGAGTATATCAATGCAGTTTTTAACGGATATTACCGGCAAGCGGTCCAAAAAATGAATTTTGTATGAAGGAAATTTGTGCAAATTGCTCCTGTGTTTATATACTAACGACTTGGAGCCTCAGACTTCAATATATAAATAGCAGGAAACTTTTGGGACATCGGAAGGAATGAAAATGTAATTACAATCATCTTAATGAAACGGAAATTCAGGTGATGTTGAAGGAATTTCTTGAACAGCATTATAATGCAAAAGTTGAGATCTTATTCCGCTTCTTGGTTGAAGTTTCAAGTTTGTTAACATAGTATAGATCCAATTCATGTAGCTCTTTTCCACCAGGCTTAAATGGATCGATTAAGTTGAACCTCTTATCCAAACTATTAGCTAACAAACTGCATCCTACGGGCAATCAAAATCATTGTGTCAAATTGAGTTATAAATGGTTAGAATCTTACTAATCTAAATGGAATTCAATCTTAATAATATATTTAAGACATAGAATAATTCAACTTTTCATATTTTATTGTAAATTGATACAATTTTTATAGTCACATACTTTTATGAATCTCCAAATTAAAATTCATTTCTTATCTGAATCTGAGTAATATTGTGGACCCATTTGCATCCTTCAAGTTAATTATGGTCATTGTCTTTGATTTTGATATTCCCTTCAGTGCCGGTTCTTTAAGTGATCAAGCTCAAGAAATACTCTTACCAGGGGCGTAGCGTCCATTGGGGCAATCGGGGCAGTTTTTTTAGATATATCTCCAACATATTTTAATCATGTACAATGTGCGCCGGTGACCAAACGCTACATCTTAGGCCTATCTTTAAGTCTTTATTTCATCTTTTCAACGGATGGATGTGTAATTGTAGATGGTTTTCTCTCTCATTCTTCCTCTCTCAGGGGCAATCGCCGGAGTGTCGCCGAGATTGCACGGATTGGCCAAAATCTAACACGAGCCACACATGATCAGCAATGGGTCGTTGATGTCATCGATAAATCACCCAATCTATCAATGTGCCGTTCGCGCGCGCCTGAACAGTTCGTCGCGGCCACTGCATGCAACCCACAAAGAAGCAGTCCATCTCTGTGATTCAAACCGGTCGAAGACAGGGAATTCTTTACGAGTTACACTTAACACACACTGCCTGGCTAATCACGGCGAGTATGACAAACGTGTAGCTAATAGTTAACACGTACATACCTTCACTTCTTCATTTTTTCTTTCATTATTTGAAAACATCAAAATCAAAGTGACTTCTAGAATAGAGCCGGGTACTTACATGCTGCATGCGATAAGGTATAACTATGACAATACTGATTCTACCCCCTGAGAAGTTTTGAAGTTCGTTACGCCACTGACTCCTACTAATGAGGCTGAACATTAAAAGGCCCTTTCATCGGAGTTAATTTGATGAACATTTCCTCTCCAAGGTTGTCATGAGACGGAGGTTTTGTAAAATACTATTCTCTCTTCTGTATTGCAATCATGATCCGTCACTTCCGTGGTAATTTCTTCTAAACTGCAACAAATTTGCATATGTCTTCATTTGGTACTGGTTAAGAAAAATCGAAACTGCAAAAACACATTAGGGATTTAATTAATATACTGAGTTGCTGCTCTGCCTAATACTTACTGTATACACTCATGTATCGATCAATTCCTTTGAACCGCAGTGATATTTGACCTTTACTAGGTATGCCGGCCGGACAGTCATGATGCCATGATACGACAGAATTTCAAATAGATTTCAAATAGAATAGGAATTCAATACAGATTTCCATCAATATTGATAAGGAGACGTTGAATTTAATTTGTCACTATATAGCGGCAGAGGAAATAGCATACCAAGTGTGCACTGATTTCATTTGAATAGAATTTAGATCAATTCCGCGATAGATCTAATTGACTTTTCACATTTCGCAGCAGGAGTTCAAGCAAAGTGAAATATACATGCATGTTTTACGCGTTTGTCTTGACACTAATAACCTCAGATTTTCACGTGATTGTGTCATACGATACTTGTACATTACAATCCAGACACGAATGAAATTCTCCTGAATTTGACAGCTTCTATGCATATAGCTATGTTTCAGAAAGCAAAATCCTCTGAGGTAGCCTATAAAGTGAACCAAACGCAACAGAATATCTTAACAAGGAGTGCAGTCATAGTTCGGCAACCAGAATGAGTTTCTGAAGGGAACGAGAACGAAAGTGAGACTTTCACAGAATGATGTACACCTCATAGTCCGGCAGTCAGAACGAGTTTCAGCAGGGAACGAGACCGAAAGTGAGACTTTCACAGAATGATGTAAACCCTATGCCTAATACGAATCGGCACGTCTGCCGAGTTCTAGTGAGTTCCTCTTCTTGTTAGACAGGATCAAAGAAAAAAACATGTAAATCCAATTGGACGCAGATTGCAGTTTTTGGCTAAAATGAAATTTTGTATGTTTTCTCTGATTAAACGAAAAGTATTAAGCCCAGAGTCATAATTTTTGACATGGTCTTCAGGTCATTTCAGAAATGTCTTCAGGTCATTTCCTATGATATGCATGTGCTATTATCATGCATCTAATCGGGAATGTATGCGAGAATGTGGTTAAATGTGGATAAAGTTGCTCAAAATGTTTGTGTTTGCCCACATTAAGAGGCTCGGCAAATCCAAATGTGTTTAGCTTTATAGACAGGGGTGCATGAACATGATAGGAAATGACCTGAAGACATTCCATGTCAAAGGTTGCGACTCTGCCCTTCGTGCTTTTCGTTTAATCAGAGAAAGCAAAGAAAATTTCATTTTAGCCAAAAACTGCAATCTGCGTCCCATTGGATTTGCATGTATTTTTCTTTGATCCTGTCTGACAAGAAGAGGAACTCACTAGAACTCGGCAGACGTGACGATTCGTAGTAGGCATAGGGTGTACATCATTCTGTGAAAGTCTCACTTTCGGCCTCGTTCCCTGCAGAAACTCGTTCTGGCTGCCGGACTATGAGGTGCACATCATTCTGTGAAAGTCTCATTGTCGGCCTCGTTCCCTGCAGAAACTCGTTCTGGCTGCCGGACTATGAGGTGACATCCAACTGAGCGGGGGGTAACTGAGCCGCGTCTGATCGAACCGCGTCCAACTGAGCCGCGTGATGAATTCAGTGTATCACTGGGCCGTGGATTTCATTATCTATTAATGTTACCTCCCGCTGTTTCGTGCTAACAGATCCCGATAGAACATTAGCATCAAAACAATTCAAGCAGCTCATAATCGCACGTGCAGTACACGGAGACTCGACACAGACCTATGAAAGAAGATTTTGGGAAATGGATAGCACACTACAGCTACCACAATGGTCCCGCGCTTCTAAGTCACCATCTTCCAGCCTTCCTTCCTTCAAGAAAGACAAGTTTCGAGCCCTTCCGACTTTCAATATATTCAAAGCTCATTTTTGCAGTGGCAGATATGACGAATGAAGCTGGGACCTAATGATGAAAGTGTATATGAGAGATAGGAACTTGTAGCAGATGAACATTGTCGCTGCAACTGATGCGATGATTTCTGTTAACTATGTTTGACATTTGATCCGGAATTGCTGTCAAGCAATATTGACTGACTAATGTATTATTGTTCATTTTGCAGTATCATCTTTCAACATTTCAAATTAGTAAATACTCATTTGACAGTTATCTTGACAGGTGGCGAGGAGACAAATTTCCCGCTAATTTTGACGGACCCGGTCTCGTGAGAACGCGAATCTTTCGTTTAGAGGCCTTTTGCTTGCGTAATCAGAAGAAAGGCGCGGCTCATTTAAATGCAGCCGGTCAGCAAATATTGGCAATAGATGATTCATATCGTGGATTGAAAATATAAAAGCAAAATAGAAAAAAGATGAAAAAGAGTATTTTACATGAGTTGTTGTGATAATATTTCTATTTACAATCAGAAGTTTAATTTAAGATTATAAAAATCCTGGTAAGCTGCTGCGTAGATACAGCTGCAATTTCCGATGAAAATTTCTGCATTTCAAGTGTTCACCGAAATTGTGACATTTAAACTGCAGCATATCTCGGTCAATCAGCTTGTATTAATTTTCATCTTCATAAGCATCCCGTCAGTCGCGAGCAAAACTATAATGCATCGGGTATACTTTCGATCCTTTGAAAGTTCAAAAAGTTGTGCTTTGAAATTATTAAAAAGTCGGGACAGTCGGTACTATTTACAAAAGTCGGTTTTTTTCACGAAAATGATGTAAATTTGCCGATGGATCATGTTATGGCATATATTATAGTTTTAAAAGCGGTTTTCATTGTCAGAACTATTGATCTTATTCATCGCACTTCCTCCATGTAACATCATCCTTCCTAAAACTTAAATAAATATCGATATTTTGGCTGAGAATGAGATCGCATTGAGAATCATCGACCCAAACGGAAGGATTGAAGACAGACAAATACCGGTATTTTGTCATTTATATTCTCATGCACAATAAATCATAAGACTCTGCATACTATTTTCATTTACTATAAAGGATGAACTGTATGTGCTATATCACAGGTGCATCCGTGAAATTTCAGGCGGAACCAAAAGGAAATTGCGTTCAGTAAATTTTTACTGAAGTTTTTTCAGTAGTTTAGGAAGGCATAAATGGCTGGAGTAACTTTGGCAACACTATGTTTTGTTCTTACCATTCTCGCCAACAGAGCAGGAAGCGGGACGGGCCATGCCTAAAATATCTAGTGCCCGGGCCGATGGTTATTTTGTCTGAAATCAGAAAATCATCTAAATTCTGCGAATCAATTTTATATGATGGCCTATCAACATGGCTTTTAAGCAAATGATGAAACAAACACCGACAGAATGACTTCAGTGTTTGAAATAGGCTGCATGTCTTCAGTGTTTTCACCTTTCCCTGTTTTTATAAACTTAAATACAACTTACAACAATGGGAGCTATCCTCACATCAAATAAGATCTAATATTTGTGATAGACAAACGGACTATTATATTCACTAGCCATTAAATGTTTGAAAATTCACCGAACTGCTCAACAGCTATCAATTTAAAACCTAAATTTAAAACTAAAGCTGAAGACTTTAGTGTCAGCTGCAAAACTGCACGAAATTTACATTGTGCTCATTCGGTCCATCCTGGAATATGCCTGTCCAGTTTCTGTTTGTTTGCCTTTCTAAGAAGAACAGTTAAGTGCTGACAGGAATTGACAGAAGGGTTCATCGAATCATATATAATGGATGATATATATAATCCTGCTCTGCTCCCGAAAAAATAAAACTAGCTTCTTAAACAAATGATGGATAATCAGGATTTACTCACATGGTCAGTAGCCGAATATATATGTTCCTCTGACCGGAAGATACAATTTTTGAATAGGAGGAATGTTCAAGAACACTATCCATTGTGACGATTTGAGGAATCACGATATTTGCTCTCTCAATAGAAATTTCATTATCTTAGTGAAACACGCTGAATTTAGATGAGCGCACAATATAACCACAGGAGATCTGAAGGATGGCTGTACCTCGACAATATATTAAGACGCTTTCTACGTGTCCTAACTCGATCGGTAAAGGAAGTCACCGAGAATATCCCAGTAAAGTATGCAGGACGATTGAGAGCTACGGCAGTTGCAGTGTCTGAAGAGAGTGTAAATCCGAAACGCAAGGGAAGAAGAAAGTGGCCAATGATAGAATACTTGGGAAGAACAAAATATCGAGAAAGAGACCAATTGTTTTTGGAGTTGGCAGTTGAGCCGATGAACTGGTTCCGAGATAACTTTGAATTCTTTTGGTTTGAAACTCTTCTTGCTTATTTCTTGCTCTTCAAAATGAGCAACTATGTTCTATCCAATGTAGTTCGTCATTCGGGATCGCTTCCAGAGCGATTTTCTAGAACGATAAAAAAATCGTTGAACATAATTTCGATCCAAATGCCAATTCTGATGCCAGAATCATAATCAGCGTGAACCAGTGATCACAATGCATACAACTGTCTTGACATTTCGTGCCGAAATAACGGCACAGTGGACAATGGAGACACGCATTTTGTGAAATGTGATCTTTTTGTTTTGCTACCGGACAATCAGTCAATTGACGTGTCGATTCGTGCGCAGCTGCGCTGCATTCAACGGCTTCTTTCCAAGTCCGACAATAGAGTCATAGAAGTCTGACAATATGACACTGATTCCGAGTGGTTCAAACACATAATTAGGTTGTTTAAGCGTATCACTTTGCTAGAAGTGCAAACTGATTCAAAACGATGGCACATGCAGTAACTTACTAAGTGGGCAAAAAGAAAATTTTAATAGTTCAACTTTAATTATTGATTATTCTATATTTCTTGATTAAAATTTTAGATGTTAGTATCTTTAATATTTTAAAAGAAAATTTCCTTGCAGAGATAGGAAAAATAGTCGTGCGCCGCTTGCGGATTGTTGTGAATTCCTTCAAAATGCTCCGAACGCCACGATTCCTTCAAATTTGAAGAATTGAGATCATTGCGCAAAAGATTTCTCGATAATGTTGGGCCCTCCGATCATTATTTAAAAAGTTAGCAGTCGCACGAAAAAACGTTCACAAACTTCTCTGTAGAACTTGACATCGACTGTGTCTCTTTGCTGTGTGATCCGGTTGATAACAGCATAGAAATAAACTGTTTATCTGAAGTTGACTAGAATGGAAATTGACTCAAGGTCCGCGGCACGGGGGGGGGGAACTAAGTTTGGGGGGGCCAACCCCAAGCTTTTAAAAAGATTACACATGTACTGATTCTAACCCAATCATACAGACTGCAGACGTTGGAAGTGAAAAAAATGCGTGCGATGCGTGCCGTTTATGTGCCGTTTGCATGAATTGCATGAAGCTCTCTTTCCATTTATTGTTTTTTTATTGTCTATGGATAACAGTCACTGAAACTTCGCACAATTTGGCAGTGTTTTATGTTGAACTGGCTGCTCATTGTTCGATTGCTATGGTGTTATGTCAGCAGATTGTGCCATTTCATTAACGTTGCATGTTCCAATGCTTCCTTTCTAGTCAAACAGAAGAAGAGACGACTTGTCTAATTCTGTGGATTCAAACGAGCGCGTTCAGTGTCAGCAATACAAGTGTGAATGTCGAAGATCAAGGCAATTTCCTTCATTCCTCCCTGCTGACACTTATCATTCAGATAGTATAAAACATCAAAATAATGACTACTTTGCAAATGAACCATTGTTAAAAAGTTTGATACATGAAATGTGTTTCCTTTTTAGTCGACATCATCTTCCGATCATCAATATGACATCAGAACTGACAAATTTTAAAAGTTTAGAACAAACTATACACTCTTCTCAATAAATGAAAACGGTGACGTCCTTGTGACTTGCAGTGCTTAACACAATAGAATGAAACACAACGCGAATTTCAGCAATGACATTCAAACGCGAACTATAGTTGCAGTCGAAAAGATGACTCTAACAATTTTGACCACTTAACTACTCTACAGTCCGCACGTGTATTCCAATTATGATTTCTCTTGTAGCGAATTTGAAGCGTTATTTTATATTTTAATAGAATAAACTAGAATTGAAGCTCAGAGACATTTTTTAAAAAATCCCTCAAAATCCCTCTTTGCCGTCCCTCAAATAGAACTAAAGCTATCAATGACATTATTGCTTTTATTTTTAGTACTGTGAACGTCCTTGAATACTCAACAACACCGCTTTTCATTGATAGCTTCCTTCAAGACATTCCCTTGAAATTGAATTGGACATCTGAAGAGCATTACTCTCAAGAGTTCTGGTATAATAAGCTTATTTTATCTATTGCGTGAATAGCATTTGATGCCATAAAATGATTAACTTTTCCTTAGCAGTTAATTATTGATAATCAATTAGCTTGGATTAAATCAAGGAGATAAATACAAAATATCTGAAAAAGTTCAAAAATCCGAAACCGATTGGTCAAAAAAGTCGGTTCCGGTTTTTTAAAAACCGAGGTTGCGCTTCGGTTTTCGGATAGCCACTAAACGTAGTAGGGCCTAATTGTTAAAGATTGCCAGATATCCAACTGATTTGTGTAGGTCACCTCAGACAGTAATCCTCTTAGTTCGTTGGCAAATATAAAATATATTATTGCAATATATTTCTTCTGTTAATAAAACTTAATCAGAACTTCTTAAGCAGATAAATATTATGTTCTTGTTCAGCAATTCACTGAAAACCAAGACGTTCTGCAACTTTTAGATTTGATTTGGCATTTTTTCTTTGAACAATCAATTATTCAAAAATTGTATTAGTACCGGTATACATGTATTTCGGGAGAAATAACCACTAACCACTCTTTACTCGGCCTCAGTGTAATATGTTTCAGTGTACAAATATTCTGAGACAAATTCTATTTGACAAATTGTTCACTGGCGTAAATTGTCTCTATTTTCCCCAGGCTATATTGACCTCTGAAAACCCGTTCCCATGGCTTGGTCCATGTTTTGATGATCCCATGGATAATCCTAGGATTCAATCGTGCGCGAAATTACTGTACAAAGCAATTGACTTGGTTGTATATTCAAAATTTGAATTACGCTTTTTTATCAGAACTTTTGATTTTTCTCTTGAGTAACTGTTGGAAATTGATGATAGCTGACTTTGATAAACGATTTGTTTTTAAAGTAGTTTGATTTGAAAGTAGTATAGATAGAGAATGTGGCGATTTTTTCATTTTCAGAATGTGTTGCGATAATAACAGAAATAACGCTGTTAACTAACTGGTGGTATTTATTTACCTCAAAACTAGTGTTATCTGCTTTTGTTGGGTAAATTTAAGGCCCTTCGAAGAAATATTCTGAAAATGAAAAAATTGCCACATTGTCTATCTATACTACTTTCAAAATATTGCCTATCAACTTCGAGAAAACACTGTCAAACTATATATTTTCTGAAAGCCTATTTTGTGACGTTTTTGAATATCACAAAGAGAATGTTTCAAATTGATTTATGCGCTTGTCAAAACAAGTCAAAGAAAATTTGGGGCTTTCGGGTTTATGGGCCTCTAGGAACCACCAATTTCAAAAACAATTAATTCAACAATATTCAAATGATAGATCCGAAAATTCTCTTTCAGATGATTATAAATTTGTCGATATTTCCTAATAGTAAACAATTTTTAGATGTTGGAAAAAATACGTGTCCGTAGATTTGTGCTAAGTTTCCAACTTGCTGTCGCGCACTGTATGTCAATTATGGGGGGAAGCCTACTCCCGCGGTAAAGGAGGGGTAAACAGTGACTCAATTTAGAAATCATTGTTGTGCTCTGTATTATGAGATGACACTCACAAATATGCGAGATATTTCAATGACTGCACTTCAAATTTGTAAAAGTAATGAATGCCTGTTGCTGATAAGGATATCGATCTAATTGATCGGGCTATTGATTGACTAATTTATCATTTTAATTATCTAATCTTTGTTATCTAATTGATCATAGCCATTGATTTTTCAAAAATATTCGAACACTCCCTTTGTTAGGCCGAAATGTAAATATATTCAAGTAAAAGAGAAAATGAGCAGGCACTCAATTGATAAAGGGTGTAATTGAGCAAAGAATACCACTATGAATATTTGTACCAGTTCAGTGATTGATTGTTATACTAGTCTATTTATTGATATTGACCAATATAAATAGTCGCAGTATCGACAATAAGGATGGAATTCGTTGTATATAGATCAAAAAATGGAGTAGACTTGCATAACGCATAGTTTAGTGCAGATATCTCAGTGTATTATATGAAAAAATATCACACGGAAAATTTCATGAATTCCTAGATGACTAACTGTCACATATGCATAGTTTAAAGAGCTGGGGTTCAACGGAGAAGGTCTGTTAGTGTGTCGCTATAAGCACATAAAAGAATTGTTTCATAATTTTGCGAAATATAAGCTTGGATTGGAGTCCTGTTTGCTTCTTATAATAAGGTCCATCGACGAATTCCATCTTAATTGAGCGCATACTGTAATCTGCCACTGTCCTGTTGGTGCTGATACCTGGCTGGCTTGGTGGTATGTTACGCTCCATAACCTGCAACAGCAAGACTTCACGACTTCTGTCTTGTGTATTGATTAAATGGCGCAGAATCTTCTTCAATCATTGAGCAACCCCAGACATGTTTGACGCTTGACAGCTGCTATAAGTTCACCGTTCTTAGGAGGAAGTCATAAAATAGCTGATTTTTAGCTGAATAACTTGTCATGCTTGTCAGAATTTAGACGGACCCATGAACCTTATAGGCATTTATTCAAGCTATTTGATGAATATCATGATGATATAATGTTCATGCTAGATTCAAGAATTCGAGATTTGCTTTTTTCTTGCTTTCCATACCCGTCATTGGGATCTCTGAGGGAAATTATTGAATAACATTTGACACCACTGACTGATGTAAATGGTAGGCTAAAACAGAAATGATGGCAATTCTTCATGTCTCCAATGACTCAATTGAATCAAATGGATGGATTTGGATATTTCCTGGTTCTTTCTGCAGCTTCTGCCTAAAAGCATCCAGAAATCTACGGTTATTGCCTGATGTATTCCGTGTATTATGTACATAATAAACGGAAGCCATCAGAAATCACACTCCGAATTACAGGTAAAACTATGCGCCATGATAGATATCATACGATATTTTCAAGCATACTCCTATAACAAGCTCCGGCCTGCGGCCGTCGTTTGTTATGTTGATAATGCTTTCAAATATCGTGTGATATCCTATACATAAAATTTAGAAGGATATTATAAACATCAATGTACGATTTATCAGTGGATAGATTGCCTTTAATGCTTTCTCAAGTTACCGAAAAACTTATTTTTATAGACATGCATGTATCTAAAATTACTTGGGCTGCAAAAACTTGTATATTTTTATATTACAAATATTTTACATGTGTTTTTATGTGTTTTATTTTTAAATATAATTGATGGGAATAGCAGGATAAATTATGTTTTTCTTTCATTCAGGAAGTCTTTTAGGGACACTGTCAATGCAATTCGCCTACAACATTATAGTACTATAGGCCAATTGCATTGATGCCGGCCCTAAAAGACTTCAAGAAAAATATAATTTAATACTAAAAAGCCAAATCTCTTTCAATTTATTGAGTCTAGCTAGAATTCTTTATATAAGCAAGTTGCGGGACTACCAGTGGGATCCTCCTTATCAAGCGTTATAACAATGCTCTTTATAAACAACATCGAGAAAAGAGCATTTCAGAGCATAAATACCATTCATATTTTTAAAATGTGTGTGAACGATTACTTCGTGCCCACAGATGGACAAGAAAGGTTCTTTTGTGTTTCAATCAATCCTGAATGTACAGAACACTATTATTTTAATTCGGGATAGAATTGCCAAAACCAAATAAACGATTGAGTCTTCTTGACTTTGTCATAACAACGAATGCAAGTGAGTTCGAAATCTGCAAAAAAGATCAGTCAAGAAGAATATCTTCATTGATTTCAATTCAAGCAACAACAAAGCTAGCCAATCGGAAATGAGAAAATGAATGGCAGGACGCTATTCACACTCAACTTGGAATCTAAAGCACAAGCAGCAATTTGATAAAATCCTTCATTTGAATGATTATCCGACAGATTTCATCAAGCTATCAAAGAAAGAAAACGAAAAAATACCGCTTATCTAATCAAAAGCAGATGTTGCGTCAAAGTGCCTTTCATCTCCACCAAGCTTTGAGTGATTGAATACGAACTTTGTTAAATAAGACATCTGTTACAAAGCTTCAAGATCTTATCACAAACATTAAAATGATCAGGATAAAAACAGACAGTGTTTGTACGATACACGAAAAAAAAGAAAAATCCATCAACTTAAGAGGACTTCTTTTAATTTTTCTTAAAAGTACTTAAGTACTAAAATTTCTCTTAAAAGCTCATCTCTTTTTGTAAATAATGGATTAGTCCAATAGCTGCGTCTCTTTTAATTCACGTCTTTTTTACAGCAGCAGCAAAACCAGGAGAATGACTGTAGAATGATTCCTTTGCCACAAGCGCAACTGATAAAATTGTGTACACTGTAAATCGCTGGATACGAAAATTACATACAATTTGAAACTAACATCTGATACGAGATTCCCATATGTTTACAGAGATCTGGTATGTTTTTCATACGAAATCTCACTTACTTTCGTATGTGATTGGTATGTATCGATACGAACTGTTCTATCTGTGATTGGCTGTTTTACACTGAAATGCGAGTTGTTGGTATGTTTTATATACGAGTCCCGATGCAAATTCATCCTTATTTGTATGTCTCTGGTATGCATTTCATATGTGCAGCTTTAAGTCACATACCAAAAAATATATATGTATTGCATACTGCTGTCAAATAACTTATTTTGGTAATAGCAGTCGTGAATACTTTTGTTTGATAGAGTGATATTTAACTAGATTAGATTTATTGTGAATTTTATGCTCCACGAGATTGTCGCCGTTGCTACCTGTCTAGCAACATTGACAGGATGTTTAGTTAGCCCTACTTTATGAACCAAGTTGATTAGCATCAATTCATTCAAACGTTATATTCCGTGCAATCATGTTGACTTATAAATCTCAAACATAACTATTTTTGTGTTGATGAATTATAATATGCTTAATTTCAAAATTACATTGTGCATAATTGTTGATGGTTGAATACTTATTGATTATTTATGAAATGCCTTAGACTTCTATCTATTAAAATCGAATTCAGTATTGTAAGTTTGACTCTTGAATGTCATTATCTCACTACTTACAAAACAGTTGTAGCATTAGTGTGATCTTTATTGACAAAAGGCCTTAAATCAACATACACGTACTTTGGACCTGATTGATGCTTTCTTTTAACATTGTGTTGGTATGGCTTTAGTATGTAAAGCATACCATATTTGAAATAACATACGAAAAACATACAAATATATATCAAGAGAATGCAGAAATATACCAAAAAAATATTTTGGTATGCATCCTTCGTATGTGATTGGTATTGAGCGATTTACAGTGTAGTTCAACGATTCCATCGTCATGATAGATCGCTACAATGTGAACAACCAAGCCCAACGATAAATTGTTGGTCTGAGAAAATGAAATATCGTCACGATTTCACCGTGCTAGTGTGACTACGCCTTACGTTTGTTAATGCACGCCATGGGCGTCTCGACGATATCGTACATTAACTAATACATCAGGTTCTACGCTACATAAGATACTGCATATAAAAATGCTGATAAAAGTGTGATATGTTGCTAACAAAATCTATGAGTAAAGTGAAGTAATTACAAAATAAGTTAGAGATGAAAAGTCAAAGAATCAACGCACAAGTAAAAACTGCTGTCAACCTTCAAAGAGGCAGCGTGATATCAGGGAAATAAATATCTTTATTAACTTCCGTATTTTGAATGTGGTATACAGATTAGCGCACAAACATGTTGTTGCCTTTCAAGTATTACAAATGATACTTGATCCACGGCTTGGAACCGATGTTATCAAGGAGGTACTGCAAGCATGCCACATGCACCTACAATGAAGTATACACGTATTATTGCTGTCTTCATTTCCAAGTTTTGCTTTTTGTAGTCTTTATCAATCACATTTTATTGAATATACTTGCATTTATATGACCGATATCAGTAGAATTGCAGATATTTAACGATAGAATATAATCGTTTATTCTACTAGTAGATTATCGTTTATTCTACTGGGTACAATAAAAAATATTGTACTATGTATTCAGTAAAATATTGAAAACTATGATAAATTAGTAAAATGAACAAATTTTAATAATTTATCAACAATAAGCATCATACTATGATGAGTCATGTCACCTTGTCTCTTACTTCTCAAACTTGACATTGAATACACAGTTTGAGAAAGTTCCACTAAACATATCTTTCATGTTGTCAACATTTGCAGTGTTAAGCGCTTGAGTTTTATGAATTTCTGTTCCCTTTAAGATATCGGTCATATAAATTAGGATATCACACTGATTTCCGAAGATAAACGCTGCTTGAAAATCTACTCGTATCATGAGCTATCTATTCTCCTCGCCTCCGGCTCGGAGAATAGATAGCTTATGATACTCGTAGATTCTCAGCGTTTATCTACTGAAATCAGTGTGACATCCTATACTTATTTGCCGCTTATTTTATCAGTCTTGAGATCTGGATAATTGTGCGTCAATTAAATCAAACCATTAGATTTATAACGTTTCCAAGACATTAGCAAATCTAGTGTAAAAATGTCCTCAGACGTGAGCAATTTAAGCACAAAACTTCATTGGCAGCTTGGACGATCCGTTTCATTCTACAAGGACTCGTCAGTACAGCTAGGAGTGGTCCAAACTAGCTTAAAATATCTGGAACCGGCACTTTACAATCTTATTCATGACTATCAGCCGCACTGCAAAGCCAGAAAAAACAAACACAGAACAGCCCGTTGTGCAGTCCTTCATCTATTCAGGATATTTTAGGCTAGTTTGGGCCATCTAGCCTTGCTAACGAGACCTTGAAGGGAAAGGCGCAATGTCCACTGCGGCCAAACAGCTTTTGTGCTTAAATTGTTCAAGTCTGAGGACATCTTTCTAATGCGAACTGGCGAACTGGCAGTCTGCAGTCTTTATGGTTAGCAAATGTGCATACATACATATGGGCATGAGAGTGCAATTGTTACCGAGCTAGTGTGTATGTTATCAATGTTTTTATATTATCTTAAATGCGGAGATATTGATATTATACGGATCTATCATTGGAAGTAGAATACATTGAATTAAACAGCAAATGAAGTATCAATGATAAGCACAATAACACAAAATAATGGTCAAGAATTTATCTTACATATTTTGAGAAAGTGGAATTCGGGATATATTGTCTTCTTTAATGTGAGAAATTTGGACAGTTTGAGAATTTTACACCGAAACAGCCTGCATTAAACGCTGCCTCTATAGTTGCATTCAACATTTTATTGTTCCGGTTATAATGCATAACCCACTAGACACCTTCACAGGGTTGGTCGGCAAAAAAACCCACCCGGGGTTTTATCGGGTTATATCCGGGCGGGTTTTTTCGGGTTTTTTATACCGGGTTTTTCGGGTTTAATCTAGTTATTTCGATTTTCTTGAAATTAAGAGGTAATCTCTTATTTCATAATTATCATTTTATTGAAAAATCAAACTACATTGCACACATCAGTGTAATGTAAACCATGATTAAAATACAATATCATGAGAAAATATCGGTGAGCACATAATATAGGTTACTGTATTTTAGCCGTACCAAATATTCAGATAATTACAGTCTATCTAAATAAGGAATCATATAAAGTTATTCTCTCACCTACATTTACGAATAGTATACTTTACACAAGAAGATTGCTGTTATCTAAAATTTATAAGTTTTCTCTACTATTGTATTATCAGAGAGAAAACACATGTGTACAGTAGAGGCTATAATTGAACTTTATATTAAAATATATGGTCAAAACGGGGAAGATCTAATGAGTCATTTAATCATCGATCACCAAATATCTGTTTGTTATACCGGTATTCAAAAAGTAAGAAAATATAGGCCTAGAGAAAAAATATAGGCCCAACTGTTAGCAGTATTACTGATACTAAAGCTAAATAATACGCAGATCGTTTCGTCGAACTTTCATATCATAATTTCGATTCATTTTATTTATTTATTTATTTATTTTTGATTACCTGAGGATGGTCGTTTGGTGTGGTCGAAAGACCTCGTCCTAATATGTGAAATCGAGGACGCACGCTCTTTCTTATGGTCCGAAGTGTCCGTCGCAGACTTGCAGCCTGCTGCGGTATCAGTAATGACGCGCGCGCACCACGCACGCGCCACGCCGAACTCCCCATCATTTCCGAGTGTCTTTTGTATGCGATAATAACATTAATGATCAGACTTGTGGGCAGTGGCTTTAAATCATTGTTTGCCAATATCGATCTTATCTTACGCACTTTAGACTGCACCAGCCACCCAAAGACATGCGACCAGCAGCGTCAACCAACATGCGTGCGCTCTCCCGAATTCCCCATCATCTCACGAATGCATCACTACAGTCCGCTGTTGACAAATCCAGGCTGGCTGATGTCCGGCGAGTCAGGGATGGACAATGGGCATCATATCATCATAGGCGCTAAGTTTCTTGCGCAATGAAAACATCGGACGTTGACATATTATTCGGTTTTCCTTTTCCTTTTCAATATTAAGTGTTGTAGTAAGAAACATGTACATGTCGATTACGGAATTGTATACATTCCATACGATGATTTTTGAGAAGAGGCAGAGTCAATAAATCAGAAAAATGAATTGGCATTACTGTATTTTAATTAGAAGCATCGAAAAAATGACATAATATGGAAAAATCCATTTCACCCGATTTCGCCCGATTTCACCCGATTTCACCCGCCCGATTTCGCCCGCCGGGCGGGTGAAATCGGGTTTTTTTCTGACCGGGTGGGTTTTGACCAACCCTGCACCTTCATCATCTCATGAAATGTAAACAGTATGTTTCAATTGAACACATGTGTTGATAGAACACAAACATAGATAACACTTTATATACCCTGTGACCGATTTCACACAAAGCAAATAAATATTCGATTGAAAGATGCTGCAATATGTATATGTAGAATGTACTCAAATGAACACTTTTTAAGAAACATTGCAAGCTACTTATTTAGAAGTTTTTTCCATGGTTGAGTTATTTTTTTCTACAAACTGCTGAACTAGAAAAATATCTGTCTCACGTTGGCATTTGCTGTGGTTCTCTCCATGTTCCTAGCACCTCCTTGGGACTGCAATGATTTTTTGAGCTGAGGAGCTCCATGCTGCGGGATCAGTGCTGGATTGATTGCCGGGAAGACTGTGACACAGACAAGTGCGAAAAAACACTAGGTGACATGCCACGCTCAATTGCGTGTAATTACACATGACCCTAAACATCCGTGACTATCAGGGATGCGGAGTCGGAGTCCCGGAGTCCTATCAAATGATAGGACTCCGGCCTATAACTAGACCCGAAATAATAATACAAACAAATGATTTATCCTCCTGCATAGCTGTCACTGTCTTGATGTCAACTCTCTCAGTCAAACAAAACTACAGCTAGACAGCAGTGCATGCAAAGCTTGTAATAAATGAGGGAATGAACCGTGATAGTGAAAAAAGGATTGTCTTTTCACTCGGTGATTTACTAGAGAAGACAAGCCTTCCTGGCCTCGATCACACATATGCACCGAAGTTCACATCAGAGACGAAAATGAAATGCTAGTTTGTCTGGAGAACATTACCTCTTACCTTCACGTTAGATCGTGTGTGATGTCTCCCCCAAAGCGCATATTAAAATCGAAAGTGCACTCATATTTTTTGAAGAAGGATGGGGATTTACCTACCTGGTAGACTGGAGAAAAACCATGTGAAGCACACATCATCAAGATGGGAGAAGGCGAGTCGCATGCTTCCAACTTAGAGCGACATTTGATCAACTTTCACCAAAAATGATTGATAATTGATACAGCAATGATTACTAAATATAGGTTCAGGTAAGCCTATAATGATCTATGAAAATGTCTTTATATACTTGACACCCGGAGTCGGAGTCCTATCAACCCCTGGAGTCGGAGTCCTATCAAAATGATAGGACTCCGCATCCCTGGTGGCTATGCGTGACGTTGATGCAACATCTGCCGGTATTCGTGTAATATAGACTTTGCGTCTCATGTGTCTGCATGTATCAGAGGCTAAACATTGTGATAGGACCACAATTTCATGCTCACGGCAGACAGAACATGTTTAGCAGTTCATCCGTGGTTCAAGCGGCAACGCGGACAACCGTAGACGACGCGCAAATTGTAAACGCTCGCCCGCGCGTATTCATAAACATTCCCCATGTTTTAACAGCATCAGAATACGTGATGGCTGACTCTTAAGGGGTGTCACACGGGCAAACTTATCGTCCGATAAGTTTGCCAATAAGTTTGCTATGGGTGTCACACGAGCAAACTTGTTGGCAAACTTATCGTAAGTTTGCTGAAACCGCCGATCTAACTAGTTAGATATTTTCATCAAACTTGCTCCATTTCTGGTAGCTGATTGGACTGACGCTTATCACTGACATGACGATAATGGTGACGTGTCAGGGTCGAATGATACGGGAAATCCATCTGTGTGTTCGCTGTCTTTGTAGTTTAATAAATCTGTACTGAATCACAGACGAGAAAGAGATAGATAGAGTGCATTAAGACTCACACCCTGATACGGTCTGAAGCCATTTTCCTTCTCTTATCAATAGCATCCTATCTCTGGTTACTCTTCTGCGATGTACGTGTACGTGTGGTGGCTACAACAATGGCTATTGAGGCCCACAATTGTTTCTTTCGGAACGAAGACATGACTACACTATCTAACACTCTAACTTCAAAGTGGAGTCACAGTTCGTCTGATCAACAGCATTTGCTCTGACTTTCCCACTGTATTTCACAAAGCAAGAAAATGCTATTTTTAGAGTTTCATCATCGATGAAATTTGCCAACAAGTTTGCTCGTGTGACAGGGTATATTTTCATCAAACTTATTTGAGCAAACTTATCGGCGAACTTATCGGACGATAAGTTTGCCCGTGTGACACCCCCTTTAGTGCAGCGCGCATGTACGCCCGTAGAAGTATAAACTGCCCTCAGCTACGAATGTTTAGGGTGCTCAGTAATTACGCGTGGATTACGCGTGGCAATGTCACCTAGTGAAGGTTCGCTACTGGATCCGAGAAGCATGCAACTGTACACAGAAGCGTCCAGGATATTATTCTGTTGTCTCCGATTTCAAAGAAGTTTACTAAAATTGGAAATTTCATAGGTTTTCCACGTGTAGCACAAGCTTTCAGCTGTATGTTTGTGTATAGCGTAGCATTTTCAAAAAAACGGCTGTGTAGACATGCTCTCCTATTTTCAAAAATATTTTCGTGTGGGTTTCACAGGAATTGAAAGCGAAATTTTTGACTCAACATTCCGATTCTTCAATGAGAGTAACGAATGTTCTCCTATGCTCTAAACATGTTTAAAACAGATTTTTAGGACATG
Source organism: Prostheceraeus crozeri (assembly GCA_907163375.1). Lineage (NCBI taxonomy): Eukaryota > Metazoa > Platyhelminthes > Polycladida > Euryleptidae > Prostheceraeus > Prostheceraeus crozeri. The sequence continues at coordinate 109,911 of CAJQUW010014470.1, forward strand.
TTTTCATCATTTGTTTAAAACACTATCAAACCCTTGCTACTCTTTTTTCCCACATTGTTGCATCGTCCATCTCAATCACTTTAATAGAGACTTTTTCGGACCATAAAGTGGGGCATTTTCAGGCGCTTGCATTATTGACCACAAAAATCCATTCTTCAGTCTTTTATGATAATGAGTCATGTGCAGCAGAGTACCGATATTCCCAGTTTTCGTCATCATTGTTTTACAACTTTTAACTGAATTGTTGAAATTTTGACGCCATCAAACTTTTGAATCACCCTGCATAATGAGGGACGCCTTGAAAGATAAACGAATAACAAAACTAATCTGCACGTTTTTGCGGTCCATCTAGGTGCGCTGACACCATCAATGTCGAACTCAAAAATGATGAAATTCGTGGATGATGTTGTTCGCATAATAGCTTAGAGCAGCACTGATGATGTACAGACGGCGGTCGATGAGGAATTTCCAAGTCTAATGGGATGCTGGAATTCAAATAGACCACAAGTCAATTAAATAAAAGCGAGAGTCATTTTGGTATAGACAAGAGCAGAGACAAGCTAAATGCAAAGAACGAAAGACAGGTTGAAGAACTTAAAATTCTTGGCGCAACTTTCCAGAGTGATCTTCAAAGGGATCTCCATCTAATAACTTGCTTCCCGTCCAATTTGTCCCCCAAAAGAATGAAATCATTTCATCTGTTAAGTAAATATGATTTAGTAAAAGTATGCAAAACATTCATCTTCGAAATTTTGGAATACAATTCGCCTCTCTTCGTCGGTCTCAATAAATTGAATGCTGAAAAGATGGAAAAGATGCGTCGAAGATGGCACCGAATCATTTTTGGTAGTTCCTGTGACTGACAACTTCACTGCATTGTTCATTAGGAGACAATATCAAGCAATCAAAGACTTTAAGAACATCATGGAAACTGATCGTATTTTACATCATGTCCAATCAGCTTAGCCCATTCTCAAATCTCAATGCAACCGTTGTGCAGAACTGCTCGTCACTCGAGGTCCTTCATCCTTATTGCACATTTATCTACAACCAGCAGTAGGTACACATTTACGTAAAAGTACAGTAAATATTAGTAGTTTGTTCTATTTTGCATTGTCAATAGCCTTTTATTACCGCACAGCATTATGTTCCTTGTATTTCGATACATTTGAATTATATCATGATGCAGATTGAATTTGTCTGTATAGCTTGATTTTCACTCGCAAATATAGGTACATTTTTTATTCTATTACAATTAATTACATGCCTGAAAAGAAGAAGGCATGTGAGATTTATAATGTACAGCAGAGTCGATAGAGTATCTCATGACGGTTTCGCGGAGCGCATTAAAATTTACGAAATTGACTGCATGAATTTGTGGTGATTATACACTTAATCAATTAGTGAGATATTGAAAGGGAAACACTCTATTGAATTTCTCCGCAGCGATAGTGAATTTCTGAAATGTAATGACGGATTCATGATCACAGCCAAAATTGGTTCAATCATGACAGGTTCATTAGGAAAATCTAATTTGCAAAAATGATTCACTCTCAATCACTTCTGAAATTCTTTCGAGATTAGTCAATGTTTTAATCCATATATTTCTTCTCATTTCTTAAGCATACTTCTATTGCAATAAGTAAGCAAAGACGTATATTTGTAGTGCACAACACCCCAATAATGAAAATCGTGAGGTGTACAAACGAGAATTCACAGTCAGAAGATAAACATTCACTTGAAATTTTCAAATTAACTTAAAAGCAAATAATAACGAAAATCCAGTGTTAAATAATTTTGACATACTAATAATAAAGCTTTTGCTACGCAAAGCGGAAGTAATACTTGGCAGACGGAACTTATCAGAAAAAGTCATTATGGGTAAAGTCAAATGGTGCAAAGGATGAGATGAATTAAGATAAATGTCCTGAAAAAGCTTGAATCCCAGCACTTTCCTTCGATATGAAAGGGGCATGAACAACGAACATGAACACTGATTACCACAAATTATTCGATGAGCACGATTTTGTATGTGCTCTGTGTAACCATTGGAAAATTCGTTGAGGTTGGTGAAAAGGGGAGCAGCCTACTCCAAGATACTTCTCACGAAGGCATTATAGACGATGACGAGTTGTTCTTTAGGTAAACAGTCCTTCAGCTGCCTAAACACATAGAGTCTGGTGGAAGCTCTCTTACACATGTTGTTGAAATGTTCGGTCAATTGTAAATTCTCGTCAAACAAAACACCGAGAATTTTAGCGTTTTCTCTAACTCTGATGGCTGGTAGTTGGTATTCGACTCTGTTCAGTGATCTGTTGAAGGTGACAAAGAATTATTAGCATTTTCTTTGTTGGATTGTCATCCTGTTGTCTTGGGTCCAGCGAACTATACAGTCATAGCTTTGAGCAATGTTGGAAGAATCTTTATTCCTGTAGACGTTGTTGATGAGACGAGGTCATCTGCATACTTTACTAGTATCTGATTCTTCTAGTCAAATATTCTCAAATCAGACAGGAAATAGACAAAAATCAATGGACCTAATGAGGAACCTTGGGGGACCCCACTTTTCAGCAAAACAAACGTGCTGCATTCACCATTCCACCGTTTTCTAAATCGTCTACTGTTGAGATGATTTTGAACGAAAACAATGACAAAGGAACTGAACTTATCGTTAACCATCTTCTGAATTTATCAATGAGAATTTATCAATGTCAACCTGAAAACGAGGGATATGTAGTCGGCGAGCTTTCAGACAATTATTCCGAATGTTCTTCATTAGATGACATCACACTGTTTGTAAATGGAGAAATGAATGACAACTGAGATTAACTGTCAAACGGATCATTCGTGAAAAGTAAGCGAAAATGTTTCTCGCTCACATATTACAGGATTTCAGATTTGTTGAGTGAATCATAAGAATCAAGTGATATGACGAATTTAATACGTGCGTTGAATGAAGTTTACTGATATTTCATTGGTTGTTTTTCATTGGTTGCTGAATAGCGGACGCCTGACGATAGGGAAGAGGGTCAGCTGGTCGGCCTATTGTTAACAATCGATAGTTGTACTTTAAGAATCAGTAGCGCAGCGCACGCCGTATACCTTTCTCAATGCAGCGACGAAGCATCTCCGCGGAAGACAAGAGATGACTCGTACAGGAATCTTGAGGACTACCTTGTTTTCAGGGTTGCCGTGGGTATGGGGTGGGTATGGGGATTGAGGCCATCCCTACAGCTCCCTTAGGGCTTCTATGGGGATTCTGTGGGGATTCTGCAGATTTTTGACATTCACTAGATGCAATCAGAACTGACATCACATCACACAATCAACTTCGATGTTGAATTACAAAGGATCACGCAGCCTACCCATCTCACCACTTAAAATGCATGAAATATCAATGATGATCATTTTTGCATTAGTAACACACATTCAATAATTTTGAATGACTTATAATGATAGTTTCAGGGGTGTCAAGGACGTCTAGAGTGGAAGAATTCTGGAAGTCTCCTTTGCTGCAGAGCCGAATGGAGACTTACAAATATTTGCTCTAATATAAATGGCTCAGATAAAATTAATTGTGATATAATTGAGCTTGCGTGATAAATGTGATTAATCATTATTAACCTACACTTTAAACTAATTACAATATCGAAGACCTGTTGGGTCCAGCCTTCAAGGCAAGACACATGAAAATGTTGAATGATTTTCGTCGAATACATGGACAGTGTGATAAAGATTTCTCACACCAAATCATTTAACTGTAAAGCATCTACTCGCATTGCAGTCATAGTTATAATGAAAGCTCAGATTTTTCACTTGTCCACGACTTGTCAGAAATTTCAGTTTCATCTGATAGGCGTCCTTAACTGCACACTTATGTGTACCTCAATAACTGGTTCACAGTGCTGCATTTCATCACCATACGCAAATGGGTCAACATCCTCCAAGTTCTTGTGCAATAATTCGGTGACATGAGTGGTCGAAAAATCAGGATGATTTTCATCGAAGTGTATATCTATGATAGTAGATTAGATTGATTCAAAGCTTTTTCCTTTACCAAGTGTAGGCCTATATAATCGATTTCTACTGCGAAACAATTCGAGACTTGAAATGCATAAAGACCAAACTCGCTTTGACATTTCACTTCTTTATCGGCATTAATGGAGATAGAATTATCAATGATTGCTAAATTATATCAATTAACGAATATTAAACGGGAATATTCACACACACAAGCACTTGGCATGATCCACTGAGCAATAAACGATGGCCATAATGCACATTGGTAGACCGAATATAAGGCGAATATAAGAAACATCGAAATTGCAGAATAGCGTACTGTGCAATGCTCGAGTGTTGTGCAGAACTAAGTACTCGTATTAATATTTCATCCCAACATTTTAATAAGGTCATGTTTCCTTTAGTTTACATGTATAGTTTTTGAATTTTTATACGAATGCGTCTCCTTTAAGGGAGCAGTAATGCAAAAATTGTACCCTTAAAATAATTCTGTAGCAAAATGAAGAAGGATCGACATGTTCAATAACTAGGTTAAGTGAACAAAAAATCCATAGTGAGTTAAAGAGGAAGTTTGAAAAACACAAGCTGATCAATAACCGATTTGTTATAAAAGTAAAAAATAAAGACAATGTCGTCATACTATGAAAAGGAAACATTTCGAGATAGAATTACGTTCACGGTAAACTGCGTTGCGGTAGTTTTATAGAGAAAGGGAAAAGAGTATGTCATGTCTCCTGAATCATTAAAGAATTAAGAGTGGAATGAGAAGATCATATGTAAACTGTACGTGTAAGCTATGGCAGCAGACGACGAAAACTTGCGAATCAGTAGAGATAGATATAGAACACTTATCTGCTTAATGCAACCAAATGATTCAAGCAAATATAAATTTGTAGGTCAAATACATGTGCATTGAACGAGCATCTAGTTAAACTTTCGGTACAATAATTTTTAGGTGACAAGTCAGAATCAAGGCTCAATAATGATAGAAAATGGGCTACTACAATTTTAAAGAGCAATAGGCCTATACCGAAGATAGAAAAGAAAAGTCATAAAAGTTACAACACAAAGGTCGGTGACTTTCTTCAAGGACTCCCATTCCGCATCTCTGGAGTCAAATACGGCCTTCGAATCGTTGAATGATGTGCAGAAGTTCCACTGAGATGGAGATATTGGACATCAAGCATTCTATACGAACAGGAGCAACATATTAATCAAGGGCTTATCCTGTGGGGGCGTGGGGATACCCACAGGTTTTTCTGTGGGTATGGGGTGGGGTGGGGATTCAAATATCAATCCCCATGGCAACCCTGCTTGTTTTGGCTGATCAACTGGATATCAAACGATCAAGTGCAAGAAACATCGTTTCAAAAGCAATGCGTACTGAAAATCCCGAGGACATTCAAGAGACTCGTAGAGGAGGTAGACATCATGTCAAAGTTGATGCAGAGATGCGAGAAGTCATCTCTGAAGCGATTGGTAGAAATCCTGCAATCACCCTGAAACTTCTGAATTCAGATCTCAGAGAAAAACTTCCTCATAAGCCATGAAAATTATCTGTCAACTGTTTGCAAAGGAATGTTTTACACATCGAAGAAACTTGAAGTATCTCCAGCCGAACGTAACAGAGATGACGTGAAGGAGAAGAGGAAAGAATATGCCCGGTGGTATTTTGAGGTTGTTGTCAATTCACCACGAGTCATCTTCATTGACGAGGCTGGATATAATGTCTGGACGCAGATAACACGGGGCCGAGCTCTCATCGGGCAATCTGCTGTAAGAATTATCAATGGACAACGGGGCCAAAATGTGACTCCTCTCATACTCGCGATTTCACCTCAAAATGGCATCGAGCATCATGCATTCAATGTTGGAAGCACCACAGCAGACACTTTCAAGTCTTTTTTCGCTGATCTTTCTAACAAGGTTGGTTTGAATAATCAGTGTATCTTCATCTTGGATTCGCTTTATCGGATAATCATGCTGTTAAATTTTTGCCTCCCTATTCACCAATGTTAACTCCGATTGAACATTCTTTCTCCGCGTGGAAATGGTCAGTGAAAAATATGTTATCAGAACCGAGTGTCCAGACAAGCTTTTCAAGCAACAGTGACGCATCTTCGCATGACATGAACTTAACTCAATGGAGACGACACTTTCTCATCAATTTCGGTGAGTCATCTTTGAATGTGATAACTCAAGACAAGTGCTTTAATTGGAACAACAACTGCATGTCGTAGGCTACTTCGGTAAATGTATGGCTCTTGAGGACATTTTGTGTTGAAATATAGCCATGCTTATGTCACTGGAAAATGTCTTCTTGATGATAATACGACATCTGTGATAAGATCTCAATCAGTTCAGACATAATTAGTCTACGATAGTGAATTACGTGATGAATATGCAGATTGGTTCCCTAATATTTCTCGTTTCTCATTGGCTGACGCTCTACCACTTTCTGAGCACGAATTTGTACTAACTGATTCTGAAAGTACAGCTATCGATAATGAAATCCTATAGTAAGCATAGCTCTTATCGGGAGTGGTTTAATCAAGAGTGGTGTAACCGAATTGCCGCCACAGTTTTCTGCCAAACTGACATTACCTCCTCGATGTATGAGTTGTATGAATCATAGATATCGAACCGCGAGGCCAATGATTTCTGAAAGAGTTTCTAAACTATCGGCAGACAGAATTTCATTGTCTAAATGGTTTGTCGGTTCGTCATAAACTCATAACGCTCAATTTCTACCCAATATTGCTGCATTTAGACAGAAATTCACGACTTAGGTGGGAAACAATCTTTGTCAACTTACCCGAATATTCTCTAATCCTCTGTTGCATTTTCTTTCCTTTTTGTGTTTAGAATGGAATTCTATGACATAAAATGATCAACTAGAGCACGCCTTAGAATATCTTCTCTGTATCGCAATTCAAGAACTTTTCTGCTTGGATATCAGCAGTTCAGACGGATCTTCCAATCTTTGAAATGTTCATCTCGCCGTCATGTATCCGGGAGCAAAGTTAGAGAACCTCCATGTTTGAAACTCATTCATTTTTGGATCCAAATGATGAATTGTTGAAGAAGAGCTTCTGCAATTACATAGAAATCGGTTCAATGTGCTGCATCACACTTGCAAAGAAGTGGCACTTGTCATATGTCAGTCTCACAAATGCGGATGCAAGTGAATAAGAACACACTGGGCTGAGACTTCTTACGCCTACTTTACACTAGCAGTCGCTGCACGTGCAGCAGGTAAGTGACACGTCCGTCACGTGATTGAAACGCAGCATGACATAGCTATAAAACAGAGCTGTACAGCACTTAATTTACATTGCGACCAGCAAGTCAGCTGCTGTCACATGTGTTGAAATAATGGACGATGACCTGTCACGTTACTGTGACAAGATCTGGTAAATTAAATAGAGAAAATTATGCAATCAAATGACATAGAATTAGACAAGTCGTCTCTTCTTCCGTCAGTAGTAAGTAAAACTCCACTTCTGGATAGCGCAAGATGGCCGCCGTCGCTGACGTCCCCCCCCTCTGGAACGACAGAGTGTCGTGGTGTGCCGGCCAAGTGAGTCCGAAAGGTTCGCTGACGTCCCCCCCCCTCTGGCCGGCCGTCGTATAGCGCGCGGTGATGTGCTGTCCAGGTTGGCGTGGTGTGCCGGCCAGGTTGGCGTGGTGTGCCGACCAGGTTGGGAGGGTGGACTGTTATAGCTCACCTGAAAAAATCCTAAGTGTCAGAGTGGCTTTGTATGGGTAAAATTTTGAAAATTTTCCAAAGTGTGTCATTTCGACCTGGGACCTTCACCAAAACATTTTTCATCAAATTCCACGGACCTCCCCCCCCCCCCGACAGCAATCTTCTAACTTTGGTTCTAGTGAACGGATTTTGTCTTACAGCTACTCGTTTGAAAGAGGAGAAAACACTGCTCGACGCCATTTTTGCCGCGAGTCAATCGGACCAGCCGTTCAAAAGTTAGAGCTGTTACAAGATTTTAGGTTGGAGCTCACCTGAAAAAATCCTAAGTGTCAGAGTGACTTTGTATGGGTAAAATTTTGAAAATTTTCCAAAGTGTGGAATTTCGACCTGGGACCTTCACCAAAACATTTTTCATCAAATTTCACGGACCTCCCCCCCTCGGGAGAGCTAGCTTCGATCTTGGCTTCTAGTGGACGGATTTTGTCGTGCAATAGCTCGTTTGAAAGCTAAGAGTGAGACAAATTCAGTGAAAGAAATCCCTTGTTCATATCTGTCTTCGTTTAGATGTGAGACGCCATTTAAGATTTTAGGTCGGAGCTCACCTGGAAAAATCCTAAGTGTCAGAGTGACTTTGTATGGGTAAAATTTTGAAAATTTTCCAAAGTGTGTCATTTCGATCTGGGACCTTCACCAAAACATTTTTCATCAAATTTCTCCGAACGAGGGGGGGGGAGGGGGGGTCCGTGAAATTTGATGAAAAATGTTTTGGTAAAGGTCCCAGGTCGAAATTCGGAAGTTTTAAAATTTTCAAAATTTTCACCACACTGGAGCTCTCACACTTAGGAATTTTTTCACTTGCGGCATGTTACATGGACATGTGCTGACGGACCAACTTCCCGTGGTCATATGAGAATGGTTCAGGTGTCATATGATAGAGAATGATGAGACGAATCGTTTGCAACGAACCGCATGTCGCTACAATGAATACTTTCGGAGATAGATCCATTTTAAGTTTTCTTCCGAGCATATATAAACCCCTGACAACGTAAGTCTGATCACTTCATCGAAAGACGAGGTAAGCGACGGTCGTCGCTCTGAGCTCCCGATATCGGGTGTTTCAAAGGACTCTATCTCTTGAAGTAGGCAAGCTATCTTCTTACTTCAAAGTTTGTATGATAGAGTTTGATAGTGTCTTTACTACTGATAAAATTTGTTAAAAGTAGTATGAGTAGTAAAATGCGGAATTTTTTAAAAATTCTTAATTTTCAGTTTTTTCAAAGTTTTAACATGTAGACTAAGGTTTTCAAGTATGCTGAGTTCAAATCTGCTATCAGATTTGAAATTTAACTAAGTCTAAGGCAGCTTTGAGGGGTTAGATCCCAGCTACTGATCACTACCTTTGACTTGGCGTTGCTGTTACCACTTCGGGGCAGTGACAATGATGTCTTCAGCTGTAAAGAGCGGGTATCGGGGAAGATCTCTCACTTCCCTAGTGATCAGTACAAGGCCTTCCGGCTGTCGACGGGATCGAGTGCCACTCACTACACTCAAATCTATCATTCCTCACTAAGTGTAATGCTTTAGGAATATGACTGTACTACATGATTCCAAACTTATACAAATTTCATTATCTTACAGTTAACGATAAAATCTCGGGCATGGCAAACGATAAGAATCGTAAATTCCATATCAAAATGTGTGTGTGCGGTCGAGTAAATCGCAGTGCGGACGCCAAGGCGCATGTGAAGAAGGCGGGAACCGACCACATGATTATCTTGAATAGGGTTGCGTGTGTGAAGTGTAGAGTGTTGAAGGGTGATGAGGATGAGGCGCGTTTTTACAGAGTGCATGCTGACGCAGTTGATTGTTGCAGAGAGGGAGCGAATGTTGGCGATAGAGCGAGAGGGTAAGGTTGAGAATGTTGTTGAGAATGATGAGTTGGCGAGAGCAGTTGCGTCGTTGGAGGCTGAGATTGGGCGAAAGAGAGTGCTTGAGAGTGATGATGAGGATGATGTGGATTTAGATAGGGAGCGTGTGAGGAAGCGTGTGAGGAAGTTGAGCTCTTCGTCGTCGGAGGTGTCAAACATTGTCATCACCGACCCCCCGAAGAGCTCATCTTCCCCAAAAGTGAAGAGTGGTGGGATTCGTATGCAGTCGGCGAGGTGGTTGAAGGATGAAGAGAAAAAGCATGTGTCGCAGCAGATGGCGCATGATTTGTTGGTAAATAAGTATGAGAGTTTGAAGAAGGTGAAGGATGAAGTTGTGAAGGAGTTGGGTGAGTTGAAAATGAAGGAACTGAAGTCGAAGGAGGTAGCGGATGAGAATATTCGAATGAGGTGTAGTGTGACTGATTTGAAGAATAAGACGCGTGAGTTGGAAGAGAAGAATGATGACTGTGAGAAGAGGGCGAGTGCTGCGGAGAGAAGAATGAGAGATTCAGAAGCGAAGTTTGAGGAGATGATGAAGGAGATGAGTGTGTTGAGAGCGAGGAATGTTGAGTTGGAGAGGACTGTGGCTCGGCGGGGTGATGAGAGGCAGGCGTTTGAGAAGTTGGACCGCATGAGGGATAAGTGGAATCGTGTGAATGAGGATAGGTTGTTTGAGTTTCACATCCCTATTCGGGATAATCATTTGGACGGCGAAGTACTCGTCAATCAAAATCTAGACGAGTCAATAATTTGCAATAACGGCCATCCGACGAAAAAATGCCTACATGCCAGCCTGAGAATGCGCGGCCATCTCCACAAATTTTCTATTCGGAAGCGCGCGAGACTGCCAAAGGATGGCTAACTTGGTAAGTGAAAAGTAAATAAGATAGTATATCCTATTCTAATACATATCATTTTCATTGCAGATCTTTGCCCGCCTTCACCACCCCATCAATTCACTCCCGAGAACGAACCATCGGCTCTCTTAAGGGCCACCATGGGGCAAGACATGATAGAACCTCCACGCGGTTTGCCCTGGGCAGTCTTCGGACTGGCGAATACTATCATTAAGTTGAATCTGCTATCAGTCAACTTGAACGTTGCGTCGCGTTAGAGGGGTATATAAACCACTGCCTCTCATTTCATTTCATTTCAATCATGCAGACGCCGAACAGTCAAGTCAGCTCTCCTCGCGGACCGCAGTTAAGGCCGCGAAATTTATTTGAGGAGTTTGTCAGACTAGAGGAGCAAGACAGAGTCCACAATAATCTTGCTCGGATTGGCAATCCGATGACAGCAACTGTTGTCAATCCAACGGAATGGCGCTACATTCCACTTTTTAGCCATGTGCCAGTTAGTGTGGAAGTCGACACTGCTACCAAAGAGAGAGTCAAAGACTCTCTCAGCAGAATTGGTAGGGTGTAAGATGACGTTACTCCCGAGAACGAACCACCGGCTCTCTTAAGGGCCACCATGGGGCAAGATTTGATAGAACCTCCTCGCTGTTTGCCCTGGGCAATCTTCGGACTGGCGAATACTATCATTAAGTTGAATCTGCTATCAGTCAACTTGAACGTTATGCAGTCGATTGCTATCCCTGAAGCATTCTGATTCGCTGTTGAGCAATTCATTGTTGAAAACCCTATATAAGCCAGAAGATTGTAGCGCTTCTCATTCAATTTCAAGTCACGATGGAAGCAACGTCTCCTGCCAACAGCATTCCCGTCTTCATCGATGAAGACAACGCCATTCCCGAGTTCATCATCCTCGACGAGTGGGATAAAGAGGATGATAAGAAGGGGAAGATCAAGAAGATCGTTTGGACGGATGGGGTGTGGACTCCAAATACCACTCGCATCCGAAAGGTGCCAGATGCACCAGCACGACCTAGGCGGTATAGGGTCTATGACAACCTAACCGTCATACCCATTGACTATTCCAGCCAATAGTCAACTTAAATTCACACCCCGAGAATGAACCATCGGCTCTCTTAAGGGCCACCATGGGGCAAGACATGATAGAACCTCCACGCGGTTTGCCCTGGGCAGTCCTCGGACTGGCGAATACTATCATTAAGTTGAATCTGCTATCAGTCAACTTGAACGTTGCAAATGAAGTTCGGTGTAATACTTCCTTTCGACGGGCGTTCCTGTAAAGGGCGGCGGTGAAACCCGTAGCTATGTATACCGCAAGGGACATTCGGCAATGGTCAATCTTGTTTAACCCCTCTGCGTCATGTTTGCAAGTGATTGCCTCTGTCTCAACGTAGTATGCATTCGCGTCAGGGCGACATTTAGCCAACTGTCGAAGGTTGCCTAAAACTTTCCATTGCATACGTTATGAGAACCATGAGTTCTACCTGTCTCTATCAATGAGACGAATTGATGAATGGAATGAAATGGGAGGACACTCACGCGCCACACGCAACATAACACACTTCTCTCTTCCGTAGTCTAACAAGCTCTTTACACTCCGTAGTCTAACAAGCTCTTTACACATGGATCGCAGTCGATTGCTATCCCTGTATCAGAAGTGTAAGCTATCTTAATTTTATTTGACACTATTTCCTCTATCATCATCGCCCATATGAAATGTTTTAAGATTTACAAGTTAGACTAAGCGTGCTACTATTTCCAAATGAAAAAGTATACATGGTTAAATCATCCACTTAAGCCCATCCGTAGTCTAACAAGCTCTTTACACATGGATCGCAGTCGATTGCTATCCCTGTATCAGAAGTGTAAGCTATCTTAATTTTATTTGACACTATTTCCTCTATCATCATCGCCCATATGAAATGTTTTAAGATTTACAAGTTAGACTAAGCGTGCTACTATTTCCAAATGAAAAAGTATACATGGTTAAATCATCCACTTAAGCCCCGTTCAAGTAAGTCAGTATGAAAGCAAAGATAATACGAAATAAAAATTTATTATGGCATGTATTTCAAAAGGTCTTCATCGTCAATATCGTCCCAGAGTCTGGCTTCACATAGATAACAAAAACAGTTCACTTGCTTTAATCGTTCTTCCACTGCGAGCCTCACTTTGTCGATATACTCCCACTCCGCCATAGTTCGTGGCTGGGAGTTAGGGGTGTACCACTCCCATAATTGGTGGAGGAATTTGGTGCTGGTGATCTCCATCACATTGTCAGTATCGTACTGGAGATACTTCAACCTCACGCCTGTTAAGTCGGGACACTCCTTCTCACATACACTCTCTTCGTTGTCCGCTGGTAATGACAACTTTCTGATATTGTCCAGTCTGTACACCTTCTCTACCTGCCCCTTCGTTGGAGCGTTTGGTGCAACGAGCGCCTTTGGTGTTGAGGATGGAGAAGAGAATTTTGTGTTTGGTGTTGTCGGAGGGCTTGTCATGTTGACTGTGAATAATAATTTTGAAATGTTTTCTAATTCTTAAGTATCAACAAGCAACCAATCAGAATGAACAGCCAATGAATGATGAATACGAAAGTATATATGTAAAGTGACATTCGTGTCATTTCACTCTGTCTTTGTGACATATAAGTGAAGTGTTCTCTGGCGAATTCTATATTTGAGGCGTACAAGTGAACTGCTCTCTCGTGAAGTCTCTATCTTGTTGAAGTATCAACCTGAAACTCGATTTCGTTGAAATGGTAAGTTGAAAATTTCTTCACTCATCTCCCTCAAACGTGTGGCTAATAGCATCTTCCTCAATTTCAGGCATCAACTTCATCACCAACGCCCTCCCTTCTCGTGGAAAGTTTAGAGTTGTTGAGGCAAAGTAGGTTGTAACAATACACTGAGACTTGAACAGAGATGATAGAATGATTTCTCTTTCAGGTGATGTGAGTTCCAGCTCAGGACTCTCGCGACAAGGCAACGAGTGGGAATCTGCCGACTGCGGACATATGTTTACAAGGAAGCACACTCTCCTTCGACACATCAAACAACGTGTGTGTCAACGCAAAGCGGCGTCAATCTCCGGAGGTGAAGTTGATTCTGACGATGACATCTCCTTTCCTTGCAATTTGTGCCCTCTTTCTTTTGATAGTCACTTTCAGCGATCTTCGCACAGACTTAAACACACGCATGCAAATGATCATTGTAAATGTCGATTGTAAATCACAGTGTTTCAAATATGCAGTCCTATCCATCCTTCACTATAATGATATCAACGCGAATCGAAATCATACCTATAGCTATAGACAGTGGGAGGATGAACTAGACTTTGAAGGTTGTGATAATAACATCATGAAAATCAAAGATGTAGAAACGTTCGAAAAACATAATAAGATTAAAATTGTCGTTCACGTGTGGGAGAAGGGGTTGAAGGGTGCCCGCTATAATTCACGTTCAACTTGTTATGAACGTGTATTCAACCTCTTATTAGTAAAACAAGATGATAGCGAGGAATGGCACTACTGTGGTATTCCCAAAATCTCTCGCTTGTACACTCACTTGGGGCACTCTAAAAGAGGTGAACATTTTGTATGCGACCGCTGCATCCGCTGCATTTGGAGTAAAGATAAATTTGAAACTCACTATGAATGGTGCAAGCGAGGTAAATTACAAATGGAACGCATGCCCAAAGATAAAATATTTTCACATAGGGATAATGGTGACGAATTAAGTCCCCTGCGTGTCATTTACGCAGACATAGAATGCTACATTGATGATATCATCCACAAGCGATATTAGTGCCCCCTATCGTCAAGCGAACGTGCCTCATAATATTCGTTTGGATTTGACGTTCAAAAGAACACTACCTGGGACGATCAATGTATTAATTTATGCAGTCTTCGATTCAAATATTGAAATTACAAAGTATCGTGACGTGATTCTTCAGTATAATCGTTAATGAGTTGGTTGACTGCTGACGATATTAAGACTAAAGTGCAGCGTAATGCAGACGAAGCGACGTTGAAAGCTTTCGATAATGTCTATTTACTCGATACCTTACCACCTGCAGTAAATCACTATCCCATCTTTATTGTGCTAAACACTCATTCGCAGAATTTAGGCGTTGAGCATTGGAAAGCGATCTTTATTGGAGAAGACCGACGCGGTGAACTATTTGACTCTCTTGCTCAACCTCCAAATATACCAACACAGCAGTGGTTGAGAAAACATACGCGTCAATATCAGCGAAATGAACGCATACTACAACATCCACTTTCATCAACGTGTGGTGCTTTTGTACTGTACTTCATCTTAAAACGTTTACATGTATCTCGATTTGTATCTGTTATTCAAAACTTTTCATGTAATCCATCCTCTAATGAAAAAATGATTTGTAAGTTCTATCATGATTTGAAATAAAAACATCATGTTGGAAAAATTGTTTTTTATTTTACAATCCGCTGGGTACGTACATACTCGATGAGATAGTCTAGGATCACATTTGCTTGTACATGAGATTTTAATCCAGTAATGATCACTTTACTATTATAAAAGATTGCCACATGCACAGGTAACCAACAACTAATGAGAGCTGCAGGAAAAAGTTCGGGTTCATAACACAAATTGTAACTGCCGTTACGAATCTTCAAAAATGATACACTTTCACTCAATTGAGTAGAGATCACCATATTGTCCACAGTCAGATTCGACATCACACACCTCTCCCTCTTCCATATCCGACGTAGTAGTCTTTGTAGCTCTAAGCGCATTGACTGCGCCGATGAATGAGAAAGGGCGCCGAGAATCTGTACAGTCCCATTTGGGAAGAGTTGAAGATTCCGTGAATTGTTCATCTTCACCACTAACATTTGAGGTCGGCCCGGGTAATACTTGCTGTTTGGAAGGTGTTGGTGTAATGTTGTGAGATCGATTTTGGTGTAGAGTCTGAAGCGACGGAGAATGTTGACGATGGTGTAGCGATGGCGCTTCATGATGAAAGAATGAGTAAATTGAGCGATGTACCTTCCTTTTATACTTCTCCCAACTACCTTGATGAAATGTGAAGTTAGTATGAAGTTGGGAATGATAGAGTTGAATTCGCCGATTGTTGACGCGCAGCCAGATGCGATTTCCAATACGTGAATGTCTTTTCATATAGAAGTATTTCAAATCCTTCATGATATGATGTAGAGATTGAAAATGACGATAAGATAAAGCAAACTCTCTTCTCACATTTCCAGTTGAATCTTTGAAATAGGCGCTTCGATCATGATCCGTTTCAATACGTTGTAGGGAAACTAATTTCCAACTCATGGTGCGTGGTAGTCATGTCTGATTAAGATTTGCATAGTAGGGCGATGAACTCACGACGAATAAATGTCATGATGGAGCGATGTATGTATCTTCTATACTTCTCCCAATTGTATTTGCGAAATGAGAAACAGTTTGCGGAATGAGAATGGCAGATTTGAATTTCATTGTTGCGACGTTGAAGCCAAACTTGATCACCCAAGGAGATGAATCTTAATGTTTCAAAATATTCCAAATCCCTCATGATATCATTGAGGTTGACAAATTGTCGCCATGTTAATGTAATACCTCTTGATGAATGACCATGAGAATTTTTGAAATGTACGTTTCCATCACGATCAACTCTGATATATTGTAGAGAGTCCAAAATCCAAGTCTTCATGATGTTATGCAAAGTCGCAGATCAGCAATATCAAAATGTCGTTTTATCATATTTTGCTTAGCAATGCGGCTACAAAGAGATTTGCTAGTAATCGAGCCGCACTCTTTTCTACTCCCATTGATCATACACAACAGCTAAATGGAAATTGGGAAGTGGGTGTCACTCAACTTGTTTATAGCAACTGTGTCTATACTTTTGATCATGAGGTGATGACTATTAATATGAGACGCACAGCTGCTTACCAATGTGAAAAGGGCTGCCGAGTATACATTCCACAGTAGCCAAATAAAGATCTCTTATCATGTAAAAAGTTTATGTATGATTTCTTGAATAAAGCGTGTAAACATATTGTCCAATTTACTCCGCACAATGATGATCATAATTATGTACATCATGTAGTTGAGAAAGATTGGATTGTTGGTTTAAGTCCAAGTTTAAGAAATCATTTAGGTTACCTCGCTAGCGCCTTAACAAGCTATGATAATTTTAATGTTAATTACCACATAAGTGGTCATAAACAGTTAATATATCGAGAGGAAGCTTATTATGTAGATCTTATTCCAAGAAATGAGAAGACGTTGGTGAAGAAGATTGTGATTAAGCCAAGAAAGACAAACATGACTCCTGAAACATTATTGAAGAAATTTAATTATCTCCTTCGAGTTGATGGTAAACAAGTGGCAACATTGACTTATATCGAATCATCTATTTGCAATAAGTAAATTAAATGATGATGATCTAGTATTAGTTTGTTCAAAAGATTTTCATCAGTTCTTACGACATCATTCTGCAGCTGTTCATGGAAAATTTGATATGCAACATTTACCATGTGAAAGGTCAAATCAATTTGATACAGAATGGACCGTATCTTTATACAGAAAGTGTGTAGAGCCTTTCGGTGGTATCTTACATGAAACAAGAGTGTTGATGCCTGGCATTATTACTTCGGTTAAATTGGTTGTAGATTATTTAAATGAAGTGATTAATGAGCAACATATTTCATTTTCTGAAAAAGAAGGTGTTTTGTCTCTCACTATAAGTGGAAAAGGTATTGAACTAATTATGGATAAAACTCTAATGGACATTTTGGGTTTTGATCAAAATATCTTTAAAAGTGGTACTGTAACCAAAGCTAGCGCAGACATGTCGCTATCGCGTCGTATTAACTATTTTCAGATATATTCCAATATTGGTGAAGATGTACGTGTGGGAGATGTTGAAGCTCCATTGATAGCAATGATACCATACCAGCCAAAAAGCTGCAGTATTTTATCTGAGCATACTTTCAAGAAAGTGCATTATACAAAGCTGAAATCAAACTACATCCCACAAATTGATATTGCCATTTATGACGATGCTGGTGCGTTGATTCCTTTTCATAAAGATGCTGTGACAAGTATCACACTCCATTTCCGAATGAAGAGTTAATGCAAAAGTATGCTAATATATTTTTCCAATGTGAATAATATGGAAAGTGAAAATAAGGACTCGTTTCTAATCTACTTACCCAGTAATGCTTCTATGAATAAATTTCCCAAAAATAAACCATCAGACTATCGAGTAGAATTAAATCGCCCACTACATTTAGAAGGTGAATGGGAGGTTGGCGTTTCTAGTATTTGCTATGATAGCAATATTCAGAATGCGAATGATTTGGAAGAAATTATATTGACTCCTCGCACCCATGATGGAATAACGATGAATAATGCATTCCAGTTCCCATACAATTTAACATCAGATGGAAAGTGGAACTATGAATGGATTCAGATAAAATCAGATTATTATGGTCCATTTGGGAATGAGAAAATTATTAAGGCGTTCAATAGTGGTAATACTTCCATCATGAAGAATAAAAATCAGAAAGCTTATGAGTTTACTATCCATCATTGGAGTGGGAGACAGTTCCTTCGCTTTCATTCTTTTACTAAAGGTCTTACACTGAGGTTGGATAATGAATTCTATCCACATCTCGGTTTTGGCCATGGACTACATCTAACGTCAATTGCTACTGCAAATGTTAAAAAAGTTTATTCAAATCGAATCAACAAATTTCATTATAAATTTAAAATATTTGATGAAGATGTTGTAGAATGCGAAGAACGCATCATTTTGAAAAAGCGTGGTGTTCAACCTTTATCACTTATTGAGTTAGTAAAACGATGGAATGAGACTGTGGGTAAGAAGTATGGAGAGAAAATTATGGTGGACAAAAATAAGTTTGTTATTCAGAAATATAATGACAAACTTACAGTTTATTTCTCTCCAACCTTGCGTCACTTTGTAAGACATCCAACCCCTATTATTGGAAGCGGTCTGGTGTATGCTTCTCATGAATATCACACTAAAGCTGATTCAGTTAATGATGAATTGTGGGTTGACATCTATGGTGATCGCATCAAGAAAATTTACCAGTCTTATCAAGAATCTAAAGTTGCTATCAATATAATGCCGCGTCTATATCATACAGTTGAAAGCTTCATTCATGTAGTAAATCCTTATATACAACAGAAGTTGAAGCATGTGATGAAAAGTAAATATGATGTAAAGACACACCACATTTCGTTTTCAATTGAAAATCAACGCGTTGTTCTGAAACTGGGTGATGACATTCAATGTCAATTGAGTAAAAATTTGAAAAAACTCTTTGGTTTTTCAATGCTACAAACTGTGTTTACTGCTGCGCATACGATTGGTATAGAAACACCAATGACACTTGATAAACATGAACAGCACCTTTACATTCAAAGTGATTTGATTCTTCCTATTTCTGTTGGTGAGAAAAAAGAATACATTTTACGTGATTTCATTCATGATAAAGACGCTTCATATGGAATAGTCGAGAAGATGTTTGAATCTATTTTCTATCATCCCGTCGTCAAACAAACTATACCCTCTATTGCTATCAAAATTACCAATGGTTTACAAGAGTGCATCCATGTGAAAGATACTAAATCCCTCGTAACTTTAGTGTTTCGGAAAACAAAGTGAAGTCATTGTGATATGTTTATTGAAATAAAAATATGTGTATGAAAAAGTCTTTTCACAGATAAAGGGGGAATGGGCTGACTGTAGGCATATATTCACAAGGAAGAAACGATCTCATGTGATACATAAAACAACCATGTATATCTACAAAAAGCAACATCAAAATACTGAGTTAAAGTTGATTATGTCAATACATCTCCTGAATGTGGTAGCGTGAGTTTTATTCTTTTGGGTGGAGGTATGTTTGTGTCAGGATGTACATGTGGAAGAGATGTGTTATGTCCTATCCAACACCTCTTATCCTCCCATGCTGAAAGCGCTCGTTTCTTGAACGTGTGCGTTTTCACAGTATGAACTTGAGATTTTAAGATTGTCATATTGACAAACGTTATAGTTTTATTTTTATAGGCCTTCTTATAGGACCGATGTTTCATTTTGTGAACAATGGATTTTGATATACCTTTAGCACGCTTAATACTATCTGCACATTCTTTTAATTTCATGGAATACATTTTAGGACGGAGGAGAATCATTTCATCTATTTCCTTTCCTGCTGTTTCATCCTTAAAACAACCAAGTTTGGCTTTATTCTGTATGGAATAGAGTGGATGAGTGGGATTGTAGTTAGATGTGTCGAAATATTTTTCTAATGACTTGCCTACTTCATTAAAATTTAAATCTTTTTGAGTGGTAATTCCTAAAAAGAAACTATCTGTATCACCACCCAGCAAGCGAACCTCTTTTACGAGAGGGCATGGTTTTAATATTTTGTAGAAGAGTTGATACATTTCAAGCTTGGAATAATCTAAAACGGCTTGCCCAATATAGATGGGTTTGCACAACTCAACTTCTGATTTTATCATTTTAACACCTACAAGATCCTCATCGATGATGTCTCTATCAATGAAAAGAGGTGATGAGGTCAATTTGTGATATTTTTGTTCATCAACGACTAGTTTGTAGTTCATACGTTTTCTAACATCCTCCATGGTCTTTCCGAAAAGACTGTTATTCTTATATTTATAAAAATCCTTTTCAAAATTATTTTGGGCGAGTGCACGTTTTTGACTGTTACTATCTATGTAGGGTTTGAGGAAGGCTTTCTGTCTAAATTTGATAATGCGGTGAACTGACTTTAGAAGCATGCCCATTTCTAAATAGAATTTTAGTATGCAGAAGTGTACGAGATAATTTTTCTTATCATATTGGGTGAGTAAAAGTTTGCGGCATGGTTTGTACCTTGCCTGTCCACACTCTGTTAAGTTATTATGAAATTGTGACATGAATGGTGAAAACATATCTTCAGTCACTTCACCAGATTCAGGTGCGAGTGGGAAATCAGCAGTTTTATTTTTAATGCTATTTGGATAAATCAAATCCACTTCAAAATAATATCCCCAATCACCTTCATCTGGAATCTTCAGTATGTTTGAAGGGTTGGAGTAATACTCAAGCTCATCTTGATTTAACCAACTAAACTCGGAATGAGGTAGTGGTTTAGACAGTGAACTGCCATATAAATTATTTTGGTCATAGTACTTTAGGTGGATATGATCATCACCTACTGTTTCAGATTTTATATGATGTTTATTTACAAATGTGAGACCACCGCGTATTCCGCGCTCAAATATATTATACATCTCCGGGTCTTGTAAGAGATGAATGGTCTCACCAGTCATTTTAAAGGCTGATTTAAAGGACATGGCTGGTAGACTGACAAAGTGGACAGGATCTAATTTGTCTTCTTCTAATGCCACTCGTCGAAATTCCTGAAAGACATCAGCCAGCAAAATGACATCTAATTCTAAGTAAGCGATCATATAATCGCCAAACGTTTTACAATCAAATTTTAACCATGCCTCTTGAGCATGTTCATAATCTTCTACTGGACAATCTTCACCCGTCAAATCGTTTTGGAATTTGTCAATGGAAGGAAGGGTTGTTTCATTTAGTTTAGACATTGAGCTAAAATACGCATAAGGAAAGACTCCTTTGCGAGTGATTATTTCATCCGTTAAGTTTGGATAGTGTTTCTTCAAAGTTTGACTATGGGGAAGAAACTTGAGATTACGAACGAGAGAAGCTAGTGACGCTGACATGAATTGGAATGAATCTAAAAATTTTATTTCGAAGAAGACTGTCTTATTTTCTTTAGTTTTATCTACTGGTACTTTTGCTGTCATTGCCATGAATTTTTCTCTCGTTTGCGCTATTACATTAAACTGCCACGATTTCATCTGGCTCAACCCTCCTTTTATGAGCATATGACTGTCATAGCCCTTAAAGTTATGAAAAATGACGGGTAGTACGCGACGTCTCAACCTAAGTGAAAAGTTACATTTGGAGCAGAGTGCGTTTCTAAATTTACCAGTGATGTGATCATGATCACGCACTTTCTTAATTTTATCGTCATCAAACGTTTTATGACATTTAGGACAGGATGTGCAACTTTCAAATTTTTGTTTGTCTTCATCTGACATATGTAGTGACTTACGCTGCAATTGGGAATCATATGATTGTTGAAATTTAGCAGCTTTATCGAGAAATTCTAGAAATTTTGAAATGCAATCTTCACCTTGCCAAGTATGCATTTTGTTTTGTCTATTCCTAAAGTGGTCATGCCATACTTCATAGCAGGATATGGCTGCTGGCTTGTGGATGATATCATCAATGTAGCATTCTATGTCTGCGTAAATGACACGCAGGGGACTTAATTCGTCACCATTATCCCTATGTGAAAATATTTTATCTTTGGGCATGCGTTCCATTTGTAATTTACCTCGCTTGCACCATTCATAGTGAGTTTCAAATTTATCTTTACTCCAAAAGGAGCGGATGCAGCGGTCGCATACAAAATGTTCACCTCTTTTAGAGTGCCCCAAGTGAGTGTACAAGCGAGAGATTTTGGGAATACCACAGTAGTGCCATTCCTCGCTATCATCTTGTTTTACTAATAAGAGGTTGAATACACGTTCATAACAAGTTGAACGTGAATTATAGCGGGCACCCTTCAACCCCTTCTCCCACACGTGAACGACAATTTTAATCTTATTATGTTTTTCGAACGTTTCTACATCTTTGATTTTCATGTTGTTACTATCACAACCTTCAAAGTCTAGTTCATCCTCCCACTGTCTATAGCTATAGGCATGATTTCGATTCGCGTTGATATCATTATAGTGAAGGATGGATAGGACTGCATATTTGAAACACTGTGATTTACAATCGACATTGATGACAGCTTTCTTATTATACACCGTTTTTGGTAGTTTAAATGTGCCTCGAGCTGCATGACTTTCTAATAGGGAAATTTTGAATATGGCTGAGTCCACACCATCAAAAATCAGAGCGCTGTCGCGTTGATTGAATTTATCTACATTTGATTTTAAACATTGAATGTGAAAATTTAGCCAAGACTCGCAGTCTACAACTTCAGTTGCGGAAGAGGAAGGAACATGAAACTGTATTCTCTCCGTCACTTGACCCGTTTGAAAATCTATCTTAATATATTTTAGTTTAAGGTAGATGAGCGCCTTCATTCTAAAATTGTCTAAATTGTTGAAGAGCGCTTCGATAATGTTAGAATTTTGAAGGAGCCACTCAGGAAAATCTACTATTTGAGTATTGGACTCCATGCAGTAGTCGCGTACTAAATTATTATGTGAAACATTAATGAGGGAGATGGTAGAGGTACCGTTGGTGTAGTGATCATTTGCATGCGTGTGTTGAAGTCTGTGCGAAGATCGCTGAAAGTGACTATCAAAAGAAAGAGGGCACAAATCGCAAGGAAAGGAGATGTCATCGTCAGAATCAACTTCACCTCCGGAGATTGACGCCGCTTTGCGTTGACACACACGTTGTTTGATGTGTCGAAGGAGACTGTGCTTCCTTGTAAACATATGTCCGCAGTCGGCAGATTCCCACTCGTTGCCTTGTCGCGAGAGTCCTGAGCTGGAACTCACATCACCTGAAAGAGAAATCATTCTATCATCTCTGTTCAAGTCTCAGTGTATTGTTACAACCTACTTTGCCTCAACAACTCTAAACTTTCCACGAGAAGGGAGGGCGTTGGTGATGAAGTTGATGCCTGAAATTGAGGAAGATGCTATTAGCCACACGTTTGAGGGAGATGAGTGAAGAAATTTTCAACTTACCATTTCAACGAAATCGAGTTTCAGGTTGATACTTCAACAAGATAGAGACTTCACGAGAGAGCAGTTCACTTGTACGCCTCAAATATAGAATTCGCCAGAGAACACTTCACTTATATGTCACAAAGACAGAGTGAAATGACACGAATGTCACTTTACATATATACTTTCGTATTCATCATTCATTGGCTGTTCATTCTGATTGGTTGCTTGTTGATACTTAAGAATTAGAAAACATTTCAAAGTTATTATTCACAGTCAACATGACAAGCCCTCCGACAACACCAAACACAAAATTCTCTTCTCCATCCTCAACACCAAAGGCGCTCGTTGCACCAAACGCTCCAACGAAGGGGCAGGTAGAGAAGATGTACCGACTGGACAATATCAGAAAGTTGTCATTACCAGCGGACAACGAAGAGAGTGTATGTGAGAAGGAGTGTCCCGACTTAACAGGCGTGAGGTGGAAGTATCTCCAGTACGATACTGACAATGTGATGGAGATCACCAGCACCAAATTCCTCCACCAATTATGGGAGTGGTACACCCCTAACTCCCAGCCACGAACTATGGCGGAGTGGGAGTATATCGACAAAGTGAGGCTCGCAGTGGAAGAACGATTAAAGCAAGTGAACTGTTTTTGTTATCTATGTGAAGCCAGACTCTGGGACGATATTGACGATGAAGACCTTTTGAAATACATGCCATAATAAATTTTTATTTCGTATTATCTTTGCTTTCATACTGACTTACTTGAACGGGGCTTAAGTGGATGATTTAACCATGTATACTTTTTCATTTGGAAATAGTAGCACGCTTAGTCTAACTTGTAAATCTTAAAACATTTCATATGGGCGATGATGATAGAGGAAATAGTGTCAAATAAAATTAAGATAGCTTACACTTCTGATACAGGGATAGCAATCGACTGCGATCCATGTGTAAAGAGCTTGTTAGACTACGGATGGGCTTAAGTGGATGATTTAACCATGTATACTTTTTCATTTGGAAATAGTAGCACGCTTAGTCTAACTTGTAAATCTTAAAACATTTCATATGGGCGATGATGATAGAGGAAATAGTGTCAAATAAAATTAAGATAGCTTACACTTCTGATACAGGGATAGCAATCGACTGCGATCCATGTGTAAAGAGCTTGTTAGACTACGGAAGAGAGAAGTGTGTTATGTTGCGTGTGGCGCGTGAGTGTCCTCCCATTTCATTCCATTCATCAATTCGTCTCATTGATAGAGACAGGTAGAACTCATGGTTCTCATAACGTATGCAATGGAAAGTTTTAGGCAACCTTCGACAGTTGGCTAAATGTCGCCCTGACGCGAATGCATACTACGTTGAGACAGAGGCAATCACTTGCAAACATGACGCAGAGGGGTTAAACAAGATTGACCATTGCCGAATGTCCCTTGCGGTATACATAGCTACGGGTTTCACCGCCGCCCTTTACAGGAACGCCCGTCGAAAGGAAGTATTACACCGAACTTCATTTGCAACGTTCAAGTTGACTGATAGCAGATTCAACTTAATGATAGTATTCGCCAGTCCGAGGACTGCCCAGGGCAAACCGCGTGGAGGTTCTATCATGTCTTGCCCCATGGTGGCCCTTAAGAGAGCCGATGGTTCATTCTCGGGGTGTGAATTTAAGTTGACTATTGGCTGGAATAGTCAATGGGTATGACGGTTAGGTTGTCATAGACCCTATACCGCCTAGGTCGTGCTGGTGCATCTGGCACCTTTCGGATGCGAGTGGTATTTGGAGTCCACACCCCATCCGTCCAAACGATCTTCTTGATCTTCCCCTTCTTATCATCCTCTTTATCCCACTCGTCGAGGATGATGAACTCGGGAATGGCGTTGTCTTCATCGATGAAGACGGGAATGCTGTTGGCAGGAGACGTTGCTTCCATCGTGACTTGAAATTGAATGAGAAGCGCTACAATCTTCTGGCTTATATAGGGTTTTCAACAATGAATTGCTCAACAGCGAATCAGAATGCTTCAGGGATAGCAATCGACTGCATAACGTTCAAGTTGACTGATAGCAGATTCAACTTAATGATAGTATTCGCCAGTCCGAAGACTGCCCAGGGCAAACAGCGAGGAGGTTCTATCAAATCTTGCCCCATGGTGGCCCTTAAGAGAGCCGGTGGTTCGTTCTCGGGAGTAACGTCATCTTACACCCTACCAATTCTGCTGAGAGAGTCTTTGACTCTCTCTTTGGTAGCAGTGTCGACTTCCACACTAACTGGCACATGGCTAAAAAGTGGAATGTAGCGCCATTCCGTTGGATTGACAACAGTTGCTGTCATCGGATTGCCAATCCGAGCAAGATTATTGTGGACTCTGTCTTGCTCCTCTAGCCTGACAAACTCCTCAAATAAATTTCGCGGCCTTAACTGCGGTCCGCGAGGAGAGCTGACTTGACTGTTCGGCGTCTGCATGATTGAAATGAAATGAAATGAGAGGCAGTGGTTTATATACCCCTCTAACGCGACGCAACGTTCAAGTTGACTGATAGCAGATTCAACTTAATGATAGTATTCGCCAGTCCGAAGACTGCCCAGGGCAAACCGCGTGGAGTTTCTATCATGTCTTGCCCCTAGGTGGCCCTTAAGAGAGCCGATGGTTCGTTCTCGGGAGTGAATTGATGGGGTGGTGAAGGCGGGCAAAGATCTGCAATGAAAATGATATGTATTAGAATAGGATATACTATCTTATTTACTTTTCACTTACCAAGTTAGCCATCCTTTGGCAGTCTCGCGCGCTTCCGAATAGAAAATTTGTGGAGATGGCCGCGCATTCTCAGGCTGGCATGTAGGCATTTTTTCGTCGGATGGCCGTTATAGCAAATTATTGACTCGTCTAGATTTTGATTGACGAGTACTTCGCCGTCCAAATGATTATCCCGAATAGGGATGTGAAACTCAAACAACCTATCCTCATTCACACGATTCCACTCATCCCTCATGCGCTCCAACTTCTCAAACGCCTGCCTCTCATCACCCCGCCGAGCCACAGTCCTCTCCAACTCAACATTCCTCGCTCTCAACACACTCATCTCCTTCATCATCTCCTCAAACTTCGCTTCTGCATCTCTCATTCTTCTCTCCGCAGCACTCGCCCTCTTCTCACAGTCATCATTCTTCTCTTCCAACTCACGCGTCTTATTCTTCAAATCAGTCACACTACGCCTCATTCGAATATTCTCATCCGCTACCTCCTTCGACTTCAGTTCCTTCATTTTCAACTCACCCAACTCCTTCACAACTTCATCCTTCACCTTCTTCAAACTCTCATACTTATTTACCAACAAATCATGCGCCATCTGCTGCGACACATGCTTTTTCTCTTCATCCTTCAACCACCTCGCCGACTGCATACGAATCCCACCACTCTTCACTTTTGGGGAAGATGAGCTCTTCGGGGGGTCGGTGATGACAATGTTTGACACCTCCGACGACGAAGAGCTCAACTTCCTCACACGCTTCCTCACACGCTCCCTATCTAAATCCACATCATCCTCATCATCACTCTCAAGCACTCTCTTTCGCCCAATCTCAGCCTCCAACGACGCAACTGCTCTCGCCAACTCATCATTCTCAACAACATTCTCAACCTTACCCTCTCGCTCTATCGCCATCATTCGCTCCCTCTCTTCAACAATCAACTGCGTGAATCTCAAGTCATTCACCAAACCTCCACTACAGTCAGCATGCACTCTGTAAAAACGCGCCTCATCCTCATCACCCTTCAACACTCTACACTTCACACACGCAACCCTATTCAAGATAATCATGTGGTCGGTGCCCGCCTTCTTCAAATGCGCCTTGGCGTCCGCACTGCGATTTACTCGACCGCACACACACATTTTGATATGGAATTTACGATTCTTATCGTTTGCCATGCCTGAGATTTTATCGTTAACTGTAAGATAATGAAATTTGTATAAGTTTGGAATCATGTAGTACAGTCATATTCCTAAAGCATTACACTTAGTGAGGAATGATAGATTTGAGTGTAGTGAGTGGCACTCGATCCCGTCGACAGCCCGAAGGCCTTGTACTGATCACTAGGGAAGTGAGAGATCTTCCCCGATACCCGCTCTTTACAGCTGAAGACATCATTGTCACTGCCCCGAAGTGGTAACAGCAACGCCAAGTCAAAGGTAGTGATCAGTAGCTGGGATCTAACCCCTCAAAGCTGCCTTAGACTTAGTTAAATTTCAAATCTGATAGCAGATTTGAACTCAGCATACTTGAAAACCTTAGTCTACATGTTAAAACTTTGAAAAAACTGAAAATTAAGAATTTTTAAAAAATTCCGCATTTTACTACTCATACTACTTTTAACAAATTTTATCAGTAGTAAAGACACTATCAAACTCTATCATACAAACTTTGAAGTAAGAAGATAGCTTGCCTACTTCAAGAGATAGAGTCCTTTGAAACACCCGATATCGGGAGCTCAGAGCGACGACCGTCGCTTACCTCGTCTTTCGATGAAGTGATCAGACTTACGTTGTCAGGGGTTTATATATGCTCGGAAGAAAACTTAAAATGGCTCTATCTCCGAAAGTATTCATTGTAGCGACATGCGTTTCATTGCAAACGATTCGGCTCATCATTCTCTATCATATGACATCTGAACCATTCTCATATGACCACGGGAAGTTGGTCCGTCAGCACATGTCCATGTAACATGCCACAAGTGAAAAAATTCCTAAGTGTGAGAGCTCCAGTGTGGTGAAAATTTTGAAAAATTTAAAACTTCCGAATTTCGACCTGGGACCTTTACCAAAACATTTTTCATCAAATTTCACGGACCCCCCCTCCCCCCCTCGTTCGGAGAAATTTGATGAAAAATGTTTTGGTGAAGGTCCCAGATCGAAATGACACACTTTGGAAAATTTTCAAAATTTTACCCATACAAAGTCACTCTGACACTTAGGATTTTTCCAGGTGAGCTCCGACCTAAAATCTTAAATGGCGTCTCACATCTAAACGAAGACAGATATGAACAAGGCGTTTCTTTCACTGAATTTGTCTCACTCTTAGCTTTCAAACGAGCTATTGCACGACAAAATCCGTCCACTAGAAGCCAAGATCGAAGCTAGCTCTCCCGAGGGGGGGAGGTCCGTGAAATTTGATGAAAAATGTTTTGGTGAAGGTCCCAGGTCGAAATGACACACTTTGGAAAATTTTCAAAATTTTACCCATACAAAGTCACTCTGACACTTAGGATTTTTTCAGGTGAGCTCCGACCTAAAATCTTGTAACAGCTCTAACTTTTGAACGGCTGGTCCGATTGACTCGCGGCAAAAATGGCGTCAAGCAGTTTTTTCTCCTCTTTCAAACGAGTAGCTGTAAGACAAAATCCGTTCACTAGAACCAAAGTTAGAAGATTGCTGTCGGGGGGGGGGGGGGAGGTCCGTGGAATTTGATGAAAAATGTTTTGGTGACGGTCCCAGGTCGAAATTCCACACTTTGGAAAATTTTCAAAATTTTACCCATACAAAGCCACTCTGACACTTAGGATTTTTTCAGGTGAGCTACAACAGTCCACCCTCCCAACCTGGTCGGCACACCACGCCAACCTGGCCGGCACACCACGCCAACCTGGACAGCACATCACCGCGCGCTATACGACGGCCGGCCAGAGGGGGGGAGACGTCAGCGAACCTTTCGGACTCACTTGGCCGGCACACCACGACACTCTGTCGTTCCAGAGGGGGGGGGGAGTCAGACGCAAAGCACCACGGCGGCCGACCACGACACTCTGCCGTTCCAGAGGGGAGACGTCAGCGACGACGGCCATCTTGCGCTATCCAGAAGTGGAGTTTTACTTACTACTTCCGTTTGACTAGAAGGGAAACATTGGAACATGCAACGTAAATGAAATGGCACAATCTCCTGACCAAATACCATAGCAATCGAACAATGAGCAGCCAGTTCAAAATTAAACACGCCAAATTGTGCAAAGTTTCAGTGACTGATATCAACCGGATCACACAGCAAAGAGACACAGACGATGTCAAGTTCTGCAGAGAAGTTTGTGAACGTTTTTTCGTGCGCCTACTAATTTTTTAATGTGGGCCCAACATTATCGAGTAAAACTTTTGCGCAATGATCTGACTTCTTCGAATCTGAAGGAGTCGTGGCGATCGGAGCATTTTGAAGGAATTCAGAGCAATCCGCAAGCGACGCACGGCTATTTTTCCTATCTCTGTAAGGTATTCAAAATTTCTTTTTGCCCACTTATTAAGTTCCTGCATGTGCCATCTGTTTGAATCAGTTTGCACTTCTAACAAAGTGATACGCTAACAATCTAATTCTGTGATTGCATCAGGCTGCAAATAGTCCGGCAGTCAGCACGAGTTTTTGCAGGGAACGAGGCCGACAGTGAGACTTTCACAGAATGATATGCACCCTATGCCTACTACGAATCTGCACGTCTGCCTAGTTCTAGTGAGTTCCTCTTCTTGTCAGACAGGATCAAAGAAAAATGCATGCAGATCCAATGGGACGCAGATTGCAGTTTTTGGCTAAAATGAAATTTTCTATGTTTTCTCTGATTAAACGAAAATTATTAAGCCTAGAGTCATGATTTTTGGCATGGAATGTCATCTTGTCATTTTCTTTTATGTTCATGCATCCCTGACTGTAAAGTTAAGCATATTTAGATTTGGCGAGCCTCTTAATGTCGGCAAACAACAACATGTTGGCCCCCTTCATCCACATTGAACCACATTCTCGCATACACTGCCGATCAGATGCATGACAATAGCATATACACATCATAGGAAATGACCTGAAATAATTCCATGCCAAACTTTATGGCTCTAAGCTTGGTACTTTTCAGTTAATAAGAGAAAACATACAACATTTCATTTTAGCCAAAAACTGCAATCTGCGTCACATTGGATTTACGTGTTTTTCTTTGATCCTGTCTGACAAGAAGAGGAACTCACTAGAACTAGGCAGACGTGCCAATTCGTAGTAGGCATATGGTGTACATCATTCTGTGAAAGTCTCACTTTCGGCCTCGCTCCCTGCAGAAACTCGTGCTGGCTGCCGGACTATGAGGTGTACATCATTCTGTGAAAGTCTCATTGTCGGCCTCGTTCCCTGCAGAAACTCGTGCTGGCTGTCTGACTATGAGGTGCAAATCATTCTGTGAAAGTCTCACTTTCGGCCTCGTTCCCTGCAGAAACTCATGCTGGCTGCCGGACTATGAGGTGTACATCATTCTGTGAAAGTCTCATTTTCGGCCTCGTTCCCTGCAGACACTCGCTCCGGCTGTCGGACTATGAGGTGTACATCATTCTGTGAAAGTCTCATTTTCGGCCTCGCTCCCTGCAGACACTCGCTCTGGCTGTCGGACTATGACGTGTACATCAGTCTGTGAAAGTCTCATTTTCGGCCTCGTTCCCTGCAGACACTCGCTCCGGCTGTCGGACTATGAGGTGTACATCAGTCTGTGAAAGTCTCATTTTCGGCCTCGTTCCCTGCAGACACTCGCTCTGGCTGTCTGACTATGAGGTGTACATCATTCTGTGAAAGTCTCATTTTCGGCCTCGTTCCCTGCAGACACTCGCTCTGGCTGCCGGACTATGAGGTGTACATCATTCTGTGAAAGTCTCATTTTCGGCCTCGTTCCCTGCAGACACTCGCTCTGGCTGTCTGACTATGAGGTGTACAACTTCTGTGAAAGTCTCATTTTCGGCTTCGTTCCCTGCAGACACTCGCTCTGGCTGCCGGACTATGAGGTGTACATCATTCTGTGAAAGTCTCATTTTCGGCCTCGTTCCCTGCAGACACTCGCTCTGGCTGCCTGACTATGAGGTGTACATCATTCTGTGAAAGTCTCATTTTCGGCCTCGTTCCCTGCAGACACTCGCTCTGGCTGTCTGACTATGAGGTGTACAACTTCTGTGAAAGTCTCATTTTCGGCTTCGTTCCCTGCAGACACTCGCTCTGGCTGCCGGACTATGAGGTGTACAACATTCTGTGAAAGTCTCATTTTCGGCCTCGCTCCCTGCAGAAACTCGCTCTGGCTGCCGGACTAAAAGAAATAGACTTCGTTCTAATCGCTGAACTGCACCTGAACTGCCATTGCAACACTGACGTCATGTCCTGTGTCAGAAGATATTACGATAAACGTCATAACGAGGTCATCCTCGTCATCTGCTGCACAGCACCTGAACTGCCAGTGTATAAAGCAGGTCTAACACCGTCACTGTGCGACAAGTGGACGTTACCGTGAATTTCACAATCGGCAAGCACAAATATCGGATTTAAGATCATCATAAAGCAGACAACGCATGGTGTACAGCTCTTCATTTTCCGCTATTCCAATCACTGATTCCCTATCATACTTTGCCTCAGGTTGAATATCGGCAACATTTCGTCGATGAGCAGACATGCATCTTTTGCTATCTACTCAGATTACACAAGTGATGAAATAAGTTTAACAGTATTCATCTTTCCACTCGAAGTTCGTCTCAGAACACGCAACGAAGGTAATGGAAGAAAGTTGAGAGGAAGTTTACACGGTGATACAGATGAATAGTGAAGTCGCAAAGCAAAACGAGTTACATTGGATGGAGGACTTCCCTATTGATGAGTAATTTAGTGCAGTTTTTAAACACTTATTTTATTTGAAAGATCAAAACAATTGAAGGAGTGTCCAAGAAAGTTGGTTTTTCTCTTTGCTCTTTTAAGAACAAACAAAAAAGATAAGCAATTGATATCAAATTTTCCATTAGATCGAATTTATCAAGTACATCGCCATAATCGTAGTTGACCAAACGACTGGAGATCATGTTCAAAGTCGAGACAAGTAAAAAAGTAACTCCCCTGTTTTATGGTCGAACCTTAGGTAAAGTGTCGACTCAAAAAAGTATCTGTATACAGTGAAAATTTTATATCAAAAGATTCAGTTTTTTGCGGAAATTACGTTCCCGCCGTCCAAAAAATTATTTGAGCACTTTTGAAAAAAGTCAAAATTTCCTTGTTTATATACTACCGAGATGACTCTCCTATATAAGTAGCATGAAACAAGTTGGATATCAAAAGGAATGAATATTTGCTGAAAAGCATCCTAACTAAGTGGAAATTTAGCTGATTATCAAGGGAATTTTATGAACCGCATTATAATGGAAGTTTTCATGAAAAAGTCGCGATATTATTCGTGCTTTCTTGGCTCAAATTTCAAGTTTTTAATACAATTTTCACCGGCATGATTTTATGATTCGATCACTAAATTCATGTTTCATTTCTTGAATCTGAATAGTGATGTGGACCCATTTACATCTTCCAAAGTTCACTGTCTTTGATTATGTGGTTTTGCTCTTTCAGTTGCAGGTTGCCTGTGATATGATCACGCTTAAGAAAATACTCTTGAGGTTGAGCATAAAAGTAATAGGAACCTATCGAATTGCTAATTTAACAAACATTAAATCTCCAGGGCTGTCATGACAGTGAGAATCTGTGAAATACCATTATTCCTTCTGCTATACGATCATGATCACTCAATTCCGCTGTAATTCCTGCAAAAATGCAAAAATTTGCATATCACACATTTGGTGACAATACCACCTGCACCTCCCTTGAGTTTATTTAATAAAATCGAAAGTGTATACACATTGGGGATTTAATAAATGCGGAGTTGCCACTCTACCTAATATATCTACTCTATGTTTCATACTACTTATATGGGAGAGTCATCTCGGAACAGTGGCGTCTTCTCCGTACCAGCGAGTAGTGATGCAAATGCAATGCGAGTATTCCGTCAAAATTTTCCATTTTTTCAAAATTTGAAATTTATCTTTCGGTGATTGACGTTTTTTCCTTTGTTTTGGAGACTTCGTTTGAAAAGACTATGTAATATTCAAAGACCAAAAACTTCTCTATCATCCCTGCATGTTAACTTTTGGAACCTGCAAATGCACCTTTTACATGTCTATTTCAGATCTTTCCAAATGAATTTCAGCATTAGATGGATTTCAGATTTCTCTAGATGAATTTCATATATCTGTTAGAAGCTCAACTTTGAAAAGATCTCCAATTCATCTCGATCATATCTGAAATTCATTTGGGCAGATCTGAAATCGATTTGGAACTATCTGAACCATTTGAACTAGAAATGGAGGATTTGTATCCTCAACGAAGATATCGGACACTACGCCAGAAGTTAGAAGCTATCATAGATATTCTTTTACTCATCACAGATATCTTTACTTTCCAAATATCTCACGAGTTTACAGTCTTTATATCTTCCAATATGGTCGCTCATGAATGCTGCGTGGAATGTGTGCTTATACTTCACATGCTCATCAACACATGGAGAATTTGTATCACTACCCGCTGGGAAGGCTGATCATGGACCGACATCGGCTGCCGATTAATGACCGACAAAGGCCGCGGGGGGGTATGGGATAGATATCGGCCTAATATCAGCTGCCGATCTCGGCAACCGATAGCCTACTGATTATACTATCAACTGCTTCATTTTGATTACTTCATTGATAGGAATAATTATAATATACTCATTGACATAATTAATGAAACAAACTATCATTGGTTTGAATTGAAGTTTGTTTCATTTTTTTCTCAGGTATGATGCAATATATCGCTTTCTATGTATTACCATTCAACACATTAGAGAATGGAGAAAGATCTATGGTGGTCAAATTTCAAATTTTGATATCGATACAACTGTCACAATTGCTTTTACAAATTGAACATAAACGTGAACTGAAATCCAGCTTTTGTAAAATAAAATGGCACACGATCAGTTTACCAGAGGTATGGCTATTGGAATGATTCGTTGTGGTAGAAGTTGTGCGAGTGTTGCCGAAGAGCTGCAACTATCGAGAGTCGTTGTTTGGAAAGGAGGTGGTGGTGTCGTTGGAAAGCAGAAGGAGATGTTAAAAAGAAGAAGGGATCTGGTCGACCAAAAAAGTCTGCAGGAAGGACAGACGCACGTCTAGTTTTAGCTGCTAAGAGGAATAGATTTGTGTCAGTCCCAAAGCTAGTCGTACACTGGAAGAGTGCCTCAAATATAGACTGTAGCGTTCGAACGGCTTACCGAAGATTGCGAGAAGCTGGAATTCAATCGCGACGACCAGCTGTCCTAATTCCATTGAGTTTTGAGCACCACAGAAGACAAGCTTGCCTGGTGTGATGCCCATCGCTCATGGAATGACCATCACTGGCAGAAAGTCTTGTGGACCGATGAATCGAGATTCACTCTGGATTTCAATGACGGTCGTGTCAGAGTGCATCGTTTTCCAGGTGAACGCTTTGCCCCATGCTGTATTAAAGAACACGACAGATATGGTGGTGGAAGTGCTATGCTGTGGGGTGGCATTTGGCATGGCGGACGAACGACAGCAGTCATCATCACAAAGGCACGTTGACTGGAGAGAGGTATCTCAATGAAATTGTGCTTCCTGTCGTTGCCCCAGTGGTCAGGGTGGAGGATCTCGTCTTCCAAGACGACAACGCAAGACCACATCGATCCTCGGCTGTCATTGCCACTGTTAGGAGATTGAACATTCAAACCCTTGACAGGCCGGCACGCTCACCTGACTTGTCACCCATTGAACAAGTCTGGGACGAGCTTGGGCGGCGAGTGAGAGACCGCTATTCACTTCCACCAGTGTCAACAAGACCAACAGAGCAGTGGATTCTCCTTGAAACATCCTTCATTCAGAAACTTTGTGAATCCATGCCATCTCGGATTACTGAATGTATTGGAGCTAGAGGGGGCACACGCGCTATTAAAGTTGAATCTGCTACATGCGTTGCTTTTCTGTGCTAGCGACTTGGTGGAGATTGTGACTAAATTATCAAGGTATCATGCATACATGTATATATACCAGTCAAAAATGAAAGAAGTAAATGTTTCAAAAAATTTTGTCAATGAGTATACTTGATCAATAGGCTCGTTTAGGCCAATCTATGTACAACGTGGTTGACTTGATTCTATATCGAACATCATGCGATAGTTAAAGGCATTGAAAGGAAATGCACATTATCTCAGGAAATTTCGCCAAATCTCTAGAAAATTTGGCGAGAATTTGTCATGCTACTGATGGCATTATTATTAGCATTGAAGCCGTATTTTATGCAATATAGCATATTCATCATCGGCATTGAGCTTGGCCGATCATGTTTATTCATTGGACCGATAAAGGCTTTCCGAGCGGATATGATCAACGCTGCATAATAAAGCTTAGCTTCCAAGCTAACAATCAGCAAACTCCAAAATGAAGTATATTATTTTTGCTCCAGATCTTAAACATTGCATGAAATTGTACCTTTATTGTAAAGCAAGATTCACGTTGTCCCAAACGGTGCCTGTTTGATAATTAAAAATGCTAACAAATTAGCACAAGACTTCGGTGGCAAAAGAATGTTCAAAAATCCGCGGACGGAACTCGCTTGCAACGATCGCTTTAATGGGATATAATGATTAAATCGAGTATTAGACCCAATTTATTGGTACGTAGCTGCCTCGGCAGCAGAAGCGCTCAACAGGACCTATCAAAAAAATCAAAACTTTCAAAATTTCCCAAAATCTTCCATAATTTTCCAATATTTTCACATTCATAGAGAAAGAAATAAGAAATATACAAAAATTCATCAAAAAATCAACATTTGCAAAAATTCAAATTTGCATCAAAATTTCAAACATGTGAGCGGCTGACCGGCCATGAAAAACGCAAGAAGCTGTTGACCTTGCCCCCTTTTTTCTCAAGAAAATGTGGTCGGGACCAGAGTACGAATATATAGGTAGAGTGTCGACCATAGAGTAGGGACAGTGTCGACTCAATCTGTATACAGTGAAAAATTTTATATCAAAGGATTCAGTTTTTCGCGGAGATTACGTTCCCGTCGTCCAAAAAATTATTTGAGCACTTTTGAAAATACTCAAAATTTGCCAATTTACCCGACAAACAAAGACAATCCGCGGACTTCCGACGGAAGGCCGACGGAAGTCCACGGATCTTGCGGACTAGAAACGGAATTCCGACGGAAGTCCGCGGATTGTCTTTGTTTGTCGGGTATATACTACCGAGATGGCTCTCCTATATAAGTAGTAGGAAACAAGTTGGATATCAAAAGGAATGAATATTTGCTAATGAGCATCCTAACTAAGCGAAAATCAAGCTGATTATCAAGGGAATTTCATGAATTATAATGAAAGTCTTCATGAAAAAACTCACGATATCATCAAGTTTTTAATTAAATTTTCTGCGGCATGATTTCATGATTCACAAATTCATGTTTCATTTCTTGAATCTGAATAGTGATGTGGATCCATTTACATCTTTCAAAGTTAAAAGTCACTGTCTTTGATTATGAGATTTTGCTGTTCCAGTGGCGTGTTGTCTGTGATATGATCACGCTTAAGAAAACACTTGAGGTTGAGCAAAGAAACAATAGCAGGTCATCGAGTTGCTACTTTAACAAACATTGCCTCTCCAAAGGCTGTCATGACACCGACGATTTGTAAAATTTTCCATCTGCATTACAATAACGATCACTCAATTCCGTGGCAAATTCTTTAAAACTGCAAAAAATTTGCATATCTCAAATTTGGTGACAATGCCAGCTGTAACTCCCTTGAGTTCATTTAATAAAATCGAAAGTGTATACACATTTGGGATTGAATAAATGCGCAGTTACCACTCTACATAATATACCTACTCTGTGGTCTGGACAGAGAGGGATAAAGTAATCAGTTCCTTGAGCAAGGCGGTTAAGAGACATGAGCAATCACTTCTCATGTGCACATTCACTGGGCCTCCACAAAAATATTCGGGAAATTGTTATTAAAAATTCAACTTTTATGAAAATTTATGTTGTAACGCAAAAAATGTCTGGTATGGAAATAGTATTTCAATGCCGAGTGAAGGCCTATGGTCTGGGTGCACGCGACGCCACTGTCCCGGAAGTATATAAATTGGCAAATTTTGACTTATTTCAGAAGTGCTCAAATAATTTTTTGGACCACGGGAACGTAATCTCCGCCAAAAACTGAATCTTTTGATATAAAAATTTTCACTGTATACAGATACTTGCTTGAATCGACACTACATATCTCTACTCTATGGTAATTGCAATTGCGCAATTGTAATTCCAATTACAATTATAACACAAAATTATAATGAGCATGAATAGGCTTCCTTTCATATTTTGACGTCTAGATTTCCACTTTGCTTCACCCTTATGAAAGAACACGTATAACAATTCTATCTATAATTCTCAGCCGATGTGAAGCAGAAACGAAACAGAATAAGTGTTGAAAGATACACCCGACCATCTCCACCAAAATCCCACAGGAAAGAGTAGGACAATTTTTAGCTCAATTAATTGACATCGGATTTCTATGTGCGCAGCCATCAAACCACTGAAGAAATGAGCCTGCTTCGCATATTGGTCAACATTCTACCACTAAATAAATTTTGTTGATAAGTTTTTCTGCACAAGAAAATCTTAGTGAACCTTTTGTTCAAATATTTAAAAAATTTACATAAGAGCCTTGCCGGCCACATGGGTACCAATATATCACTTTTTAAACTGTTTAATTCCGAAATGGTGTCTTCATTTCGAAAAATAAAATATTTTAATCGTCATACACGTACAATTCCTACTGTGGTATAAAGCAGTTCGCTTAGCATTTGCGAATCAGGAAATTAGGATCAATCATTTACTAAAGCATTAATGCTGAAGTGTTATTGTTACGCCTTTTGTAATCTGCATATATCTCTTAATATAGTCATCTCACTTCACGACAAAAAGCCAGTGTTATCATATGTAGCTCATGAACACGCGCAAAGTCGTCTGAATAAATTACTTGAATAAATTTAAGGGTCACAAAACATTATTAAATGTATCACAGATTAACTTTGTGACTGTGATTTAACAACATGACCTGACTTGATCATGGTGCAAATTGTATTGGTCACACATCGATCTCTCCGATCCAATTGTCTAAGTGCAAGCTACAAATAGTTCACTTTTGTATCATTTTGCATGAATAAGACTTCTCAGATTTTGCAGTTTTAGTCATGATATAATTCCAGTTAGAGAGGATTAATTTCTTGCAGAGTGGAGGACACTATTGTTGAAGCAACAAGATCTTTGGATCTTTGGAACTATTGGAATTCCTTAATGCCATCAAATTTGGAGTTAGCATTCGTCTTTCTACGTGTCACAACTTAGAAATCTTAAAATTTCTCCAGCCACTATAGGCAAAATGTACGCTATGCAACAGATTTTAGAAAATGATGAATTTTAATTTCGCATAGTTTAGTTTAATCGAATATTTTCTTAATGGAAATTTAAGGTAATTTAAATAGTTATATGAATGTTCGTAGAAAATATGACGCTACTACGTTTTGCAATTTTGAGTAATATGTTATTTTGACCTATTGGTGCGTTATTCTTTAATTGTTTTTTATCATCAAATTATTGCTTACTACGAGTGTCAAGTCTGTCAGTTAATTAGTACTGTTTTTCAGTTGAGGAAAGAAATTTTGATTTTCTACTGATTTGATAGCAAGTAATGTGCTCCACGCCTGTTTGTCATATTAAGTAAAAGCTACTCAACTCACAACAATCAAGATTTTACTTTATCGACAGCTACATTGAATGATTTCTGGAGTATGGGCCTATTATGCTCTTATGAAAGTGCGATAGAAATTCAGTAATAATGTTGATGCATCAAGGTCAACTGCCGTCATCATTAGGTTGGAGGCTTTTCTGCGGCAAGCATGTTTCTACCGACATGCACTCGTGTAGTAGGACTGTTAGTCAACAATATTTTTTTTTGCTGCCACCCTCCAATGCTGTTTCCTGGATAGATTTCTGTTAGGCTGCTGATTCGATATTCGATTAGAGAAAAATTCAAACCGCTTTGCTTCGGCTGGGCAGAGGTTACTGTTATTTTCTTTGATTCATGTCTCTTTCGAAAAGTTATAGTAAATTTTTGGTTGGGTTCTCACTGAAAGCGGTTGAAGACGTCGGTTGCTAAACAATTGTTAGTTGACTACATGCTACATGTTCAGATGACCTGTGATTGCAATCTCGGGTTCTCTAAAGCTTGTTCTCCTCCGCACTGTTTATACGTATGACCTTGAGTGACGAATTTGGAAATCGTCACATGTCAGCCTGACACATACCTATATTACCCTGAATTTAGCCGGAGTAAATTTTTAGGGGATGTCACTCACTGCTCACTGTGAAACATTGAAAACATGGAACCCGTTGCATGGAGAAGCTAAATCAATCAGTTGTCAATTTAGTAAGCTAGTGGTTCGGAGCAACTATAACAACAATTCGAATCAGATAATATCAGCTGTGTATATTTCACGAACAAACCTAACTCAAATGCTACTGACAAGTGATAATGTAGACCTGCATATTTTATAATTCAATCTCGGTCTAGCCATGAATCACATACCGGTACATTTGCATGTATATGTAAGTCAACTTATTCTGTTTCCGATTGTTTCACGTACTATTGAAGTGGAAATATGGCACCAAGTCATTTATTAGTCTTAGTTACCGTGCTAATGACACTAAGTCGTGACGATTTTCTCCATATTTCCCTTACTCAGTAGGCCTATTTGCCCTCTATCTGTTAAGATGGTCCTATAAATTGTGAACAACCTCACAATATCTACACTAACCAATGGAGAGCAGCAGATGGCGAAAATTCTTCGGTTTTCGTGGCATCCATCTTTTCATCAATCATAGTATCTGTACTATCTGACAAAGTTCAGTAAGAACAATATTTAGATGCTTTGACAAAATTGCAAATTTAGGTTGAACATTTGTTTAAGGTGATTCGCCTA
This sequence comes from Prostheceraeus crozeri, assembly GCA_907163375.1. NCBI lineage: Eukaryota > Metazoa > Platyhelminthes > Polycladida > Euryleptidae > Prostheceraeus > Prostheceraeus crozeri. Next base: position 150,166 of record CAJQUW010014470.1, read on the forward strand.
AATTCTTGTCTATATCTAATGATCAGTTCAAATGCCCAACGGTGCTTGATGTTTCGAAGACTTGTTCGTTGATCATATGAGGCATCCACGAGGTCTTTCAATATTCCGCGGCGTAAACCGCTACTCAAAAGGCTAAAGTAGGTCAACGAAATTTTTTGAAGATTCGATTTATGAATCACGTCCTGATTCGATTCAGTTCCAGTTTTTTTCGATTTACATGTCCCTATTAATATTTCTATGCTTGACAGACAGTCAGACCGTGGTCTGTAGTGCTAAGACTGCCACGTGATCTGCAGTGCTGTACGCAGAGCTGGAAAAATTCCACTGAAATTTTTTAATTCCAATTCAGAGCAGAAATTTCAATTCCAATTCCAGTCGAACCAGTTCAATTCAATTCCAATTCCACAATGAGACTCAATTCCGATAATTGCATGGCGCGTATATGTTAATGTATCTAAAGTTTCCTCGCTTCAATCTAACCCATGTGCCCGTATCCTATCCTCGTTATTCCTGTGTGCCGTTCCCTGCGTCGTTCCTATGTGCGTTCTCACGTTCATAGTTCACATTTCTTGTGTACATGTACATGTATATATGTAGCCGGTCAGCCTACGCCATTTTCGTTTCGTAAACGAGATATTCACCATCTTGTGAAAAAGAGAAAAGAAAATTAACGGTCAGCAAAGAATCAAACGCTGAGAGAGAGAGAGATCAACAGTACCGTAGAAAGTCCTAGAATGGAAATTGCATGAAAATTATGGCACACGCCGGGGGAACTAAGTTGGGGCAAAACGCAAATTGTGCGAGCTGATTTCCATGTTTTCTCATTTGTATTTATATTTATCAAGCCAATATGTGATCTGTATTGCTGCCCCTTGTCCAAAGATCATACACAAAAGCAATAGTGAATTACAAAATACTGCGGCGACAGGATGACAAAGAAAGAAATCGTTTAAAACGTTCTGTACGATCATCATTTTGAAATATCACTCCTAAAATCTATCAAGAGTATTATCAGTCACATATGCAACTTGCAATGTCGATTTACAGAACATACATTGCTCCAGCTTGAAATCAGAGGTCAAGAAATCTCAGAGTATTCATTTTACTTGAAAGGGCTCCCCTGTTCACTATATTTGAACAATTTTCAAAATCTTTACATGCTTTCGAATATCAGCTTCCAAAATATCATCACACTATATCACATGTGTCATTTAATGATTAATTGAAAAGTTCCAGCGACTACTCACTTATCTGAGAAATTATTGTCGGTGAAGAAGCTTTCAATATGTTTATTCGACAAAAGCGCTAGGTTTCTTAACCGTATGAAGGAGAAATCATCCTATAATTAGAATTTTTTCTATTGAATTCTTGAGATATTCTTACAACCAGTGCACCGCCCACTTTCAATTATGACTTTGTGGACCAATTTTTAATTCGAATTTTGAAAAATAGTTGTTAATGACTGCTGCAATATACCAGTCCAGGGAATAGTAGGCTATGCCACATGAAAAAATGCCACCATCTCACTTAATATTATCTTTATAAAAACCCTGCATTAATTTGCTGCCAACAACTTCCACAACCAACTTGGCAAATAGTTTGACTATGATACAATGTTTTAGATCGAATCTGATCTACAAACCATATATTTTTCCATGTGCCATCATTGTACATAGGCAAGATATCAAACTTCCATTCTAGTGTACTATTATCTACTTCTATGAGAGAGAGAGAGAGAGATGCGAATAAATCTATTAATAAACTGACAGAAGAAAGAAATTCAATGTGTGAATAACGTGATTGTTGATGAAAGAAAAAACGACGATAAAAATGATATCATGAAAACTGATTAATGGTCCATGTTGAAAAAGGAGATTAAAAATTCCGTGATAAGAACGAACTGTGGTCGGGTCGAAAGCTAACGAGCAGAGATTAAAGGAAACTCTTTCAATTTTCAAAAGAAAGTGGATTTATCGTCAAGTGACAAACATTTGCATAAATTAGAGACGATGAGAAATTGAAACAACAACTACCAACAGCAACACATACGACATCTTCAGTAGCTGTTAGAAGAACTCCGGGCTCTCGCGGTGTAACTTGACTACAGAAGTAGCAACTACAACTGCCTACCAGCGAACAACAACACAGTAGCGTATGCGGCAACACATCAGCGAGAGCGATTGAAGATTGACGGTATAAGTGACACTGATATTCATGATATTTATGATATTATTTTGGTATAAGTGAGTCCGATCGAATTGAAGTGAATTCAACATCAAGAAGTGAACTCCAAGTTAAAAGTTTTTCTTTTATCGTTGAGTATCGTATTTGTATAACTATAGTCTTGAAAATTAATATTGTCAATTGATGTGATTGGAAGTTGAATAATATTTCATGCCATTGCCATTTTAATTGAATCATTAATTATTAGAATAATTTGTTGACACTGTCTATATTGTGATTTGAACTGACAGTCTGCCCTTTAATGCAGGGTTAATTTTCCTCTTCCCAAACCAATTGTTTTTCGTGTGTACAACAATTAAATTAATCTCCAATTTTTGTGCTTATCCAATCAATAACTAAATTCAACAATTGTTTTATTTTGATTAATTATCTTACCTGATAAATAACTAAATAACAGATTGAACAAAGATGATTATCTTTTCATTGTTTGCTTAATTGCTGAATTAACATTGTCCGGGGGCTGTAGGCCCATCAAAGTCACAATTAGCACTCTTTATTCAACAATAGAATAAAACTAGCTCTGTCGATCTATCTCTCTCTCTTATCTCTGCGTGCAGTTAACACAACGGCCGAATACTGTGATTTCAATCTATGTACAAATAGATTTATCACAGGTCTATCGAAAAAGTGGAATTGAGGTTTATCAAGGTCAATTCCAGTAGATTTAAATATCGTCAATTCCAATTCCAATTCCGACTTTTCCAACTCTGGGCTGTACGTACTTCACTTAGGAATAGCCGGCATGGCATATGCATCACAGATTGACATGGTGACCGCGGTCAGTAAATGTCAGTAATTTTTTGTGTTGTACGTACTTCACTTAGGAATAGCCGGCATGGCATATGCATCACAGATTGACATGGTGACCGTGGTCAGTAAATGTCAGTAATTTTTTGTGTTTGTCAGTAAAATTTCAAAAGCTAAATTCTTTTAAAAGAAATTTTGTGATTTTTCTTCTGAATTCTTTATTTCAGCATTTTGAGTGAATTTCTTAACTGGCTAATTACTGATAATGCATATTTTATAGAATCTAGCTAATCCATTGTAATTGTGACGCAGCGTCGGAATGCTAAGATTTCCATCAAGTATTTTCGACGTTTTATTTATTGATGCATGGATAGGGTCTAAAGAATATTTTAGACTATAGTTAAAGTTCAATGTTAAGCTGAATGTCAATGATAAGGACCGGGTATAATGTACCATGAACTCTGAAATAGGTTGATTTAGGTGTTATGTTGGTGGTATTCTGACATCAGGTAGGACTCAACAACATCGATGAACTTAGTCGTACAGCGAAATTGTGAAATTCAACTGAACTTGACCACGATGCAAAATTTCACAATTGATGTATGTTTTATGAATTCTAGCTTTCATGCCTTCAGAGAAGAGATTCCTCCTGATTTATCCGGAATTTCGGATTTTTTGACGGCTATCTGGGTCATTTCCCAGATTCGCCAGACAATGCAATAAAAATATGAGGGGTAAAGGGGTAGGGGCTAAGGTATGTGTGCCCCTAAGATGGAATGACATCTTCATGAAGCAATGCATGGTCTCGTCTTAAGACAAAACATCTTCATAATGCGTTACATAAGACCCTTCCGATCACAAGTCATTACAATTGATATTATCCATAAGTCCAGGCTAGTGGCCCCCTCTCTTATGATTCATTGACCTTTTTGAAGATGTTGGACCTTTTTTGACTAGACTATCCATTATTTAAGTTGTATACCCGCTATGGGATTTATGGTTCCTTGGTACGTTTTTGGAAATTTAGTAGTTCCCCTCTCCTATACCGTTCATGCTATATAACCGATCGCCATAAAATTTCATGGCAGATTACGCGACTATTTTCTCCATATAAATCATGTTTTTTAATTGAAACGGCAGTTTCAAAATAACAGAGGATTTGTTAGCCGATGCTTTAGACATGATGAAAAAAGCTGACTAAGTACCAATTAAAGCCGGTGTGTCGCAAAAAGCTCATAACGATCGATTTATGTATACATTCTAGGAGAATGGTGTCTGGTTTGGGCTTACTTAAAGTTACAGGCCGATTAGAGCTTGCTTGTAGAAGTTTTGCGTATCGGTGCATTATTATCAGCATATCATTTTATTATATTGAAGACATCTTATTTACATTGGTATTCGTCTTTTTCTTTATTTTAATACATCATCGGCGAGTAATTTTAAAAAACCACATGTACAATTGTATAGTGTAGCCATATGTATTGAAACAGCAAACCGTGCATTGTGAAGCAAACAATTCCATTTTTTCTACTCTGTACGGGATATATTATAACTGTAGTACATTGTGAAGCTCATTATACACCCCAAAAAATTTCCCAGAAAAGATTCACAAAACCCTCCCTTACATCATGACATTTTATAATAACAGAAAGCTCAGAGAAGTTTTAATTCGTGCTTGATATAATTGCCGAGAAAATGTTCTTATGCATTCACGTGCGGCGTTTTAAACAGCTTGAATTCTGCAAGTTATACCCGCAAAGGGCTGGAGGTTTCGCCTGTGGCACTTTATAAAACATAAAATTCTACTAATTGCACTCCCAAAAGGCTAGAAGTTTCGTATAAATTTCTTGGAAATCCAATGTGTTTTTAGTCACAGTATAGGACCTATAGTGTGTAGCCGCATGGAAGAGACATAACTATTTAAGATTGACTTTTTGGATTACTTGCTAATCATATCAAAACTGAAAATGGGCCCCAGAAAAATATGTGACGTATGTCCCCCCCCACGAGAAGAGATCCTCTGGATTTTTTGTGACAGGTTTCTCATCCCTTTATGTAGCATATCCTGGGACCCTAGGTGTCAGTAAATTTCAATGTAAAACTCAGTTGCGCGGTCACCATGGATTGACTATATTCTGTTATTTAAATAGCACTGTCACATGTAGAAATAGGCAAGGAAGAGTCTAGGACAGTCTGTCGAAGCTTACGATTCTGTATGTCTGAATCGTTCTACAATATATTCGGCATCAACCGTTGCCTGGAGCAGTGGAGCTCAGTTATTTCTTCAAGATCACGACTGCTCTCCCAGAAAATGGCTTTATCCAATTTACAAGCAGTCATCCCCAACTTCGATAATTCCTCCTTTACTCACAAGTACCAATATCGACTGGCGTCGTTGACGTCATAGATACACGTTTACATCTCCCAAACATATTAACCCGCATTTGCTTCACTTGGAGGTGGGATATAGAATTCACCGTCCAAAAGTCTTCCTTTAAGAAAGGCAGCTTTAACATCAATATTGTTACAAGTACATTTCTTAGAAGCTGCTATTGCCAGAACGGTTCCTAAGGATTCTTTCCCACAAGTTGGTGAGTCCGTTTGTAACGCTCACGAACCTTCCTCAAATCCACGGGTAAACAAGACGCGTTCGAATTTTTGATGTTCTATTAGGTCTATTTTTTCTGCTATCACCCGTCGATAGCTAATGCAGGTGTGTCCGTTATCAGTTGTGATTGAATAGACATCGTCCAGCTTCCAGTTTGTCAATTCTTCATTTTTTGCCAATGCGATGTCATCATTAGTATGATAGCGAATGATTCGTCAGATTCACGAAACACGTTGGATATGCGTGACTTTTATCTCGGTAGAAAGGGGCTTTGTTTGATCAGCACTGTTCAAGTTGTTCCCTAGGGTAGGTTTTCTTCTTTATTCTCAGTTAATATTTCGTCATTCACCTCATTGTCACTGCTTATTATGTCAGAAATAGAGGTCAAGCGTCTATTTGATCATTGATATTCTTAATTTCTTCATCTGAGTCATTTCCATCAGTAATGTTGATGCTCGTCATTTGAGAATTTCTTGGGTTGAGATTCTCAAGTTCCGTTGAATTAGTTCTTTCACGATCTTCAGAAAGCTCAGAAGGAGCCTGATCCTTTTGTTTCAGAAGGTTGCATGACTATCACCGATAGTGGACTCCTGTGTGTTTCACAAGGACTTGCTTGTTTTCTAGAACTTTGACGATACCGGACCATGACATTTATCCTCATAATTGCGTTTATAATAAACTGAATCACGTGTCTCAAAGGCTTCTCCCGAGGGTCGAACACTGAACAGAAGGGACCATCTTATTCCTTCGTAATTAATTCCTGCCGAGCACTGCATCGCATTGAAATTCCATCGCATCACATCAGAACAGGAATCGACTTGTAGGGCCGGTGGCTTCTGGGTTTTTCACAAGCATCTGGGTTATTAAGCAAGCAGCTTCATGCATTGATGTCACAATAGTTACTGTCGAGATGGTGTCTAAAATTCGACTTCAGTGATTTTTAGGACTGATATTTTTCGGCTATTGTTAATTATTTCGATAATGTGTTACCGAAAGAATCACATCTTTTTTCAGGAGTCATGCTAGGTAGCGGCTTAGCTACTACTGGCATGAATGCCCCAACTCCTAAATATGATGAGGGTATTAAAAGTTTTGGTATTGGGACATTTACCTAGGTGACAGATAAAAAAACTTGAAATTGATTTTTTGGTCAATTGGGTATATAGTTCATGCGGATCAGGATCATGTGGAAGACAGATTCTGAAGAAGTTGCAGGAAGACGCAATCGATCGCCAAATGTGGAAAATATCATTAAGGAAAATCGTCCAACCCAGTACTTTCTTCACCTGTGATTTGACTTTATCAACTGTGGTTGATAGATATAGCGACCAATGGGCAGTGTCGCTTGACGCTGGATTTCAAAATGGAAACTAAGTATTGGTAATAAAAATGCTAAAATCGCCACCACTCCCGATGCTTATGTAGGTTTCCCGGTTGAAGTTAAAGCTAAAATAGGCCTAATTAGTTTATGGAGAAATTTGAGCTGAACTCTGAAGAAATTTCGAATTAATTTTTTATTTTGTTGTACTATATTCTTAATGTATGCCTATTTCAAAATGATTTTTATGAATATGAATTGAATTATGAATTTTAACTGATATACTAATTTTCTATATTAGTATTATTCTAATCGAGCATTCTAATTTTCTCTAAAGGAATACAGTACTACACTGTCATGTGTTGGTGCCGATTCAAATTATTAATACAAAACCTATTCCTGAAATTATGATGAACTTGTCTCATAGGTTGCTTCTTAAAAGAATTTGCATAAATGCATCTGAAAATACTATTTGCTTACAGAGTTGAATTTTTCAATAATGCATGTTTCTCTAACTCATGCAGCTATGTGCAGCTATGTTTGATCATATGATGAATCCAAAATTCTATTGGATTGGTGAAAGTGGTAATTGCTTGTTAGAAAACTAAACGCTTTTATTTCCTGTCTCTCTGCACTGCATAACTATTTACAATGTTGAAATTTTGGCACCTTCATTCACGTTTTCCTCATTTTATTGTTGTTCGATTATGTTCGTAAATGGGTCAATCGTAAATCATCCGTCCAGTCATCATCCTAGAATCAGAAATTTCTGGCTTTTCCTCTACTACACTGTAAATTTTGTGTTGAACGGATACTGGAACATGCGGAGGAAGATAAGGTAAAGAGCTGATTAACTCAATTTATTACGTTACATGCACCTGTTTGAGCGTCTCCATTTTATACGCTGCAATTTTAGTAGACTAAAAGTCCTACAATTTTTTTAACTTTTGTTAATATTTTTCAACGCATAATTTTAGTCAGTGATTTAAAAATGTAATAATAGGAAGCACAAGAAATGTATGTAGCCTATATTGCAGTAATCGATCATTTAATATTTGATTGAATCACATTTTGTACGACCGAATAGCATTTTCTCCCTGACGTTTTTTTCTGACTAATTCTGAACGAAGGAATTTATTGCACAGGCTATTTCACAAAGGTAGACTAAATTGTAAATCTAACAGCCGTACGAACGTCGAACATGCATAGATTTTATCAAAAATTTGGCAGCTATTCTTCAACCGATTTACTAAAATAATTGCTTCAAGTTAGAAAAGTTTTACAACCATCTCTCTCGGTTTGTTCACTGTGAAACACATGTAAGTCTACGTGTCTTGGATCACAGAATCATTTGAAAATAATTGATCACTGAGTCGCACTTGCTATTCGATTGTTAGAGATTTCGTTATTATGCTGTCCTATATGCAGTACACAGTAGCGTGCTTAATAACTGCAAAAGTTCAGAAATGAAGCTATGACGTCAAGACATGTTCATAATATACTGATTTATATGGACAACATCAGCTTAAATGTCGCTTGAATTGCTTGTATACAGATATACTCGTAAATTAGCCTTTTCATATTCGAATATTTGATGCATTATCTTAATACAGTATCACTTCATATGTATTATGTTACACTAGTGTAGGTACATGCTCTATTAATATACAGGGTGTTTCAAAAAGAATCATCCATTTTCATTTGACTATTATCTATTGCATTAATACTGCCTAAAACGAGTATACTTGAGATATTTTTAATTTCAAATTGACTTGAAAATTAAAACAAAATATATCACATTGTTAAATGAGTCCATACTGATTACCTACAGAAGCTTTGGCTTAAAAATCGCTCTGGAAATGCTCTTTTCAGATACTCAAAAAGTCTAGGATTCTCAGGACATAATGAAAATTTTTCCGTCTGGAAGGGATTGCTTGAATAGATAGCGAGTTTTGCACAGCACGTTGCAAGTGATATTGTGGTCCATCATTATGAGGCAAAGAATACATTTTTAAATACGTCAATTTTTGATCAAATTTTTATTACAAAATTCGCAAGTTTTCTACATGAGCTCCTCTGCAAGCACGGCAGACATCGAGGCGATAGTCAAACTTACACCATGCGCTTCGAATTCAATTGCTGCAGGCTATTAACTAAGCTGATTCCGGAAAGGCGTCTAGGGTTCCGAAATGCTTGTTCTTCAAAAGGAAGCAGAGGAGGATTGTTCCATGAAGAGGTCACATTTTACAGCATCGGAAGGGTGAGCCTTCATAACATGAGGATTGGACCATCTAAATGTGCATGAGATAGTGGAACTTAAAAGAACTTCACTGAAAGTCAACTCGCTCTGTGCCGTTTCTTTTATTTCCTCGAGGAAGATGTGATCGCCCTGCATCATATATCTGCAAATGTTACAAACCTGGCTTCTTCAGGTTAATACCGATTCAAAACTCCATCTTTCAACAAGATGTTGGGCGTCGCGCTGGCATGGCAGCATTTTATAAGTAACGAGTTACCTTAATGATCGATCGGTCGTCCGTAGATTTAAAATTGCATGCATGGCCACCGAATCTCAGACCTGACAGTTTGTGATTTTTTTCTTTGGGGCGATGTGAATGACAAGGTTTACTTGGCTTCACTTCCAAGAACTGACAGTATTAATGAAACAGCGATGACAGTGACGAACGACATCTTTATTGAGAATTTTTTGTGAAAAACTCAAAGCAAAATTTGCTCAGGAATTTACTATTTTGAAAATTGTTCTGTGCCTCAGAATGATGGACAACAGTATCGTTTATAACGTAATGTGCAAAACTAGTCTATACAAACACTTCTAAACTTATTTCGGCTTTCTAAGTATTACTCGGTTAACCCTCGGTAACGCCATCTAAGTATTATTTCTTTCTTTTATACTACCCGATGACCGGCGTGAACGCTTTCAACAGCCCTTTTCAGGGCTACACTTATTAAGTATTTATTGTTTCTATTGTATATTATTGTTCATTCGAAGTGCACTAACCTGACTTTTCCCATAATTGTATTAGTTAATAGATAGATATAACCCAATGAAATATGATTCTTTTTTGAATCACTTGTATTTTAGGTTTGAAATCATAGGAAAATTTTGATAGATGTTTTGTTGCGTCAAAATCACATAATTGAGCTTTCACCACATCATAAATTTTACATTGTACAATGGTAATTAGTACTAATTACGATAGACACTTAGAAATCTAAATCTGAAATTTGTATGAGTCTATCTGTCTTAAAAAATCATGGGAAAATATTTTTGAAGAAAAACTAGACACAGTCTATACTTCTCTGGTCATAATACTCAATTGTAGTGAAGTAGCAGCATGAAATTTAAGTCAGAAATCTTATGATGAAGCATAATTGCCTATCATTGACTGTATTCAAGTAAAGTAAATTTCGCTAGAGTCGTTTGAATAGTTGAAAAATTGCAGACAAAAGACAAAAAATGCGGAATCTTGTATCATCATTTGAAATGAAATCGTCAATTTGTTGTTTTATTTTCCAAATAATTATTTTCGCACTTTTTTTTCTTTATCTGGTACTGTCACTAATCTTGCCAGTTTACTGTAAGTAGCTTTAATAACACGCCCTCTAAAGATAGATAGGGAATGATCACGTCTGATTGATCACGATTGCCGAATATTTGCATTATCGAACTACCACGAAATTATATGAAAATTCTATTTTTTAGCTCGATGAAATCTTGCCTATTGAAAATAGTTGATGTTATCATTTATCATCATTGTGTGATATATGAGCAGCTGATTCCAGAATATTAAAGTATAAACCAGACTAGCTTGATAACCAGACCTGCTATTGTTATTGAACGAGACAGATTGAAGTGACATTTTTGGCCGGTCGGACTTCGAGTGCTCTTTGTAATCAAGACATTAATATGTCTGAAGCTATTTACAGTGCAACTGTCAGGAATGGTCAGGATAAGGCTCTGTTCAGGCTCGCAGCTGTTCAGCCTTCAGGCTTCTCTTGAAGGTGACCACTGACGGAGCAGCTTTCAATCTTGTTGGTAGGTCATTCCAGGTGCGAGCTGCAGCTATGGGGAAACCCCCAGCACCAACTGTCTTCAGTCGGGAAGTCGGAAAGAGAAGTTGGTCATTGTAGGCAGATCGGAGATGGCTGTGGGAAGACAGGAAGCCAGATAACTTGGGGCAGCATCTCTTAGACATTTGTAAGCAAAGAATGCTAGACGAAATGTTATTCGGTCTCGTATGGGTAACCACTGTAGGGAGGTTATGTGTTCACGAGTTTCGGCGTCGAATCAGAGTCGGGCACTGGCGTTGAGAACTGATTGAAGTTTTGATAAAGTACTGTAAGGAAGACCATAAAAGAGAATGGATGAGAGAAATTGAGGTTACTTGCATAATTCTATATCCAAAAACTTAATTTCACATCTTTATTTCTGTCTTAAGGTTGAACATGTGTATCACACTGCGGATCTAATTTTGGCATTCTAATTTTTACATGGCACTCCAAGACAAAATGAATGTACTTTGTAATAATCACAATGCTTTATGAATACCAATAGGCTAAAAGGTATCCAAGGTCCAATTGATTTTCTTGCTTCTGAAACTCTCAAGTCAAGAAAGATAAAATATGTATATAATGTATCATCGCAATTGCCTTTAAATTAATCAGTTGAGTAACAATTCCGGTGAATAAGAAAATGAGAATATCAAAACCTTTACATAGAAATGTTGACAAAATTTTATCGCGATCATGACTGTTCGTTGGGCCTCATTTTTTATGAGATTGAGAGGAAGCAATTATGGTGTCATTAAACGTAGATGTTGTTTTTTAGGAGTTTCAGTTACTAATCTAGTAATGTGTATTTTCAATTTTCCACCAAACTTTTCTCTTCCAAATCATTTGTAATCAGTTATTCAGTGTCCATAATGAGTAATTGGAAATCTTCAACGATAAAGAAAGTAAGAATCTCATTGTTTCTTACGATAAGCATTGCAACTATATTCAATCAATACAAAGAAAAATGAGAAATGTTTAGATGATCGATGTCCTCTGAAAAAGTCTATCTCGTCAAAAATTTCTGTAAATCTGTCCTGATAAGAATTTAGAATATCTGGAAATCTATCTTAAAGTAATTTCTATCAACTTAATTCTCTTGAGATGTTTTTCAAATAGATAATTTTGTACCTTAAGTTCAAAACTTCATTCTGTTTAAAGTATTGTAATTACAGGATATTCAAGATTCATTATTTTATCACCAAATCTGAGATGTATGTAACTAATAATAGCTGCATGTATAAGCCATTTCTGGTTTGCAATCAGCACTAGAGTTGCTCCGGATTCCTAAATCTGACCGGAGACGAAGGTTTTGTTAAATGAAAGGTCGGTGTTTTATGTGGTACCGCTATTTATTGCTCTTCTATTGAGCACAGTGGTGAAATAAATAGCAAGATTGAGTCGTTGGAAAATCGATTTTGTCGCCCTTATATCAATAAACACCGTAGCTATCTGTGTGTAACGACTAGACAAGATATATAAAATCTAGTGTATCTTAAGGCCACTGCCCAATGTTTCTACCGGTATCCATTAATATCTGATTGGTTCTACAGGCAAGCAGATGAAGAATGTACTTAGCTTGTACAGTGGTACCGGGTGCAAGGTGGTCTCCGTTGCATGGTGGCTAAGTGCTTAACTTAGTGATCTCTTGGTTCATAGGTCGAGCCCCAAAAGTGCCATTGGAAATTGGCAGGAAGGGCATTCGAACTAGACGTATCACACCGTTCCAGGTCAACACCGTCTAAGCCGTCGGTTGGTAGCATTGACGTTAGAGCTTTAATCTTGTGTACAGCACATATACAATCTGCAATAGATTCCAACGTGTATCGCTAGAAAAGTACACCGGGAAAAATCCACCACAATTTAACTGAAACATCGACATTTTTGAAAATCGTTTTATGACCGGATTCAAATTTTTAAATCCTGTGCATTCCTAATCACCATGACGTCGGACGTTGAAATCCTTTTCATGATGGTGCGTATAAGAACTTCAGCGGAACTACATTTTCACAATGATATTTCTGAATTTTCATTGGTTAAGCCGTGAAAGATGACATTTTCTCAGAATAATGTAGAGATGTTAATTGCTGATAAGAAGCTCGAAATTTGATTTAGCAATATCTATTTATTTTTAGTAAGTTATCATTCTATTCATAGTGTGAAAGTAAATGTAAGCATGTTGATGTATCATTTGCATCATTTTTCTGACGTAGTTGGTCACATGTCTAGGTGCGATTTGCGACCTTATATTCGTCACAAAGCACCTCTTAATCGTATTAGATTGATCAGAACTCCTGTTTTTCTGCAAGCGGAAAACGATTTCGACTATTTTATGTTGCTGGATGTTTTTTGTTAATGCACTCATTATGTAAAACACTTACTCTACAGTGATATGGCCCTGAGGCCGAGTCCTCCACGTACCCGGTTCCATAATATAAAGGTTTCAAAAGAAAAGATTCTTCGGGTACTTCCAAGAACTTGGAACTCGGGCTCTTGGAAGTACCCGAAGAATCTTTTCTTTTGAACCCTTTATACTTACTCTACATTCGTTAATCTCGGCAAGTAAATGTGGCAAAATTACTTTCTATAGAACTGTGAGAACTTAATTGATTAACATATAGGTGATGTCAGTGCTGCATTTGATTGGTGTTTATAGAACACTCGGTAATTTGCTAGGTAACCGTCCATGTGCGTCAAAAAAGAAAAATAGACGCAGTCTGAATATATACACATCCATCTTCAGGCAAAGCAAGGTTTTCAAGATGTGCGTTTTATCCTTCTTATTTTTGAAAGTTAACTCTGAAGGATGTTTTTCAACTTCAAAATAGAGGTACTTATTTCATCCCAATGTCATGAATTTCTAATAAATAATCGTTCTATCATTCTTCTGTCGATCGATCTTTTCGTAGATATAGTTGCAGAAATTTTTCATATATCTCGCACAGAAATTGTATATTGTGATATTATTTGCTATTGTATATCAAACATGTGATTTTCCATTTTTAGCCTAGTTTTTTCGGGTGTTAGTTTTGACACAGAAACATTCAACTTTGTTGTTGAAATGAGGTCAGAAAACTTATAAGATTCTGTTATTATTAACACTGTTCATCGTATATTATTTTTCGATCACTCTCCGACAGTCATAATCAGATACAAAAGAATAATTCTATTGGTGTTTATGGGGAGTTAAAAGTGTGATTATTTTGAAAATGATATTCACGATGTGATATGATACCATGTTGATATGATCAGGTTGTGCTGATTTACTTACCAAGCAATAACAAGAGCTGACTTAAGTTAGAAGGATGGTAAATGGTCGGCTATGTTAGTTGAGGTAGTAGAGTATGGTACTCGTAGCTAACAAAAAAGAAATTCATGATCAATATCTGATGGACGGATTCAATCTGTGTATAAAAAAATGCCTCCAATAAATCAGCAAATTAGTGTTATTACTTGCATGAGCCAGATGTATTCGAATTTTCAAATACAATCATCACATACACTGTATTTTAGCTACTCCTTTGTACGTAAGGAAGACTGACAGAGGGCGGTCGAAAATGTAGATGATCCTGACTCTTCTTTGCAAGACTGAAATTGACCAGTCAGGATCTTTTTCATTTAGTAGAAACATTGATGGTTCTGTTGCCGTTTTTTGTCGTGATTTGCATCTGCTGCAGTTTTTGATCTGATAAATCACATTGATTGTTGACTTTACATTGGGATTTCGTTGAATTTCCTTTTTTGTTTGTGATCATTTTCTTCCAAATTAGATAGTTATAAAACGAAGTATTTATTTTCTGCCATTGAAGGATTGTAAATGGTGCTATCATGAGACTTTTCTGAATAACTTTTAAGAGGTTTAAGGCTATTTTCGCGGAATTTCTGCCGAAACTTCCTACTTATAGATATTCTTATATGCTGATCGGTTGTTCATATAGTCGGAACAAAACTACCATTTAGCACGATAAATTCTACTTATGTATAAATGTCGATTACATAGTAATATTGGCAACTCATTTGCACTGAAAAATTCCGCCTACGTACAAGCTGTTCATGCATGCTTTTATTACGTTGCACACCGGCTGTAGCGATATTTAGTTGAACTTTGAATCAGGCCAGCTATATGTCTCTGGATCAACAGTCAATTTTTTCTGAGCTGCAAGGCAAGTTGGTTGACTTTCTTCCTATTTGCTAGCACATTTATCTTCTGTGTTCAAATGTGAAGGGCTGACGTTTGTGTGACATACTGAGGATGCTTGCGAAAATAAAGACATCAGAATTATTGATATGGTGATCCTCTCGATAAATTCAGATAGCTCAGTGCGAGAATCTCATCGGTTGATAATACTTTCAGTACCTCCTACATTAGAATATTATCGATAATATTCGTCGTGTCAAACAGTGGAGGATAGGCAGAAAGTAATTGATAATTTCAAAGATCCCGTGTTTATTTTGTGCGGTAAATCTTTGAGAGTGAAATTTCTGTTCGCTATTTCCAATTGAACGTTAAAGCCATGCACGCTGTTACTAAGGTTCCTTAATTTTTGTCAAGAATATTTGGTGTGTGCGCTATAATCCAGTATAGTTATATCCATCTACATGTGCGTTATGACAGGATGATTGTGTATATCTTTTGCAATATAATGGAGTAACATCGGTCTGTATGTTAAAACTGTTCACATCGACCCGATTTTCTCAACGATGCGCCGTTCCGTTAAAATATCGGATAAGTCAGATCACTTCAAAAATTTTCTTGAATGGCAAAGTGAATCGTTGGACATCCTCTTATTGCAAACACTATTTGTGACATCAGTGATAATCTGCGTAAACAGGTGAACACTATGCACACACTGAATTTGGCATTTCGTTCAGTAAAAACGATGAATTGAAGGAAAATGCTATAACACATATTATTGGACATGCACTGCCATTCTTAGTGTATGTTAGTAAATTTTAGCAAAGTATCAATTTTCATGAGATCAGTGGTGAATTACTCGTTATTTTATGGAGAAATCGATTGTTGGTGACATCAACAGTGACACATAACATCCATAGTAGAAAGATTAAATCGTAATAATGTGGACAGTGGGGCCAACAGTGAACCTTCAGGAATCAGGCATCGTCACGAGTATAATTTAAATTCATCATGAACCTGCTCGAATGAGTCATTGGCGTCATCTGATTTAAAACAATTAACCAATTGACTTGTTGCATAAAGGTTACCCCGTGTGTTGCATGAAAGGATACCACAGACTTTAGCACAAAAGGGGTTATTCGTCTACAATAAAGATACCTAATTTTTTACAGCAAGAAATATGCCATTTTTTTCTTCCAGTTTGTAAAGTTTATTAAGTCCTTCATTATGGTTTAAGTATGTATTTTGCGGATGCATCTGATTTGCATTTGAACAACCATAGCCACACGCGCGGCGTCAATCACAATCGTGCTCGCAAAATTAAGCAGGGTCATTTGGCGGGGACCCAACACCTCAGCAGGCATTGAGTTATTATACTTATAGAAAATAGTAATAGAGTATAGAAAATAACTAACTTATTCTTTCTGATATTTAACCGGTAGTCGAAACATTTCATGATAAGAATGAAGATTTCATGAACTGAGGTTATTGAGAAATTTGCGAAACATTTCGAATTCGAGTTAAATTTTCACTGAATAGATAGCTAATGTAGTCGCTCTTTTAATATTTGGCTCTCGAAGATAATAGTAGATAGTGGTTGATGTCACAATCCAAAACAAAGCGCTTTAGCCGCCAAGTAATTGTTGATACTCGGGATTCATTGTGTCATATCTCCCTATTGCTGTCATTGGCTAATGTTCATCATGTGTTTCCTTATAGGTGAAAAATTCTCTCCACTATGAAGACAGCACACCGTAGTAGTAGAGGGAACAACCTAAAAGGTGAGTAGTCAATTTTGATTTGTGTGCTTGGATGTAATACCATCGACATTTCTTTTTGCGAATGGCCACGAATGTGTGGTCGATTCTTGTGAAATTCTGCAGTCATCACATTTCGCGGCTTCATAATTACATTTCAGAAGATGAACTCCCACATAAAACCCTTAATCAGCGAAAGCAATCTATACGGAATACTCAACTCCTTACCGATGCCGACCGCCTACTACTACGAAGTAAGCAATGTAATTTTCCTGTCTACTTATTCATTTCACTTTCAATATTCAAGTTCATGAAATAGTTTTGAAGATACAAGCTTTTAACTTCAATTTATGAAAAGTGCGAATATCCCGTGGCGAAGCTAGAACCAAAGTTTCTGAATGGGAGTGCTCGTAGTTCTCTAATGGGAGCAACTCTACCATGTTATTTTTCTTAAATGTACAATTAGAGCATATCTGTACCTCTAATTGTTCGTTAAATAAAGCATGGCCCTCCTTGCATGCTATTGTATGTTGCTCATTATCTTGCAACAGTAAACACAAATGAGAGACATAACGTCGCCAGACCGAGTGCACTTTTTACTTATCAATAGATGCTGTACTGTTCAAATCGGTGAAGATTTGTACGAGCAACAGTCACAATTGTCAGTTTTGGTACTAAAGGAGTTGTAATTAATTGAAGCCACTAAATTAGGAATTACGAGTAAATTGTTGTGCCGAAAAACATAAAATTACCTCACGATCATGAATGAAATTGCTAATTCATTCAATGAATTGAAGTTGATAGCTTTTGCGATTAATAGTAAGGCCCTGCGAGTCAGCATAAATTCAGGTGGAGTCACACTAGCAGCTGAAATACAAGGGCCGGACAGGACCTGCCTAACACGAGCTCAATCGAGTGAAACAAATTTGTCAACACTATAAAATAAATAATTCCAATCACTCAAATCTGATCCAATTCGAATCTCAATTTGCCAATGGAAGAAGAAAAGTCGCATATTTTTTCTATCCTTAACACTCCTAACATTGCAGTTTTGAACTGAATGAGCATGTAGATCTCACTGAGCCTACCATATCTCTATAGGTATGTGCAGTAATGAACTTTTATTCATCTGCAGCGAAAACTTTTCAGTTCAACCGATTGAGCCGACCAAGTTTCGGTTCTCTGAATTTATTGCACCAACCCGATATTTCACTTTGTGGCTTTGTCATGGTTAGAAGTAAAGCAGAGTGTGATAAACGCATCTAAATAGTGAGCTATAGTTGAAAAGTGGGAACCGGAAACATTCACCCTGGTGAACTTTCGTAGACCTGTTGATTTCATACAAAAATTTTCGTTAGATTTTTTAATCTATGTTATGCGAGTGATATTATTTGTCATTAACAGACATCAAATATATTTCGAAGCGCATTGGGGTAATATCTAACTTCCAATAGGAGATCCTGCATTTTCCGTAGACACCAAATGTTTTCATAATGCACTTCAAACTGGATATCCTTCGCGAATGGGAAAATGGTTTCAAAGATATATCAGCGGCGTCTCCTTACTGCTGCTCCTTCAACATGAAGGCATCTAAATATTCTAGCAGCACATCTGTCGTTGCGCCGCCAATTTTCGTCGGCTTTGTTTTTAAAAATTCTTGTGGCAATAAGGAGTTCGCACAAGTTAGGTAGGTACCATTTTTGAATCAGCATAGAAAGGACAATCTTCTTGATAAAAATTATGTTTTGAATATTTCCTTAATGCACTTCGCTAAACTCTGCTTTACTTAGAATCTTGATAAAGTCGGAAGGCGAAATATCGGTTTGGACTAATAGATTATTTTCGCATCCGCACCGACCTTCTTAAATCTTAAGTTCTATAAGGAAGTGACTTTTTTTATCTTCTTTATTTATGTAGTAGTCTACCTAATCACAGATGCAAGAATTCCTAATTTTTAACCGGAGTTCAAATAAAGACGTTAGAATTTCATGAAGAATGCATGAACTAACAAACAAATCAAGTTAAAACATTTTGTATGGAGATAGATGTCGAGAATTCTCATATGTGCAGGGTTGGTCAGTCCATTTATCCCTCCCGGTCCGAACGTGGAGGGATCCACGTGGATAAAAGAACCCATTTATCCCGGTTCCGGGATTTTTATGTGGATCAATTAGAAAGCACATTTTATGAAGGTCGTGTCAGTCAGCTTTCTGAAAAATAGAAAAAGCAAGGTCTATTGTAGCTACTATAACTCAATGCTATTCTAATTTCATTTCATATTTGAGATGCGATTGTGTGTAATATTTTTTCAAACAGTTTCCAGCAGTTAGTTTCTCTGGCTTTCATGACCTGGTTTTTCCATCATCATTCAAAATTCAATTCATGCCGAATATTTATTACATACATGTAGAGCGCAAAACTATCAGAGTGAGAATCCATCTCAGAGTAATGTTCATGTAGAAAAATATCTAAAGTTCTTCGTCCGAGTCGCACATCTCGACATTGCATTACCTGACTAGATTGCATTACCTGCATTGATCCACATTAATCCCACATCCACGTGGATAAATGAAAATCCACGTGGATCTGACCAACCCTGCATATGTGTGACGTAAAAGTATAAAGATGCGACGACTATTCGAAGAAAAATCATCAGTCCTGAATTTGCATTAGTAAATGGACACAGAAATTGAAATTTAGATGTATCTACGAATGCATTTTTCGTTTCAATCAGATTTTGGTTTGTGTTTGTTACACCAATAAACGAAAATTGTTAGATTGCCGTACCTATAAAGTATTTTTAATTGGGACTTGGAGATATTTAAGGAAGATTGATGTTCCAGGTTTCTAGATTTTAGACGAAATTGTATGAAAATCCTTAACTTAATGACCAACATATGGAAATTGTTGAAGAGAAAATTATTAAGTCGAAAGCACTCCGAAGAGTTCTCTCGATTTTCCGAATTTGGAAGGCAAATCTGATTGGATTTTTAATCGTTTAAAGTGCAATTAAGTCATGCCCCCATCTCTCACCTTTTCTCGATCTACCACTCGAATGATTTAATGGTGATAATACAGCTAATTTTTACTGTGCAAAATTTGCAGCTGCGATTTATTTTAGATGGATTTCTTTAACTTCAGCAGTGGTTGAACGTAACTGCAATGTCATAAACACACTGCTTTCAAATGATTCATACTGGAAAGCCATGTAGACTTATAAATTTAAACATAAGCATAAGTGCGTGATGCAATCACTTGACTGTTCAATATTCATGCATTTAACAATAATGAGATTAAATACACGATAGATCAGATTGCCATGCAAAAGATGTGCGGCTGGTAGGATTCGAACCTACGACCAAGGTTAACTAGACCTGTCCTCTAACCAACTGAGCTACGAGGCAAAATAGCTATGTTGTTCAAAATAGCTATGAGGTTCATCAGCAAAATGACCAGCTAGGTCGCGTTTCGGGTCCTTTAACATTTTGTACGCTCAAACCCTAGCTGGCGGACCCCACACATGACTTAACAATGATAACACTCTTAAATGAAGCCACACAAAATACAAAATTCTCTGGCTGACTGCAAACCAAATTTAAACAAAACTAAAAAATGCTTTTTCAACAGTCTCTCCATACATTTGATTAACTTGCAGGCTTCATATCCGCGTTTCACAAAAACTTGAAACGTGCTTTTAGCTTTAACAATGGCATACGGCAGATGAGAACATATCCTAAGGTAACGAAGAACTTGACTGGCAAAGACATTCGCACCCATATGAAGAGGAAGAAGACTGTCGGGAAAAGTGAAAACAATAACATCAAAACAAAATTGCTCAACCTTATGAAAAACTGATGTATGTAAACCATCACTACAAATATTAAGCTTCACATCGAGATATTCTACTGAGGTGTTATCCGTCCCATTTCTCTCAGCCTTCAAATCCGCGGGATAAATCTTAGTCAACAAAGTGTCAAAATGTTTATAATTGAAAAGACATATATCATCGATGTAACGTGTGGTGCAAGACATCAATCTAGCTAATCCGAATTTCTTGTTCGACACTAACGATTTCATAAAAACGAATTCACAGTCAACGGAAATCAACGGAGCACCTTTATACAGGGCATTCACATGTCTAGAATTCCACATATTACTTTCATTGTATTGTTCTTTCACTAACAAAAATTTAGTCATTATTAATTTTGCTACACTGAAAAAGTATATGTTTAAAACTTTATTTTTCAGGCACTCCCCAACACTCGAGCATCTTTCTGAACATAGCTATCAATCGCATATAAATTCGCCTAACGTTTCATTTGAGTTGCGATGTTATTACCGCTGTCTTTTTCCAGCTATGGCCTATTATGTGAAGCGAGGCAAAATTAGCAGGATTTTTCTAACCTTCGGATAAAATGAGCAATTTTAATCGAAGCGTATTTGTCATAGAGAAGTACTAAAAAAGCAAAAAGCGTACTGCAGCATCATTGGTTATTTCTGGTTTTCCCTGAAGAGACTAATGTATGTCGGTTTACAGTGTCAATTGTTCGATTTTCCTATTTTGATGCGTCAGAGTGTGATTATCGGAATTATTAACAGTTCCTAACTATTCAAGCCAATAAAATTTTTCTCCATCGTTGCTTCGATATTTTTTCTACATTTTTGGCGATGATACATAGTTTATCCTAGAATACATTAGCATAATTTTTCTTGTTCATTAGGGAACCTGCGCTTGATTTGAAAGTGTATAAAAGCATAGTTGCGAACTGACGGAGCATTCATTCATCTTATTCTACAGCGTAATAGAGAGTTCGAAGATACACCCGTGGAAGAGAATCATTTGAACTTTCGGAAGCAGAATTGTATTGGTGCAGACATTTTAGGGTGATAATTCGTTGTATCTTAAAGGGCATTTTGTGCACTTTTGGGCAGAAATATTACGATTGTGATGATTGGTGCCAAAATGTCAACAGGATGCCATAGACATAGCAGAAGCTTTATCATAAGTCTTAATCTGAGGCATTCTATTTGAAAACCCCAATGCTCTTCTATCTTTTTTATCAGGTTGTGTACATTTGTTGAATAATAAAAAAGAGGTTGCATTTGCAATACCCTTTCATCTACCTTGAAAAACACCTCCACTTATACTTGTAGGTTCCGTTTAATGACGCAATTATTTCGAAGTATTTCACATAATTCAGTTGGTTCACTCTTTGTTGTGGAAAAAGCTGTATTCTGATACAAAAAGATATATGAAATCATCATGACCATTTCTACAGCTATCAACAATATCAACTGCTACTATTCTTGATCTTTTTCATCGAAACTCACAGCGTCATTGTGCTATGAAGTGACTTTCTCTCGAATTGTTTTTTGATATATTCTTCCATAAGCACGCAAGAGATAAACTCAAGACTTCAATAGCTGAGACTATGGAAGGATGTTGGCAAGTATTACGGTCAGAGGCAAATCACTAACGGGATTCTGCTGTGTTTCTTGTATCTACATTGCCTCTAACATCAGCTTTGCTGCTCCGTCTCCGAATCGCTCTTCATTATGTTATCTTCAACGTGGGATTGATTCATTCTTGTTGAATTTGTTGAGGTGGGCTGCAGTAATAATATTCCAAAGTCGCTTCAATGGGTCAGACTTAGTTCTATTTCCCATCGAACTGCAGATCGATGATCGTCCACATCGTGCTATGCTGTATGCATGTAAGCAAAATGTGAAACAGAACTGTTTCCTAAAAAACAATTGAAAAAATAGAGAGTAAATGCATTTGCATGCTGTGGAATCATCTATTATTTCGAGATTGGCATTGCTCACAACATGCACATTGTTCTGAGGTTATGTACAAAAAGCATTTTGTAGAGCTCATCTTCGAAAAAGAAATAAAAGTCAAATATAAAATATAACAAAGACATGTTTTATAAAAATAGGAGTTTTAATTATATTCGCACTTGGTACTCTTCATGCAACATCCCTTCAGACGAATGATCGATGATTTCAACTTGAAGTCACCTTCAAATTGAATTTGTTAAGAAAGCCATTTTTGTCGCTGTGGGACAGATGTCATAATTTAATTTTGCCATTCCAGCTGTGGCAACATGAATTTAGTTCACAAACCCTTGTACTTATATTTGCTCTGTTAATGAACGTTATATCTATCTGCTGAGTGTTGAGGATGAACGGCTTTTATCTTACTCGACATTAGAGACTCGACATTAGAGACTCGACATTAGAGAGACCAAGTAATAAATATTCGAATTTGTGGATATTGAGGCAGCTCTGTCAAAAAATATTTGTGTAAGATTTCAAACTTGGGTATTTGCGAAATGAATACATCATTGAAAGCTATGCATCGATGTTGAAGTAGCATTTTGTTGAATAGACAAGCGGAGACTCCCGAAAGGTTATTTGTCATTTTGACAGTCAGATAATAATTGTCTGGTACAGTACAATATCGCCTTCACTTACCGGTACTGACTGATGCGCACTTACTACCTACATGTTTTATCTACTTACTGTCTATTACTTAGTTGGATAAAAATGGAATTTTGCCTAAAAAGAGAAAATATTGTAAATTTCAAACCAATGATGGAATTGCTATGATTAAAACGTTTTAGTTTTAAAAAGATCCTCTAGTTGTCGTTTAACTTCTCGAATTGTCGAGCTCATCTTTCAAAATAAATAGGTAAATTCCAGTCTCGACAAATTGATGTTTTCCATCAATCTCTCCGTGTTAGGTGAGTTTTCATTTAAATCATCAATTGGTAATGGGTCTTATAAAGGATTTTCAGAATGAAATTGGAAATTTCATATCTTCAAAATGGATGTTTTCATTCAAGCTGAAGCCGGCTGGATAATGAAAGTTTTTGTTTGTATCTTAGAGGAGGTGGCAAAGGGAAGAATGGAGAAGAGAACTACTGCGAGTTGTGAGCTATTAAATCGATGATGTCTGAAGTTGAGAAAAGATGCGTTGGGAAGTGAGAGTTTGCCTCGACATTCTATCGGGTAGTAATCTCACTGAAAAGTTTTCAGAAGAGCTTTTTGGTGCTAAATTTCTGCTGATTATAAAAATGCAATCACTTTCAGGAAGATGATTATAAAAAAGTAACATTAATTCTCTTCTTTTCCTGAAAGCTATCAAATTAAATTTCATCAGTACCAGGTTACAATTCATCATTTTCTATGCCATATTGATTTAAAGTAGTTGCAAGAATAAACTTTTTTTTCATCCTAAACCCGTCGAAATAGTCTAGAATTTTATGACCTAGGTAGTATTTACAGTGGAGCTCTTCTAAAGCGATTTTGCTGGGACTTGAAGAACACACAAGCAGTTACAGGGCCACCACACATTCCCTCTTGGAATACACATGTACCGTCTTGTCATCATAGAGGAGGTGGTCGCCAACAATCTCACAAACTAACATAAAGCAATGCAGAACAAAGCGCTCAGGATCGCCGCAGGATTCACACGAGACACAGACACAGCACTTATGTGATGAAACACATACGTCTTGCTCATTTCTGAATACCTCATACAGCATGCAAAACAGGTCCTTAATAAAGCGGAAACCCATCATCATCCCCTGACGCTACAACTACCATCTCACAGACGACAAAAACTCGCCATTTACACCTCCTGAGAATTGCACCACAGCCCTCACGCACAAACACTCAGCGCGACAACAAAGCAACTACTCAAACTCACGTCGTCGACGCTGACTTTGCACTCAGACAAAATACAAAATCATTAACGGTCTTCCCCTTACAGTCCTCAAGTCAGAACAATCACTTGACCGACTTACGTGCACAACTCCGCACCAGCAAACCATTCTCATTAAAAGAAATTTACACAAAATACACCCTTCTATCCACTGTTCTGATCCTTCTACCCTCTGCAAATCACTTCTTAACAAGTGAAAACATTTATTCCCTCGGACACACGTGCACACACACATGTACATACCAGCCTCACAGCCATTCTCTGTTTTCAACATTTTACAATCCCATAGTTCGAGCATGACTCGCATGCTTGATATTCCAATCGTTGATATGAACTTTTTCTTGCATTCGAATATGATAATTAAGAGAGAATTTGATGCTGATGAAGCAAATCTTGGTAATTTATCATTCCCAGTGTGTTGATTCAACAGCCTTACGCATCGTAATTGAACTTTTCATCTGAATAGCTGCTACTGACGTTAAGACGTTGCAATGAGTAACAATAAATGTTATTATGAATGAACTGAATCACTGATACAAGCGTACACAGACATGGAGTGCTTGCTCAAAAGTTCATCACATTGTTTAAAATGATTCATCAGCTGTCATGTGGATGAAATTTAATTTACTGTATTAAGAAAGTTTCTCGGATATTATCATGCATCTATTGACAACTATTGTTATTCACAAAATGCATCGATATAACTTGAGAATAATTAGACCACATAAATGACTAAATATTCAATGGCATTGTCGGAGCTTTTCCTTAGATCTGTCCACACGTATCTCGATTCAACCACAAAAATTATTGTTCAAATTGACAATCTTTCTGTAGCATCTGGTAATTATTGACCAAGTGAAGATCAGTCATAGATTTGCTTCACTGTGCTGTCGTATTTTCAAGCCCTGCCCGTCCACTCCGCCGTTTAAGCCGCTTAAAGTCCACTTAAAATTTTGAAAATCCTCAATCGATCATCAGAATGCTTTGTTTCAAATGATCTCATTTTCCATAGCCTGAAAGCTCTCAAGGCATTTTTCTTAGAGGCTGATAAGAAGCGTAAAAATACCTCGGATTAGTGAGCCGAAATATTTGAAATTCAAGTATGATATCATCTAAGTGACCCGTCCAAGTCTGGATGCCCTTCCTGCCGACTTCCAATGACACTTTCGGGGCTCGACCTCTGGACCGATAGATCGCTAGGTCAAGAGCTAAACCACTGTGCCACGGAGACCACCAATATAAACTGACTAGAATTCATTGCTTTGTATATTCGAATTAGATTTTAAAGAAATAGTTTTGCTGTTACTTATCAGCGTTCAAATCATTTTAGAATAATTTCAAATATACGGGTAGTTTAACATAAAAATTCACAAATGTGTGACATATCCGAAGCACTGTAACTGTGTAACATGGTATCATTGCTTTCTGGTATACGATTAGTGCGCTTGACAATCGTTTGTTTTCTGAAATCCTATGCAGTCGATTAGATGTCGAATCACTAAAAACTGATTATCGAAATATTAAAGAAGGGACTTATCCTTGACTTCACAATGACTGCCATTTTCATTTCATTCACGAGTAAATTACAGTTTCAAAACCGTGTTTTCATATGAGCTATGACTTGAATAATTGTATCTTTTTGGTGTTGTGATTTGACCCATAAGTTTTACACAATATTAGAATCTGATGATACCTCAGCCGATCATTTAGCGCTTGTGTAGTATCAATTAAATATGACTCATAATAGAAGGAAACGCTAGCACAGTTCAGCCGTAAATGAAATCGACACGGGAGATGTTCTAGAGGACGGGCATTTGTTGCAATTCATCGATGTCTAAATTTATGTTGATAGGGTTGTACGCTTTGTAAATGATATTCACATTGAAAAGACATGTTATGTAACCTGATAGTTGCTCATGACACTTTGTACATTATATTGTACATGTATATGTAAGAATGAATGCCAAATAACATCAGGTAAAATGAATCTTTGTCTTTTGTCATAACTAGCGAATGATTTAAACTGCGTCACTATCCACGGAAATGAATACCCCTGAGAATATTGATATTGCTTTTGAAAATATTCCTAATCAGTCAATTTCAGGAAATGATATCGGTTTTAACGTTTCTCTCAGACTCTTGAGGAATGGAATTTCTCGTAACAAGAGTTAACGCCTTAGAGAAAAAAGTTCCAACGCGTCGTAAAATGTAGTAGATGTTTCGAATTGAAGCCCTTCCAGTGACTTGCATCTCCACATTGGATTTTTCTGTCTTAACCAAATACTGAAATATATTTGTTCGATGTTAATGAGGAGTTATAATTTCATTAAGTGCCCAAAAGCGAATATATGGCGACCTACTATTGAAGGAGAAAAATGAATGTATCGCAGACAGAGCTATTGCTATTGTTCCAGTTAGTCTATAAACTGCTGCTGCTGTTTACAAAAAGATGTCCTACACAATTGAGGTGAACACAATTCAGTTTTTTTTTATCGCTTATTGAAATTGTGCCTTCTTATTGTTCGAGCGTTCATTCCCAGCACTGTTTGAGGATGGAGAGTGTGTCCAGCTCGTCTTTATAGGGTGACAATGTACGAAATCGTGTTTAAAAGTAAAGTTGGGTAGTCAGGTCAATGCCTAATTTTGTATTTAGCATTTTCTCGCAGGATGAACCTAAATAGTATATTGATTTTGGGGTATCTGCTCTTGCTTTTTTCTTACGAAATTTGATTTTCACATATTGTTTTCATTTTGGGATCCTTAATCGTGGAACGAGTTTTATGATGGATATATATAATGAATAAAGACTCAAATTCATTAGTAGATGATTTCCTTCTCTTTATCAAAGCATCGTCCCATATTTTGCAAGCGACGTCTTCTTCGTCAGAACCCAATTTCCGATGGTTATACCAGCTGTGAAAGATAGTTACAAGCCTATCGGTATATCCTTTTATGATTCAATGCTGAAAGATACGTGTAGGTCGTATATATCACTGCAGCACCACAGTAATCAAGTTATAGTTCATCGATGTTTGAGTATAGCTTCATTTGATCAAAATGTTGAATTATTCAAATGAGAGTAGATTTATCTAAGTGATTCCTATCAATATTCTCATGAGTACATACAACGCTGACTTAAATCAAGCCTATGAAGAAACAAAGTACTTACAAGATGTATTAAAACTAAAATTTTCAATAATTAATTTCAGTTGTGAGGTACAACTTATCTTCAATTAAGCATTTCTTATTTTTGCAGAAGTCTATGACCCGACTGATTCGCGGAATCTCGTCATGCAAAAATCGAAACGAAGAACAGCGAATAGACCGACCGCTTCCAAACGAGATCCTCGAGGCTTGCTGGATGCCAGCTATTCGAAATCAGCAGAGGTAATACTGCTTTAAAGAATTCTAATATTGTTTCGCTCAATCAACAGTTTCTTTTTTCAGTCATTGCTCAAGTTGTGCTCCTCATGGAAATTCAATATCTTCGCACTTGACCGGTTAACTTCAGGTGAGATAGCCTACATTCATATTCATTGCTATTGTGTTTCATTTTAATGATCGCCTTCCCTGATTTGTCTGTATAACAGCAATAATATCCTTGTATAACAATTTTTTATATAAACGCATGTTATTACTGTCATTGCCATTGGCGCTGCCTTCGAGTCTGTTGTAAATGAATGCCAGAATTCTTCTATAGCACCCACGTCTATGTTGGTGGCGTCATTTCTTATTCGGTTCAAACAGCGGTACACATTCATCCTTCCATCTGTTCTGGTTTGGTAACTAACTCTAATATTGTCTGTGTGGTTAAGTGATAGGTCGTGAAATATTTCATCTCATTCCGATTTTCCAAAAATGCTGTATGAATTTCTTTGTTTCATTCGAATTTTCCGAAATTTTCATGCGCCATAACTTCAATCCCCTTGAGTGTGATTGGAGTCGACAAAAAGGATATCAGGTCTGACCATGTCAGCTCCGTCCAAGCCCCAGTAGAGGAAGGGATGATGTTGAAACTTCATTCTGTCCGAGCGACTGTCTGTAATGTAAGACTTCGTGGTACTTTCTCAAACCCAGTACTATTGTAGCAGCAGCCCTAGAAATCAATGCGCTGTATCGATTTATAACACGACGTATATCAGTCATTTGATAAAATTTTTGTCAGTTTTTTTTCCTTTTTTGTCAATACAACTCCAACAAATGTTTTAAAATTGACCTGACTTTGGTCCTATAGATTTCGACTTTATTATAAGAGTCATCATCTAGAAAATTCTGAAGCTCATTCATTCGATGATTATTAGAACATCGATTTGTGTTTTCGTCGAGCACCTACTTAACCGATGCTGATCTGTTTGAGTTCGTGGAATTACTGTTACTTATAATGCCGGTACTAAATGACTTCAAACAGTCTGTTCTACATGTAAATTGCACCTTTGTGAATATTTGTTGCTGTTTACATTGAAGCAGTTTTTCACACATTCATGCCTCACGCGAGACACGAAACAGTGCTCACATAATTAGATCAGTGGTAGGCGGACAGACAGGAACCCTCGACCTTCTGCTTCTTTGTAGCAGCTTCTCATTGTAACCATTAGCCAACTGAGCTATCCTGCCACTTCAGACGACAATTAGGACCTACTTATTGCCATAGTTACGAGTATTTTGATTATTACCACTGGCGTGAAATTTAAAAATGATTGATTATGATCACAGGCTTGATAATGTCATAACTAAATACTTGGAAATATTTTGTTGTATTAAAGAAAGGATAAAACCTGTCTGAGGCGACGAGGAATCACTGTTTCCTCTGTTTTGTCTGACAATACCTCAATTAGATGAATGGCATTATCTCAAAGGGAGAAACCTTGCTGATTTCCCTTTGAAAATATATGAATAAATGATCAGCCTCCTTACGAATTTGTCCAAAGTCGATCCTGTTTCTATTTGAGTCGAAGATGTCCTCGCAAGAGAGAATTATATTACAAGTCGTGCAGGATCGTCAGTGAGGTAAAAATAATCTGCTCGTGTCACTACTGAGGAATTGTCAACATCTGATAATGTTAACACCCACGTACGGACAGACAGTGCGACTAGACTTATCATGAAAGGGTTTGCTCATTAGGTTTCCTCACATCAGTATATCTTAGGGCGTTGTTGACTTAGTTCAGTGATGTACTGACATTGGCTGCTTTTCATTTGACTGAGATGTGTTTATAAATTTAGTACCCACATCTACAGATTCCCAATTTGAAAAGGCAAGGATTATTTGATGATTATCGATTGCTTATGTTGGACAAATGTAGAATATAAGAATATCAAACTGCATCCTCAGTATCAAACCCACTGGAACAAGCAGGAATTGCTACTTCATTCAATGTGGCCATAATTTCCTATCTAATATGTTATTGCCTTATCCGCAATAAATAAGTCGATAATGCTGATTAACTACATCGGAAAAACGACACAAAAATCGAATGTTTTCTACCAAGAAATGATCTGTTTTGATTTATATGCTTTCTTGATGACAATCATCCCGTCAGGTATTGAGCCCCACCTATGATTATAGGCTTTTGACGAGAAATGTGCTTAGGGTGGGAACTTGCACATCTTCGGTGCAATTCACTCTGGTAACCCTTGCGAACAGATAAAATCGTATCGTGAACATTATAAACTTAGAAATGACACTTCAGATATCATTTTGTCCATACTCATGAATAACATACAACTGTAATTTCTTCGAAAGTGGTCGCAGTCTAACTGTATTGACTGATAGCTGTTCGTGTATAATTCTTCGTTTTATGAGTACCACATTCCCCATGATCATTTGGCCCACCTTTATTTCAGTTGATATAGACAATTTCCTAACACGGTCAAATTCTTCATTCTTAAGCGACTTGAATGAAAATGCATTTAATCGCTATAAAATTTGTAAGATAATTTAATTCTACCTGCTCCTAGTGACGCCGGTTCTTGACCATTCGAGAATATTAACGATGTTTCAAAAGCGAATGATTTTTTTTATTAAATCTATATTTTTACAGTTGTGCAAGATGGATTTCTTCATATACATTTGGCAAGTCATTGAAATTCTCTTCTCAGACGTGCTGATTCTAGATGAAAATTTATACAGGGTGATTATAAAAGCTTTACCTGATAACAATCTGAGCTCACGAAAAATCTACTTTGTGTATGAACAAGCGGTCTTTTGCACCAGTATCAAGAAGACCCAAAGTTTTGATCATAAAAAAGGCGATGGCTTATTAAAATAAATTGCCAGTTTTATTCATAGATTTCAACATGAGCGCCATTTGTGCCTCTCAAAACGTCCAGGCGATAGTCGATGTCTCTCCAAACACTCGCTAGCATTTCGTCAGTGATGGATTCGATTGCATCTCGTATTTTACTCTTTAATGTTGCTAAGTTGCGTATTGGGGAAGAGCATGTATAGACTTTATCCTTAACATAGCCCCAAAGGAAAAAGTCTAATGGGGTTATGTCAGGAGCCCGTGGCGGCCATGCTATTGGTCCGTCCCTTCCAATCCACCGACTTGGAAAGGTCTTGTCGAGACACTCTCGAACACTCAAAGCCCAATGAGCAGGTGCTCCATCCTGTTGAAACAATACCTCAGGCTAGAGCTATTCAAATTGAGGTATAGCATACTGTTCCAACATGTCAAGATAGACACCTGATGTAATCGTGTTTTCAGCGAAGAAAAATGGACCAATAACCCTATTGTGCATCAATTCACACCATACATTCACTTTTGGACTGTTTCTTCAACGCTCTAAAACAGTGCGGGGTGGTTCAGATCCCCAAAAACGCAAATTATGCCGGTTAACATGGCCAGAGACATGGAATGTGGCTTCATCAGAAAATGCAATTTTCATAAGAAAGTCGGGATTCTCTGCCACTCTTTCCAATATCTCTGCTGCAAATGCAGCACGAATAGGCCGATCATTAGGTTCCAAAGCATGTAGCATTTGAAACTTGTAAGCCCGGAACTTAAGATCTTTCTTTAGCACCTTGAAGACCGTTGGCTGAGGAATTGCAAGGTGATCGGATGCACGCCGAGTTGACATTTCAGGATGGCGTAAAAAAGTGTCTCTAACACCATTAACCTTTTCTGTACTTATTGATGGTCGACCTGATCTTTTTAGGTCACCGACATTACCACTCTCTTCAAACTTTTTGTACCATTCTTTTATTGATTTGACTCTTGTTGGTTCACGATGGTAATGTTTGCGAAATTTTCGCTGAACAGTCAGTGGCGACTCCGACTCATGATGCCACAAAACACATTGCGCTTTTTCTTGCATCTCGAACATTTCCTGAAATTTGTCGTTAGTTAACGCAGACAACAGTGTATACTGTATCATTGAAGTGACAGGAAAGCTATGACATCCACTCAGTGAATTGCGTAACGAAGACAATAGAATTTGATATCTTAGATATTCATTGTGCAATAATTGTCAGTTTCCTATTTATGACACATTCTTTACGAAATATTCTCTATCTTATTGAATATGGCGCCTTTTGCTTTCGTTTTTTATGATCAAAACTTTGGGTCTTCTTGATACTGGTGCAAAAAACCGCTTGTTCATACACAAAGTAGATTTTTCGTGAGCTCAGATTGTTATCAGGTAAAGATTTTATAATCACCCTGTATATCTGTATTTTCACTGTCGTTTCCATCATTTTCGTAATTAAAGCATTTTATGCACGAAGACTGATTTATTGCAGTGATAACTCTTATGCAGTGCATTCATTTTTAAACATCGTAGCACATTTTCGCAGATGAAAATTGAATTAAATGATATAAACGTTAATTTGTACTTTGCTGCTACTTGCCTGTAGTTCTGCGAACTTCACATCAGCTGACGCATGAATTTTTTATAATCACGTGGTACGAAATTTGGCAAACTATTAAAATGTGGTGTTTTAAGGCATTTATGTCTACACGTAAAGTCATGTTAACATTTCTTATTGTTTACTATGTTTTGGACTATTCGAGACTATTGCTTCGATAATATGATATTGAAAGAAATCAAAACTATCTATTAATATCAAGTTTCTCCGTGTGGTCCAGGGGCGATCCTCTGTTCTGGAAGTCGAGCCCCGAAAGTGTCATCGGAAGTCGTCAAGAAGGGCATCGGGACTAAAAGATCACAACACAGATGAAAATCTGACTATGCCAGCAACGTCCAAGCCTCCGGTATGGGGGAGTAATGACGTTAAACCATTCATTTTTTTCTAAGTCGTTCTCACCTAAGGATTTATAAAGAGGCATGTGGGAGGTAGAGAAATTTGCACGTTAGGAAGAGCTATGAAGATCAGATCAATATAGACAAACACCTACGACTGACATGGACGTATTTACGTTCATTCATAGGAAAACATGTTGCCACAGCGTAGGAGATAAGAATGATTTCTATTGACCTCATGAATGCGATATTCACACGTCAACCACACTTTCGAAGAGAACTCGAAACTACAGTCCCTCAACCCACATACATCTGCTGCTAATCATCAACCGCACTATACATGTATATAATCATTAAAAAACATATAGATTTTAATGCATTTTGTCTAGTAATGAATTAGATGTCTTTACAGGATATATAGATTATGCAATATCATTGATATTTTTTCATAGATATTGGAATTATTCATTCAAGCTCACATTGACTGAAATAGTGTCTAGGTAGATTTAGTTTCTATAGACAGGGCTAGTAAAGTTCCGTCCTTTTCCGACCTATCAAACACCTGTATCCCAGTACATTTAGTACAAATATTTTGTTGCTTCAACGATAATGGCAAAAATGCAATAGATGAAAGAATCAAATTTGCTTATGATTAGGTTAATATTCTATCTTGAAGTTCATGAAGTCTCAAATTGTCTTGTTGCCATATAATTATACAGCAGTCACTCCCATTAATTTTCTAGAACACACATCGGTGTGTGCATGGAATTTTCCGTCTTTTTTCAGCATTTACAAGTGCTGTACAGATGAGAATCAATAAAAATTGTAGAATGAAAACTATTCATCTTCAGGGTCAAACATGTTTCAAGCAAAATTGCTCATCATCGGTGACAGGAAGAACACATGTTACAATAAAATGGAGCTTATATACAAAAGAAAGAAAGTGAACTACATTCCATTAGTTCATAGGTCGTCGGTGAATCCATGTACTGCAAATGTACCTATGAACTAATGGAATGTAGTTTACCTTCCTTCTTTTGTATATAGGATCCATTTTATTGTAATATCTGTTCCTCCTGTCACTTATGATGAGCAATTTTGCTTGAAATATGTTTGATCCTCAAGATGAATAGTTTTCATTTTAAAAATGAATCTGGGCAGTCTTGCTTTTATTACACAATGAATATAAAGTTTTCCTTCTTATCCATGTTCGATTACCTGCCATTGAATTTTAAACTAGGCTCATAATTTCTGATTCCATGTGTATGAAGGCGCACACATAAAACATCTTTGAGATGCTTCTATAACGGCATAAAACCATGTATTCCTCGATATAATGAATGTCGAGCAAACATCGTCTGAAAATTGAACTCGAAGTAGACAGACTGTCTATTCCCCCAGCACGTGTAGGTCCAGCTCAGGCGATTTCGCAATCTTCTTGACTGCCTCAAGACTTGGGGATTTAACAGAGCATTAATGCATATACCAGATGCTGCAAGGACGAACTTAAACCCGCTTCTTAAACCAACATGCGGCCTCAATGAGTGTGTGCGTATAGCGCATAAGTGTGTACGCATATACAAATCAAGATTCAATTACACATGCTGTTTCACAGCATTTTCCACAAACAGGATATTGACAACAACCACTGATGGAAGATTTCGTAATGGAATCTTAACCTAGGTAGTAAAGAATGGAAAATTCAGTTTCACTTATTTGTAGAAGCGTTAACTGCACATCAAAGGTATAAGTGAATGACTTAAATTTAGTTGCTAATTTTCGATATTCATAATTTTTCATTTGCACTGTCATTTATCAAGAAGACGTTTCCCTAAAAGTTGAAAATTTGCACTTAGTTCAAGCTTATTTTATCTGTTCTACTTTATGAAGCTATCTCACTTCGCTCTAATGCTCTTAGCACAGCTCAAATCGTTGTAATGCAAAGAAAAAAACAATGTTTGTTGTCTGTCGTGAGTTGAAGCAGGTACCATTCGAAAGTAAAATGGAATGGAAATAATCGAAATTCTCGAATTCCTCTCGTGATATTACAGTCGAATGCAGATTTTTTATTCTCATTGATTCTGTATGAGAATAAGTTTGCTTGTCGAAAATAGACTTAAGCTATCAAAATGACTGATGACGTTCAAAACTGTAGTGTAGCTGATAATGTACATCGCGTAGATGTTTTCACTCCCCATGATCAGATACAGAATTTTATTTAGTAAGTACAGTTATTTTTCATTTAGTATTAGTACTTGCTTTGTCAGCCTGACCCCATCAATTCAGGACACAGGTCATTGTCAGTCAGGAAGCAGTATTTGTGGCATGGTCAAATAATTACTGCGTTCTTTATCTGATGTTTTTGCATCATAATCTAAAACTGGAGATTGGTCTTCGCTCTCAAACTTACATCAAGTCAAATGATGTCTGGATCTATGAAATTAACACACGTTGTCTTTCACCATTTGTGACGGGATAAATTCCTACTAATTCGTGTGGACTATTCATATGATTATAAGATATTTATTTACTTATGCATTTCCAAAGTGATTGACGAAAAAAATGATCAACAGTCACATTCTTAAAGATTAGAAGAGCTATTGCATCATATCTTCATTTCAAGTGCGATAATTTGAACGAGACCGAATTATGACAATTTGTCTTGTTTTCCGATACTATGAACAATAATTATAAAAGGGCAACTTGATTATCGGTGAATACCAAGGAAGCGTGAAGGGAACGAAGTGTAAATGTTATCTCCTTAGTTTTAGACTCAAACAGGCAAATATTAGAAATATGGGAATAAAAAGACGTGCTTGATGCGATACACTTGAAAATATCTGTATATTTATGCTACTACGTGAAGTGGAAAACACATTCATCTGTATGTACGGCTGTAATGTTTGTTGTACTGCTGTCCTAATGAAAAATGAGATTCAACCTCCTAAGTTATACTTAAATTATGTACGTGTTTTTTAAGTTGTGAACTTGATTTGAGCGTTTTGCAACATCTCTATATTCCTTTTCTCTTTCCTGCGTTGTATAGGAAGGATAGCTTCTGAGTCAAGCTTGAATTTACTCATTAAATAAATTGCTCTGTAATCATCAAAAAATGCAAGTGTAGGGTAGTGTCAATAGATTTATAATGCTGCAATTTTTATTGTTTTGTAACACGAACTCAAACTCAGCGGTGCGCATCACCAAATATGTAATTAACACACTCGGGTTGTCAATGCATGTCGTAAGTGCTGACGCTAGATTAAAGAATATATCAATTTAAAAAATATACATATAGAATGTGTCCTGACATTCTCAGTTGCTTGAAACTTTAACAGCTGTCTGACTTAAAGAATATACGTGTAGTTAGATAACGGCTTGGACGCATGTCATTAACTGAACATTTGCTATAAAATCAGATGAAAAATTTGAAATTCAGTTTGTGGTTTGAAATGTGATTCGTGTCCAAAGATAACTTCACCACTTCGCCAAATACTGATGTGTATTGAAAGCTTCATGTTCCAGTTAGGTTGTGCATATTGACAAAAGTATCGCTTTGGTTGCACATAAACATATGATATCAATAACAGTAGATGTTGATAAATATTTGTCCTCTCTTCGTGTGTTCTGTTTTGATTGTTAATGTATTTTGTGTTTACAGGGCGACCAATATTTTATATCGGGATGTATTTGTTCCACCGGCATGATATGGTGAATATATTCCGATTGGATGTCGTCAAGCTCTGTCGCACATTGCGTGAGTATATCACTATCTTGCTGAAACTTTATTTCAAATCATAAAGAAGATGTTGGCTGTTATGATTTTTTCGACACCGCCTGCTTTCCGTGCCAAAAATACTCCCAAATGTAGGTATCTATTCAGCAGGGAATTTTAATCCCTGGAGATGCTTTCTGTCTGATGAGCTGCTTCTACTGTCTCTCTTAAGAGCCTTTTCGATTCGTGCTAACAAGATTTTTAGTTGAAGTAGAAGATATCCAGTTTCAAGATTTTTATGAGCATCAAATCTGCTAGTGGAAAGAGTAGATATGTCTAAAAATTGTGACAACGATAATTTGAAATAATAACAAAAGCATCCAACCTTTTTGTGCTTGAACAATGAAATTTTTATTTATGTGGGTAGGATGCGCTAAGGATGAAGATACGTGCTTTCGTTCGTTCGTCATAGCTTGTCTTGCAACCTTTCAGGCACCTCAGATTGCGTTAATCAGAATCATCATTGATTGCCTACAAAAATATAATTTTCAGAGAAAATTAAAACAGCTCGAAAGACGGATCATTCGTCGATGCAGGAAGATCGTTTTATATAATGGTGAACATCATGGTATATAATATTATAGCATCATTTATGCTGTGCATTTTCTTCTTCTGAGAATGATAATCATTAACTTGATTTGAAAAGACGTTCTATTCCATAAAACGACAAAGATTGCAATTTTGAAAATGAATTACAATTAATTACATTAGTTGAACATTTTTAAACCGATTTATTATATGGATTTATTATAGGTAGGTATATGAACTATAAAGAAGGTTTTATGCTTGTGATATTGTTCACAATTAAGATGAAAAAATAATTTAGAGCATCAATAAAAAACAGCAAATCAATTATTTAACAATTTATGTGATATTAGCAAGAAAATATCCATTTCATCAATGATTCTTACCATGCATCAACATGTGTAGGTCCTACTCTGTCCAACAGAAATATTATTGTATCAATTATTAGTACTTCTCTGCTTGTTGATATTACTAATGGAATAGTACAAAATTTGAAATTATTGACAATATCTCTTGACAAGTTCTTCTTTCCACAACTCTTCATTTGCACTTTTTAAAAAGATAGTAGTTACCTAAGTTCGAAGACGACATTTTTAGCTTTTCTAGCAATGCTAAAGGAACAAACTTAATATCCATGAAATTCTTCCGTCTGTTGCAAAGTAGAATTATATGCGAATTGCAATAACTGACATTCATTGATTGAAATGATTGTGAAGCCATCGATTAAATAATTGAGCTTCCCAACCTTCACAATTAATCGATTGAATGCAATTAATTGCAAGTATGAAATTTCCTCTTTATTTTTGATGAACTCTGTTAAAGTGCTTGTAGCAGGGACGAGAGACTCCCAAAATCACGGATTTTTCATTCACTTATTAGTGCTTGCAGTAATTTATTATCCTCATCCGTTTTCACGAGATCGAACAAATATCTCAATGCACCGTGTTCCTTGCTCAACTACGAAAAGAGTCTCGCCAACTGGGAATCGAATCACGGAGGCGCAGCAAGCATGTACTGGATATGGGATAAATTTGCTTTGGTTTTCAGGACACAGCTATGATCACTGCGTGCAATTAGCTTGTTTTGAATAGGGATGTGCCGATATATGACATTTTGCCGATAATCGATGCCGATACTTATCGGCAAAAAGTCAAATATCAGCCGATAAGTCGGCACTACCGATATGATCGATATAATGGTGCATGACAAATTCCTTATACATGTACAATTATGCACAGCATGTACTAGAACATGCAACCTACCGATCCTTCAGACTTCTCATAAAGCGCAATCAAATTTGTAAATGTTTCATTGTTATATGTTTTGGTGATTCTTGTTTTTCACATTTTGACTGCAATTTAAGCATTCCAAACTAAAAAAGGAATTGCCAATGTGAATGTTCACAAACTTGAATAATTAATTAACTGTACCCAACCGATGCTTTATTGTTGACTTGCAGTATACCTGACATAAATATAAAGCATTAGTGTTCCTGTTGAACTTGTGTCTTGCTATAGGAGACAAAATATTGTTGAATAAGAATAAGAAAAATTAGTTTTCTTGAGAACACTATGTCATCTAACAAAGTAAACAGCATTAACAAAACAACAGCATCAAGTTCCATACTAATAGTCAAAATCTATTCTCGGTAAATTGAGAAAAAATCAGTTGCGCACTTTTTTGGGGCGTCATTCTGTTT
The DNA here is from genome assembly GCA_907163375.1 of Prostheceraeus crozeri. Classification (NCBI taxonomy): domain Eukaryota; kingdom Metazoa; phylum Platyhelminthes; order Polycladida; family Euryleptidae; genus Prostheceraeus; species Prostheceraeus crozeri. The sequence continues at coordinate 188,973 of CAJQUW010014470.1, forward strand.
CTTTTTAGGCAGTAGTGAAAGCATAGCTGTTTTCGATGAGATACTTTACAGCTAGTGAATAAATGCTGTTGCTATAAACAATAGCTGCATACTTTACATGTTTCAAAATTTGCTTCACAACTTACTGTCCAATTTAGGACCAGCATGTTAAACCCTCACCATTGGAAATTAAAAATTATCATGTAATTTATGAATAGTGTTATACTTTTCGTCAATAATTCAAAAGGTTTGCCGGATTTTTGCCCTTGATGAAGTCAGATAGGTCGTCATCCATGATTTTGATTTCACAATGTACATGTGCAATTGTATATTATTCATTATATTTATTTGATTCTACATACATATTTTAGATAATCTCTACACGTATGCAATAAAAATGAATTATTTGAAAGAATGATTGTCACAATCAAAAATATCGGCATTTCCTTCAGATATCAGCCGATAACCGATCAGTTAGAAGATTTGCCGACCATCGACCGATGTATCGGTGCATCTTTAGTTTAAATCATGCATACTGCTGAAAGACTGCTGACCTAGAACTATAATTATAGAGATGCGCTGTCCTGAGTTACCGCAGAAATAGTTTAAGACGAGGCTTCAGCAAAGGATGGGAAAGTAGTTTGATGGATTGTATTCCTTCCGCAGACTGGTCGTTGGGATGCAAAAATCAAACGACAACTTGTCCACGTGTTGCAAAAATGTGTTGCATTAGTTTCTTGATCAATTAAGGAATGCCAGTTAGAATGGATGTTAAATGTTATTTTTTTATTTTCATTCAGGATTGTGTCATTCTGTTACATCGACCATTTTACTTATTAATCGTATGAAAATCAGGGGGAAAATCAGTGAAGAATCATCCAACGCAGTAACTGATACCAACTTTTGTAGATTTTATCTTAGATCTGTTTACATTTGAGATTTGATGATGAAGTGTGTGTCTGTTCATTTATCGTGCTCGGGAAGAAATATGAGTAGTTGTCAAAACAGAATTAATTTTCTCTTCTTCGTCTGGAAATTCATCATAAGCAGACCGTGATAAATCGCTGCAATAAACAATTCTTCATTTCAACTTGAACAATGTAGTAATCTGATATTGCTAATCAATATTTTCCTATCTTGGTAGAAAAAAACTCGAGCAATATGATGTTGAAATTAATGACTTTGTCTACATGATGGTCTGAAATATTCGCTCAACTAACTTAAATCGTCTCCCAAGAAATTTACGTAAATTCGCTGCCTTGCGTCTAGGAAGTTGCGATAAGTCGTCATGTAATGACAAGTCTCCATCTCTCCACTTGTCCAAGGTGTCAACGAATGTTCGGTAATTTCCTTTTTATGTGTGAAGTGTGAGTACTGAATTCATCTTTGTTCCATTGTAAATCGATATAAACTGTCTCTTCAGTGACGTTGAGTTGATAGTATTTCATAACCTTAGCAAACATTCTGAATGCAAGGAAAGGAGAAAAAAGAAGTTTTTTTCTTTCTGTATTTCTGAAAGTATGATTATAATCCGTTTTTGCAGATTTTAAGTGAATGTTAAGCAGACGCTATGATACAAAGTCACCAAATTTCATGTTTGTGACGAAGTCTAATTTTGTTCTATTATCACAAATCCGATGATTTTTTTCTAAACCCGGCCGGATTTTTGGTGCATCAAAGGTTATTGAATGCAAGTAGTTTATGTGATTTCATTATTTATCACTTCTTTTGAGCATAGTAGCGCTATTAATAGCAAGTTTGGATCAATATATAATTTATATGTATTCAACATTTTGTAGAAGATCGTCTTATTGCTCTTATAGCAATACACGCTGGGACTAAGCCGGATAAACAGATCAAATTTATCTTCATCCTATGTCGTGTGACTTAACTATCGCTATTTGAAAGCCAATTCTGTATCTAGTCCTGAATCGCATAAGGTAAACCTGCATGAACCGAAGTTAAACCAAATTACAGAAATGTTTCTGCAGAATGATGATGTGATCATCTTTATAAAGCTATTTGACATATTTTAAACGAATTAACTTAGGAATATTCGTTTTACTCTTCAAATCCGGTTCCGGCCGGATATAAAATTTTCAGTCCGGTGCACCCCTAGACAAGCGCAAGCTTATGCATTGCCCTGTTGACACTGGGTATGACAGTTAATCAAATACTTCCACTCGATTTATAAAAGGTATTGCAAATTTTAAGTGTTTAGATGGACGTCGATGTTGTACTTACTTTCTTTGCGTCCCTGATCCCATCAGATTGAGGGTTGGACGGATATAATTATTACTGATGTATCAATGTTATCTTCTACTTTTCGTTTATAACATTCAATGTCTTCTCACTGCCATTTTGTGATTGCACGAAAAATTTTATGTGACTTATTCATGCATACATCTATTTGTTTGCTTAGCGTTGAGTTATTGAAACTACAGTTGGCGTCAATACTTCTTCACCCTGTGGTCCAAAACTGCGAAATTAAACTTCCCCATTGTGTTCTTATTATGGATTAACTAAATTAGCTGATGTGCTCATGTGACATGTAAGCTACATAACATCAAATTAATGATCAAAATAAGTCATACATTAAATTCCTATCGTAATTTTAGCACGATAATGAGAGCTAAAACGCTTTGAATAGATATCTTGAATTACAGTGAATTGAATTGTCTTACTGATGTTTAATGCAAAAGTTGTAAAAGAACTTTTCAAAATGTGAAATAGTTCGATAAAATTAAACATAACTTCCTAAAGAATACATCCATCTTCCATAGTTAGAATGTTATGCATTTGTTAACTGACCTCAACTAGAAATCAATTAAGATCATTTTGAATCCTTTCATCTGTGCACTAGCGTAAAAATGAAAATCAAAACTTCACACGTGTAGGCGGGAGATAATTCCAGTCGATTAACATCCCTGCTACTGAGTGTCTTAATGCTTGAGAAAGAAGAAGACAAGCTGACATCATATTATGTAACAGGAATGGCCTCCGCTGAAGTACAAAAGTACACCAATTTGATGATGTCAATATAGCGCTGTCATATGGGAGACTTCGAAGTGCATTTTCTTAGATCTTCGGTGGATGGATTGATAACGCGCAGAGGCGATAGAGTAATTTGTTCCCCGGTAGTCCAGATGACAAATTAAGTCAAGAGATCATGATCAATCAGCATCAGCGTGATATCATAATTATCGAAGAGGGGCGAATATATTCATGTTCAAATTGCAAGCAGATACTGATCATGGAAACTTCTTAACATGCAAAATTAAATATATATTGGAAAGCATAATTCTGGATTAGAAAAATATTGCTTAGTACTGTTCTATTTTCCTCCTATTGAAGATGTATCAAGTGCAGATCAAAATAGAATTTTACAATTTTGAGCGGTTACAGAAATTGTCATAATTATCTGCATAATATTTCCGAAAGAAGACATAGATTCCAATAGAAATGCTCTTCATTATAGCATTTGAGTAAACTTTTCTGAAATGAATCCATAAGACGTTTTCCATGTACTTCTTATTCATTCTCTCTTTGAAAAGTGAGGGTCTACCAATATTCAATTGTTGGAGGGACCCCATTAGCCTTGATGTTTTGGCGTAGTAGCAAAAAAGACAGTTTCAGACGAGCGCTTTCGAATGGTTGCCGACCACCATAGTCATGCCGTGTGGAATCAAGGCTAATGGTGTCCCTCCAACAATTTATTATTCATTCTCTTCGCCTAAATATAAAACTTGTTTTATTCCAATATCATTGAATATTTGTGGTTGACAGAAATCGTGTTAGGATGTGTGTTCGTACTGTTCAACTTGCGACAACTGACTCAAACTTGCGACAAGCGCAGTCAAAAATGGAAATAGGAATTAAAGAGAAGAACAGACAGATATTTCAGATTTTGCAGAAAGAGCCTGATCAATGGAATAAAGCTAAAGTTATTGTTTTATTCCAATATCATTGAATATTTGTGGTTGACAGAAATCGTGTTAGGATGTGTGTTCGTATTGTTTTCAACTTTGAGCATTCCTATGATATCTAATATTGTATTTTCTGCCTTACAAGGAAGAGAGTTTGTTCAACTTGACTTTGAAAATTCTGACTTTATTTAATGAAGGAAACCTGCAAGCTGAGAGCTTTCATTTCATTTTGTTAACGAGGAGTGTGCTTCATGAAAATTGAGCAATTTTTGCTATACTTTGATATTGAATGGCATATGCATTTCTTGCACCCGAAAAGTCGACTATTTTAATCCTGAAACATCCATCACTGTCACTATTCAATGTTTACAGCTTAAATAATTACTGTTGAGTTAACAAAATTCAACGGTTGAAAAATGAGCTACCAAGGTTGTGTCGGCTTCAACGTGTCATTAGTTAAGCGAGGGGATAACTGATGACATACATCCATCTTATCTGAAGCCTACCCTACCCGGGAGAGCCCCCACCCCACTCTCACATTCGTTGATATTCATTAAAAGCTATGGAAGGGTAGGACTCAAACTTGTGACAAGCGCAGTCAAAAATGGAAATAGGAATTAAAGAGAAGAACAGACAGATATTTCAGATTTTGCAGACAGAGCCTGATCAATGGAATAAAGCTAAAGTTTGAAGGCTTGTGTTCTCGTATCTGTACTCGTACATTGGAGGTTTCCTTTGCTTTCGAAGTAATACTGAAGAGCAACAGCTGTAAACATCTCTACGCCATAGGTGCAAATGTATCAGAAAGGAAAAGATTGACGAGCACCAATAAAATTTTATTGATGTTCCGTTCGTCAATCTTTTCCTTATACCAACATCTGATTCATGATTTACAAATTATTACAATATATATTATATATTATTATTATATATTATTATATTATATATTTTAAAATATTATATTTACAAATTATTACAGAAACAGTATTAGAAATAATTACAAAAATGAAATATTGAAATATTATTAACATTTATTTAAATTTATCATTTACAATTTCGTAACATTTTGAGGGAAAGTCAAAATTACAAAGAAGTTTTGGTTATGGCGCTGAAACCCCTGCATTTATTTTCTAAAATATCCAGACTCATTCAGCTTGACTATCCCCATGCAATCAAACATGCTCCGAAATGGCCTTAAAACGTTCTAATGCGATAAATGATCAAAAGACGTCGCTATAAGTCATCTGTCATCAGTCTTGATGATGTATTCAAATAATTCAATATTTTGAAAAAGTGGAATTCAAATTTTGAATCGCCATTTATGGTAAAAGAATGACTGAGTTGGCAAAACCGATATCACCATTGTAGGGAGCATTTGCCAATTGTTTAGTTAAACGATTTTGCAGTCATTGGAATATCAGAATCGGAGTGGTCAGGAATTTGAAAGCTCTAGGTCCGGCATTTGAAAGCTCAATCGCTCTGGTAAAGTAGGTTGAAAAGAGATGATTCGATGACATTTTGACATCAACAAATCATTTTGATTCAACAAATTTTGAGATTATAAGAAAAGTACATATTCTGTATCTGTTGCAATCCACACTTAGAAGGTGCTTGTGTTAATTGGACTGAGAATGATCCCTGGATCGCCCAGTAATGTTGAGTATGAAATTTCATCTCGGAAAATTGATGAGAAATGCAATTGTGGCGATATAGCTTCGCTTGAGAATTCAAACCTTTAAATTGGTCGTCAATCGGTCTTTAATATGTTTACTTTGGTGGTAATCTTAATTTTTTACAGAAATATAGTGTGACTTGGCAGTTAATAGAAACAATAAATCTGTTGCCTAATTCATTCGAAGTACTCTCATTATTTTTTAACACTGATGACATTTCCCGGAAATCATTTGACTAGCTTGTCTGTTTCAACATCAAGATTAAGATATTCTCTTCCAAATAATTTTATTTCGCTGGTCTATCCGCCTCAGGTGCTACTTAATTACGTTTTTTACTCATTTACGATGGCATTATGCCTTTGTATAATTGGATGTCAGCTATTTGCCAAAGCAAGAAATGTTAATTATTTTACGCAAGCAGGCGAGTACTTCTAGCGATTTTATGGGCACTTTGATACAGTTTATGCTGAATAACTTAGCGACATTAACCTGAAAAGTTTGTTAAAATTTTTTGTATACTACTAGTAATATTTTTCCTTTCGGCACTAAAATAGTGTGACTTTAATTTGTTTCATTAAATTGATAAACAGTTGGTCATAATATCTGTAAATGAGGCTAGTTATTAGAACAAACCATAATAAATTACTAGCTTCTAGTGGACTATTTTACTTATTCTGCTGCAGCTTTATAAACGAAACCCAGTTGTTCGTGTGAGTTGCTTTGAGCTGACTGGAAAATCGGAGTTCCTCTGGTCGCAGGTCTCTATAAACATCTTCGGGAATCTGTTATTTTTACGCCATGCAAAAATTCAAGTACTCGGTTGGTCATATTTCACCATTATAGTTGAGACATCTGATAAGGAGTCAGTGATTTTGACAAGAGAACGAAAATAGTAACATCGTCTTTCTAATGAATTACAACCATTGTTATTCTCAATAGCTTTTGTTGTTTAGTTGTTTTTAAAATAATATTTTCTTGACATGCCATTGTAATTTATCAATGATAATTACAGATATTGGAAGGGCAATATCGCAACTCCAATCATATACAAATATATAAACTAGAATCATAAATATATAGCAATAGAACGCAAATCATTTGAATGATTTAGATGTTCACTTGTTAATCTATCCGTCAATGTTTACTTGATGCCCGTTTCGTAGTCTTGGATAGTGACATTTTGTTTGGAATATACCATTGTTTAGAGTTTGCAAAGAGTTGATTTTCGTTCTCTCTAAGTAACTGGTGTTGTGTGCGTGAGCGCCTGAGAACGATATATTTTTAGCTCTGAAATGTGCTGAATTTGTAGAATTTTAGCAATCCATTAAGAACAGCGCTTGGTTATTTGGTTTTTAATGAGAACTGAAATTAAATCAAGCAAACTTCTAAGAAAATGGAAGATGACCTTTGCAGCTAATAATCGTGCTTAATGAGATTTGATGAGAATATTTTGTAACCTTAACTACCTGGTTTCATGATAATTACAACTGTCCTAGTGAAAATTTGGAATCCTCTGAGCTTTTGTTATCTGTTTTGAACAACAACTTTGATTATTTGAATATAGAACATATTATTTGTACCTACCTAATTAGTGCACTTTCAGATTTTCGTGCCTGACTAGTAGAAGTCCCATTTATTCTAAGCTAGCAGTCCAATCAACCGATCACGGTGCCCTGTAATTGTGTTAATTGAACAGCATTTTAGTTAGGTTTGGACGAATAATACATTGTATTCATGTAATTTTACGTTTTATAATCATATTTTAAGATAATATCAATTTACAAAATGTAGAAGCATGTTATCCACTCACAAGATTTTTGACCTACATGTAGGGATTCTTCTGAAAATCGATGTCCTCGGATCAGCGCGTTTTGAATATTCTGTTCAACACATGACCACTTGCGAAAACCTAACAACTCGTGTTTGCATTGGGCTTGTTAATTCTTCTCCGACACCGGCTTCTTGAAAAAGGATTGATGTTGTTAGGTTTGCGTTAATGGTCAGGTGATTGGGTGGACACTGGACTAATGCACATGCTCGATCTGAAATTTGTCTTGAGCCCATTCCATTACATGATCTTATCCTATTTTTCTTCTCTGTCTTTGATCCGTCTGTCGTATAATCGAAAAGCGCCAGGTTGTCTGCATAGATGTGAACATCACGGCCGACGTTATCCAAAATTGCAACAGAAAGTTTGCATGTACATGTAATTTGTTTCACTATTTTGGATTTTCAATCATTGAAATACATCTTTAAACATGTAATCGCTCTGATTCCTGATTCAATAATGTTCGTAACATAGGTCTCTCTATGACATTGCTAAATTAATTAATTCGTAAATGAGCAGTTTCATTCTCCCACAATTGAGAAATTATTGATGTTTCCACTCGATACTTCATTTTGAGGAGAAAGTTCGTCAAATGAGAAATTAGCAAATTTTATAGCTCCGCAATAAAGGCAACTAACTATTCATCCTTCGTAGTATGCACTCATAACGACTCTTAACAAATATCACTTTTTCTCAGCGAGGACATCAACCTTGTTGCTGTTAGGCATTTTGGACTGTGAATTGTAGTTTAACGATCGATGTAGACAAAAAACATAAAGGACATTGTCAATTTCAATCGTTATTGAGAGAAAGAGTAAGATCATTCATCTTCAGTTCGACTGACTTGTTAAATAGATTATTGTATTTGTACTTCAGTACTTTCGGTTAAAGTATTTTCTTTAATATTGATGAAAACTATGATGATTCAGTGTGATAGAACTTTGCTTTTTTGCTCTCTGCAATACATGCAAATTCAAATGAGAAGCATTTTTCTTTCCGAAACTCATCCAATCAGAGGAGATATATTAGTAGACATTGAATGGTTTGATTGGGCTTTCCTCTCAAAAAGCGAGAGAATTTGTCTTGACATCAAGGCACATCAACATTAATACTTTGCTCACTTCTCTCAGTAAGAGTATGTTTTCAGTGACATTGGTGCGATCCCAATCGGCATATACTCAACAAAGTTAGTTCTGATGCGAACAAGTATGAGATCATTTATCTTCGAAAAAAATGAAATAAACTAATACATTATGTCCAGTAAATATCAACAGCAAACACTCAATAACATGTCAATTAAGTCAGAGTCAAGGTATTGGTGGAAAACTAAATAGTGTAGGGAGTCAATCAAACCCAGGCTTCTAAAAGTAAAAGTGCTAGATGCGGACATAGCAAATTTTAGATGAGAATATACCAGACAGCCGCTGCGTAGGTTTAACAGTGCTCATGTGATCGAAGTCTATGAGATTGTGAAAACTATACTGATGTGCAAGTAATTAAGAGTGGCTGAAGAACAAAGAATCATTAGCACCAAAGCAAAGAAAAGGTGATGCATCGCCAGCATGTCAAAATTTTGAACAAGGTCATTTAACTTTTTTACTTTTGATGTCGATATTTTAAATACTTTTCTGCATGGCAATGCTTTTTGCGACATAAATATATTATACAAAGACATGTAAATTCCAATTCCATTTCGTTCCTTATAATATGTGGCTGTTAGAGTGGAAGCATTGTGGAGAATGGTATTCAAGAAACGAATACGTAATGTAGGTTATCTGGAAAAAGTTGGCGAAAAGTGGAAGGCACTGAAGATGGGCTTGGAAGATATTAGTTTGTGAGAGTTGATTCTTCGACGAGGAAAAACGTGTGTGGCTTGTGATATTTCCATATTTCATCATATTTCCAAATGCACGGAAAAAAACTTGAGTACAAATGTTGAAGTAATTATGAAGCATGTCTCAAATGTTCTTTTTCAGAATTTTAGGCTTTCCGAGTGCAACACCAAGTCATAGTAGCGCTAATGAACAATCAGTAGAAAGAAAATAAAACCAGCAAAATAAAGAAATTAAAGTATTTCTCCATTCTTTACACTTCTCCAATTAAACGTAGGTAGTGGTCTCCGTGGCACAATGGTTAAGTGCTTGGCCTAGCGATCTTTCGGTCCAGAGGTCGAGCCCCGAAAGTGTCATTGGAAGTCGGCAGGAAGGGCATCCGGTCTCCGTGGCACAGTGGTTAAGTGCTTGGCCTAGCGATCTTTCGGTCCAGAGGTCGAGCCCCGAAAGTGTCATTGGAAGTCGTCAGGAAGGACATCTGGACTGAGAGCACTACAACGCTCCACTTAAGTCTGACTATGCCAGCATCGTCCAAGCCCCCAGTATGGGGAGTAGTGACGTTAAAACATTCACTCACCCACATATTCAGAACATCTCTATCCTGGATAACATAGTTATGTGCAGAATTTCCATACATATATGCAAAATGGAAGTGGTATGACCGTCACATGCTGATGATTGTATTTCAATTGCTAATAATTATTGAATTTCAAATTTCTATCAATCTTGCGAGATCCAAGTGCTTGAATGTTTACAACCTTGTGAGAATTCTCCGGCTGTCATTGAATATCGGCGTGGAAAAATTGATTTTACAATTGTATAAACCATTTACTGCAAACGATTGCTTCATTTTATAAAGTATTTTGAGTTGTTTGGGAAAGAAACTCCACCACAATACTTTCAGTTTTGATTTCAACTACTTATAGAGCTGGATGTGATGAAAATTCTCAACCTCATCAGAAAGTTACTCCTATACAAATTTTGTCTAATTCGAATTGAAATTAGGTGCAGCAAAGTCTGCAAGATTTATCATATCTCTTCATTTCGCGCTGTTTTTATTGATGCAGCATTTGAATTGACTTTGAGATTTAGTGGAATATGGTTAAACCGGGACACAATTGTGGGCGTATCCTTTCCTGTCATTCACATTTTGATTACTGCGGAGAAAATATTCCATTATTGAAACAGAAGATTGCATTAAGTCTACAACAGTACATGAACGACGAAAATAATAACAAGAAATGTAAAGCAATTATGAGTTCCAAAGCAGAAGTCATATTAGGGAACCTAGTGAATAATTTAAAAAATGAAAACAGTTCGAGAAATAAATTTCAGACATGAGCAGAGTGATTAATAGCAGCAATTCCTAAAGTGAGGCCCTGCAATCTGATGGGTAGAGAATTGAATTAAATAGTATGTAATATTTAGTTAAGGGAAAGATGGTTTTTGAGGGATGTCATAGTCAGAAGTATCAAAAATGATAAAATTAAAATTATGAAATAAGAAAGTGATCAAACTTTTTTTAAAAAAAGTTCATCAGAAGCTGGTCTTTGTAACTATAAAAAATCAAGCTCAATTAAGACGTTACTACGAATTTTATGTGGTTGATGTTCAAAACTGAAACATCTGCTATTAACAAACATATTCATAAAACGCAAGTTAAATAATAAATGAAATGAAGGAATGGATAGCAGTTTTTGACATAGCAAATTAGCTGCTAAATTTAAGTTATAGGGATCAACAGAGTGTCCTTACTTCAAAAATTTCTTCAACATTGTGCATCGGCAATCGGAATCCTCCAAAGTGAAAGATTTTTGGATGTCACTGATCGTGCCTATTGGGGATGCACTAGTTTTTCGCATTTCAAGTCCGACCAGAACTGAAATTAGCAATTTTTCTAAAATGTCAAGTAGATGAATTGTCGCCAGCTTTAAGAATAAAGCGAGTGAACGAGTATTTTCGGTGCAGTTTGAGGGGCGATCACAGCAACATGATTTAGAAGCGTTTCTGCAGCAGTGCTCGATTAGTATCACCAAAATCTAGGTAGATTAATCGTCTTCTGTCAACGTCACCATAAGTTAGTCAGGAAATCGGGCAACTACAGATGGTAGACCGGTCGAGGGCCGCACTTTTGTACGATCGTAGAGGTTTATGGGTTTTTTTTGTCTTCTGGGGAGGTCTCACCATTGTCTAGCAAGAGGTTGCTAGCCCTTAGCGGGGAAAGTTGCTACTGCATGAATATTGGTTGCCCAATCCTATGTATTCGCGCTGTGTCTGAGGTACAGAGAACTGATCGAAGGAAATGGCTCCACCTCATGCTTGTGTGAAAGTATAGAACGACCTAAGGTTGACAATTTGCATCCGCGCGATCTTAAATGCAGATTATTCGTGCGGATATAGTCACGCATATTATTTTTTTAAGATATTAAGCACGGATTAGTCTTCGTAGTAAGCAGCTTTCTCATTTTAGCTCTATAATTGGAAATTGATCACATGTATCGATCATTACTTTCTATAAGAGATGGCTGAAGGCGGGAGGACCATAATGAATCAATGATGTGAAAAAAATCAGTTTTCTCTCCCGAGTAAACACAGAGTACACAGCCGACGTTTCGGGTCCAGACCCTTTCTCAAGGCAAGGCAGCAATAAATGATAATTTATTAATAATAATTTAATATTTAATAATAATTTATTGCTGCCTTGCCTTGAGAAAGGGTCTGGACCCGAAACGTCGGCTGTGTACATATTTTTTATTCGTAATTATTTAGTGGCATTAAATTACTCGGGAGAGAAAACTGATTTTTTCACATCATTGATTCTGTGAGCGTGTTGTATTTCTAATTCTCTATTGTTCACTGTCTTAGGACATAGCAATCCGACTCTTGTTCTGGTGACGTTTCATGATATTCATTATTGTGCATGTTTCGTGAGTTGTTTTTTATACAGGTATAAATATCCACGTCTGCAAATAAAGTGCATCTTTGCTATTTGAATTCGCGTTTTTACTTACAAGCTTTGTCTTGCTGAACATGAGCGGCTCGTAAAGTTGGTCGATATCGTGAAGAGATTCAAGGGTGAGCGTGATGAAAAAGAGGCTGAGATGGCTCGAATGATGCCTCGACTTTAAAGTTGTGATATTAATGCATATGTAGTCTTAGAAACTGATCTACTACTGGTATTGATATCATTTTGGGTTCGAATGTATTTGAGAGAACGGGTTTAATCTAAAAGTAGATTTTCCCTATAGTAAAGATGATATTCATGATAAGGATTTTGTTGCTTGTACAGCGGTGCACTGCAATCCGACTCTCGATGGTGACGTTTCATGATAATAACATTTCATTATGTGCATTGTTTCAGTGAGTTGTTTTATCCCATTGTTACACAGGAATAAATATCACCGTTGCAAATAAAAGGCATATTTGTATTTTTTGGAATTCGTTTTTTTTACAGATTCATTACTTTCTAGTCTGAATGACGAATTGATTGAAGCCTGCAATATCTGATATCCCGATTTCTTTTACTTTATCAGTCAAGATTATCAATCCATATCAAACGCCACCTATTATTTAGACAGTCTTCTAATAAGGTGTGTGGCGTACGTTCTAAGGGAAGGATTTATTAATTACATTTAATTACATTTACATGACAGGAACTGTGAAATTGTTGAAAACTGTCATAATCTTTTAGCTAGTAGTTGTTGTTGTCTTTAGAAACAAACTTTTAAGCGCAAGTGCGGAATTTGAATTGTATTTGTCATGTAAAGTTTTGCATTTTCATAGGTTTAAAACCATTAAGAATTGACTTTGATTTTCGATGATGACTGCAGGCAGATGTCTGCCACATCTAATCAACTTGTGTAGTTCCCAGCAGACTATTTCATGTCATTTCTCACTGTGTGTCGGCGCTTGTGCAGTCGTTATAAATCATAAATTTGAACCGCATGATCTTTTTGTCCCGTTACTGTTTCACACGATGTATCACACGGTTGACGTCATTCGTACTTCAGCAGTTGAGTTTTGGACTGTCATTTCGTATTGCTCCATAAAGAATACTAATTTACTCCATGGAGACTAACAATCGCATGTTTGTATCTTTTAATGTCTCGTCATTTTGAAATGCACTCTCATGCTGAAGTTTTCCAACTGTGATTATCAATATCGTTTCTTCTGAAAGAATATGCGCATTGAAGTTCTTCGTGTTAATATTTCATTTATTTTATCAGAAGCTCAATGAACTCGTTCGTCTATGAACTTTAGTTTAGGAAACATGTACGAGGATACGTAGCCACGGATGCCATGTGTAAAAACTGAACAACTAATGCATGTCATATATATCAACGTTTTGACTATATCGTACTAAAAATACAAAGTCAGCAGGAAGCGCATTTGATGTTGAGCAAATACTACACCAATCGTGATCCAACAACATCACACTTGTAAATTTGCGATGTACTGAGTACCTTTCCATTAAGAAAGCGGAAATATGGAAATCGAGTGGCACGGAAGTGCCTGAGGATTTTTGTCCATGTGCAAGTATATCATTTCAATCCTACACGAAATTCGGCCTTTTGATCGGACATCTTTTATGTGTTATGTTGAAATCAGTTAAAAGTATAACTTGCTCTTATTTACAAATGAAGGAAAAAATGAAGACGCTTATAGCCTCATGCAGTCAGGATTGGATGATATTATGTTTGCAAAACCCACGGAAAGCAAAATGAATTAGTAATCCAGAAACATGATCTTCCGAATCCAGAACATCGTCTACCGATTAGATTGTTCTAGTGAAGTTTCCACTTTCTTTGCATAACATACTTAATTGCCTTAATTTTGATAAATCATCGCATCTTGAATCTTGAAAGTTAGACATTGATCTGCTTATTTTATGCACCACGAAGTAAGTATCAAGTATAGAAAATTTCGGACGAGTTGTTAAAAAAAGTTACAGTAAATGCTCACGAATATTTCACTGCATAAAAGGAAGCTAAAACTTCGCTCAAGTATTGATTTAAATCGGGAAACTCGAAGTAACTAGAGTGTTGCCTACACTTTGCACTCAAATTACGTAGAAGTGCATTGACTTAGTGTAATTGTTGTGCTCTTGCTGTGCATGAAATTGCCGTCCAATGACATAATGAGTAAAATACATTAGTTTTTACACCGATAATAGTTTGCCATTTTCGATAGGGAGATTGCTTACACTAAGTGAATCCCTAAGGAAGATTACTGTGACCTCTTAAAATGTACATGTAATTAGGCAGTATTAAAAGATATTATTTTACTAAAATGGATGCTTGGTGATATACTTTCCAAACTTGAGATCAATGCATCAATATGCATGTACTCAACGATTTTCCGTCCTCTGTGTCCCATGTTGCTAGTCTTGGCACACAACGTTGAGTCTAAAGACTTTCACCAAATGAAAAAATATTTTTCTTCAGTATGGTCTAATCACCTGTAATCTGAATCCAATATCTAGTTTATGCAAAAATATGTCCATCAATATTTTGAACAATATTGAGCGCATTTTCATTGGAACTAATACCTACGTAGAAATAGATGTGCTAATATGAGATATCCGATTGCTCTTTACTGGAAATAACTGATCGAGATGGCTGTACCCTTGATATGCTATTCGTATCCATAAATAAATGTCTTCTATCATTGAAAAATGAAATTCTATTATGATTTTTTGTTGAACATATGGGAATGATATACTTTTGTGATGAAGATGAATCTATTGAGAACCCATTTCTTCTACTTCAGGAATGATTGAGGATATGTATCATTCCCGAAATCCCTTCCATAATGCCATGCATGCTGCTGACGTCACACAGGCCATGTATTGTTATCTCCTCGAGGAAAAGGTGAGTCATGCATGTGCTTTCAATAGTGATATAACATTGAGACAGAGGAGTTGTGTAAGTGACTCTTGCCTGATGTATATGAATAATAAATACTTGATGTGGTGGAATGATCTATTAACTCTTGCATCATCATCGATGTCAATCAGCAACATTGACTCGTGACACTGAAGTCACGATTTTATTTTCTAAAACGGTTTGTGCATTGTATCTTGCCTGCAGATTCGACACATGCTGACTTTCGATGAGTGATAACCCAACAATGCCATGCAAAGGTGGTAATTGTTCTTGAATTTCTTATTCTGAACTGTTAGCCTTCATTTTGTCGTATTTGATAGCCTCATAAATGCTTAAATAAATGCTTCAGCGCAACTTATTAAAATTTTCGGTGCACCAGCTATTATCCCGGTTCGAACTGGTGCGGCTAGCGGAGAGCCCTAGTTAAAAAGGAACGATTTGCAGATGATTGACCCTTCAACGGAGCTCGTGTGCTCGTTGGATTTTGTTAAATAATCGCTTTGAAATAAATAGCCACTTGCCTCCTCCTGAGCATAACTGGTGGGAAATAACATCATCAGCATCTAATAAAATATGATTATTTGTGAAATATTTTTTCTCTAATAATTTTGTGAAACTTCTATTGTGTTATTGGACTTAAAATAAGGATGCAGCAGTCATCGATCAGTAAAATAATACATTTTAGAGTAAACCAAGTAGGCCTACATTCAAGCACACAGAGTAAAGAGATTGGCAGATCGATTAGAAAGTCTCTGTATTCGTGATGCGAGAGTCTAAAAGATTGCGGATGCAAGTAGTCAGAATATATTGACGGATCCTCTATTGTGTGCTACTATCAAATGAAGGCAACGAATTCAGTAAAGATATTGGAATACGCTCATACCAGCACATCGATTGTATGACTCAGACTGTCATCATCTGAATTTATAACTTTCTGATTCATAACTTTATAGTGATAAACATTTACATATACAATATGTAGCGTAGTGATCAACGCACTAGATTCTCACAAAAATGGAATTTCCGACGACATTCACATGTTTTCTCTTGTTTTGACTGTGTCGACCCAATAGCAGGGAAGGGGTCCAGTGGGACGGCAGGTGCTTGGGCTCCCAGCGGCGGATTGGCTCTGTGCACCTGACGGGGCAACTCAGACGTCCCAAGATGTGAGAATTGTGTGTATGTGCTTTGTATGAAGGATTTCTATTTTGTTGGTGTTCTTATAAGAAGGCTGGTTTGTAGGTGTTGATTTGTGCAGATCTTGTGCGCATGCGTCTATCGAATGTTTGTTCTGAATTTTGCATCGTTGGGAATGTGGAGTTTATTATGACTTTGTTGTTTTGTTTGTTCGCTAGGTATGTGCCGATGTGGTGTGTGTATTTGTTTGAGGTGTTGTTTCACTGTCATGTTGGGTGATAATGTGAGTTGTGGTGAATTGTACTTACCTATGGTGAAGATAGTGTATTTTTGTTGTCTTAGAGGTGGTAGTTGTTGCGTGAGGAAATGGCCGTGCACGAGGCCGTGCTGGTGATGTCGTCAGAGTAGATCGTTGTTTGGAAGAGGCGTGTATTGTACATGTCTAAAGGGTGAAGAGGAAGGGGATAAGAATCCTCCTTGTGGTATGTTTCGTCCATTTTGATTTTCTCTCGTCCGTTCTGATGCGAAAATGACAATAATATTCGGAAAATCTATGAATTCCAATGAAAATATGTTATGATCCGCAAACACATTTGGAAGCGCTATGCCGACTTTTATTTTCAATACCAGCATGACAAGAAAGGTCTGCCGCAGTACATTGAATATCTGTAGAGAATGACAACTAATAAGTCAAAACAAGACACCAACACCCTTGATTCCCCGACCGCACTCGCCCGACCTAGGAATCGAACCGAAGTCCGCGGTGGAGACGAGCTTGCAGCTTCTTCACTAGGCCACGCTGACGGTTAGCGTCAGCGCAGGATAAGCGTCAGAGTGGCCTAGTGAAGAAAGTGCGAGCTTTCTGCTATTGCTGCTTTTCTACTGTTGAACTCACAGCGTCGATGCGATTGAAATGTGTCGATGTGAAAAAATATAAATGAGTTTTAATGTACTAGTCTCGCAAAGATTTTGTCTCGTTGAATTTGCAGTTTCTGAAAAAAATCACGTTTGAATTTGAAGTATAATAGCTCTATAATAATAAAAGTATAATAAACTGTTTGTGAGCATTCCTTTATTAATTGAAATTGGCATTCTTCGTACCAAAAGGATAAATAGCTGTAGGCTATTGCTGTCATCGCTCCTTCAAATGAGGCGTAAACTACACCCACAATAATATTTGATCTTCATACAAATATTGCCAATATAGATTAAGGGTTCCCCCATATTCCCAAGGACTTTTAGTTGTCATTCTGATGATTATAATTCACTCTGGTGCACTGTTCAGTTACTGTGAAAAAGTGATTTTTTTCTCATCCGAATTTTTCTGAATTTCTTTTTTACATTTCTGAACTTGTGATAGCAAATGGTCTGACATTCAAGGGAAGCGACTGAGAAGAACGCAGTCATTAAAATGGGTATTCTATCAGCCTGAAAGACAAGAAAATGCACCAAAATGCAAGTTTAGAATATGTTTGAGTAACATGAAGAATCGGTGCTCTGCAGGGATTACGTTATTTCGGTATGAAGTTATCCGTATTTCTTTCATTTGGTAACGGAAATATTTGACTTTCAATGTCACAATTTTCTAGTATTTCTGTCATGCAACCTCATTCTATATGATCTATTGAGTGCTATAAAATTGATGTCACAAGCGTGTCTCTGGAAGCACCGCTTTGAGTTTCGTGATATTTTTTTCGATGTATCCGCTAACTAAAGTCATTAAGCTTCAATTCAATGTTTATTTCGCGTGTCGTACCATGAGCATAGCGAATTCCAAGTTTAGATGACGTAGAATTAGAAGTGATCCACCCAGATGATCAAAATAATTTGATTGGAAGTGTGTTCGAGCATCAACCTTGAGAAATTGACCAATAAAGAAAAGTGCTTTATAGCCAACAATAGTCTGTAAGGATGTGACAGTGAAAGTTGTACGTAAACAGCATTGGAATCAAACTAACTGACATTATCAGATACTCCAACAAGAATTTAATTTAATCTTTTAGTCTCCTGCACAACTGGCATAGGATTATTCGCAAAATATTTCATCATATTTTCATATTCAACTCAACTTCGCAGCAATTATTTAATGGTTTATCTACATAACTTGAGTACTTCAGAAATAAAATCCAAAGGGTGATGTTATCGGTTTTTTAAGGGCATATTGCACGAAATGATGGTACTTGACGTACGTTCTTTCAGATAAGGTTACGTACAGCAGCTCGAAAAATGAATCGTTGGACGAGGCAAAAAATCGCTTTATATAATGGGAAAACGTCTTTCAAATCAAGTTAATGATTATTACTCTCTGAAGAATAATATGTACATCGACCGATTTCTATTGGGTGACAGATAGGTTTCTGGTCCCAATCTTCGTCAGGTAATCATGTACACTTAAACATCAATGAGCAGCAACTTTAAAAGTTTGGAATTAGTCATAGAACAGTTTTAGTGATAAAATGAACTGTTAGTGATACAGGAAATATCATGGAATTAGTCTCTGTATCACTCATGGCAAAAGTGAATTGGGCTCAACAACAGGAGACCACTGCATGCTGATCCAGTGTGCATCACAAAAACATCGTGTATTCTTTCCCTTTCGATGGTTGTAACTTCATCCATATCGTTGAATCTGGTAGAACTACAGTATAAGAGAACGCATGGATGAACATCGATACGATGTTGCTGCTCACAAGAATGCCGACAAAGTTGTTTCATGTCATTGCTGTTTCATCGCAACCATAACGAATCTGAAATGAAATATCCATATTAAAAGAATTGAGTGGAAGGAAATGAAAAACAAAGACAAATCGAAGAACTTAGTTCATCCCCGGACATCCGTGTCACATAATTCTCGCCAGTCCAATTCTTCGTGAACAAGTCTCGACGTAAATTGACAATACGTATGTGTCTGTATGTGTTCAGTTGTCATGAACATTTTGTTTCAATTATCCATAACATGATGCCGAGGGTGTTATCGTTGATGTTTTTTCTCTGGAGGTTTTGTTTCATCAATACAATGAAGCACAGCGTGATTCTTCAGCATGCGTCCTTAAGCAACCGTTTGCATTGTTTTAATGAACCGCTGCTAAATACAATGACGTGAATGCGTATACATTGTAAATCAAAGATCCTATATTTGTCTTCGTTTCAACATGACTCTTTCTCATACGTTTTCGTAATATTCGATGTTCGGAATATATACCGCAACATATTCAGAATCGACTAATTCATGTGACTGTTATCTGAAGATATTCTTCATCCGCCATTTATTCATTTTCTTACTATTATAATCACAAGTCTTACAGTTATTGTCAGAATTCAACATTCCGTTGCAATCTGACATGTAAGTAGGCTTAGATAATGAAACGGTAATGTGAATTTCAAGCTCATTGTTCAGGATAATGCGCATGCGTATTAGAAGTGATGCAAACGTGTTCGATTATTATTTACTAATTTCATTAATTTCACGCTGAATTATTAATACAAGACTTACTTCAAAGTGGGTAATCAAATAGCTTCGATGAATTTTTCAAATTTCATTACAGTAAAGTAATCTAATTACAAGTGTCGCCTGGCGCCTTAGAAATCGCATCGGCAATGTTCGGATTGCTAGAGATACTATTTTGCCATCTTTTCGTAAAAGTTGCGTTCCTCGTCGAAATATCATCGCGCACTCCTGGACACCATTAGATTTTACGACGGTTAATGAACTAATGAAGCATCTTTGTGTCTTCCTGATGAAAAACACGATCAAGGAATCTTTCCTTCCTCTCTACGTGCGTGTCTGTTTGTCCGCATATCTCATGAGAACAAAAAGAGTGTAATGAGGACTGGTTGTAATGTAATTGAAACCGACTTCTCTAATGTGTTCTTAGACATATTAGTGCGTCGCTGAATTTTTTTCTTTAGTCATTCGCGTTTTCATCAGCCAATATTCACGAAATCGTGTCTCCAGGGTTGAGAATTCCTTGATTTGAATTCGGTGACGAGGTACTTAAATCATGGAAATATGTGATCTTCTCGAATTTTTCTGAATGAATGTCCTTGAGCGTGATTAATCACTGAGTATTGTTTCATTGAATTCTTCTAAAGATTTTTTCTTGCTAACGTCGTTATTTGAAGTGCGCATTTAAATTCTTAGCTTCGTGTTGTGTACTTCGTCCATTACTTTTCAGTTACATCTAAAAATCGATATATAAATTATCCAAAAACATTGCGTCTTTGAAGGACAAATCTATGGAGAAAGCATTGCTTAAAATTTAAAGCATTTATGTAACAGAAATACTTCCGCACTTCGACACGGATGTGCAGATGTTCCAGGGTTTGAGTCTGTCCACCTCGGGAGGTACCACCGCTCTCACTAGAGGTTGCGTACCATAAACTGCCGAGAGTTGCGAGTGTACCGTATGAAAGTGTCTAAATGCTAACCTGCTGACTTGGCTCTGTGCCTTGATTCTTGAAGGGGTGATAAAGAAAAATAGTGGTCTCCGTTCCACAGTGGCTAAGTGCTTGACCATGAAATCTTTCGGTCTGGATGTCGAGCCCGAAGGTGACTTCGGAAGTCGGCGGAAAGGGCACCCGGGTTAAAAGTATCACAGCGCTCGAGAAAAGTCTGACTATATCCGCACCCTCCGTCTTAGAGTACCTTTATGTCCCACCATCCGTAGTGGAGTAGTAGTGATGTTAAATCTCAATTAATGTGACAAGAAAAGCAGTAATGTTGAAAACGTTATGACAACTTTGCGTGTGTGCTCTTTTATCGAAATAAGGATTTTATCTGAACATGAAAACGACTTATTTATTCATGCTATTAAGTAAAACAACATGAAGATGTTTAATAGTTACAAAGTCATAATCAGAACAGACGTGTATCACGACAGACTAATTAGACTGAGTTAAGACTTTCACGTACTTTGATCAAATGTTTTTATAACTACAGAACGTTTCATGAAAATGGTTCACCCTCCGATTTGTTTTAAATTGATGTATTTTTAATATGGACAACCAGTGCATATGTTTAGCTTTCTGCCAACACGTCTTAAAGGAAACTCTAATTCAAGTAAAACAGCTGCTTCGCTTTTCATGAATCTCACTTCTTTCTCGTTCATAGCAATGTAGCAGTGGCACCTACTATGCAGTAATCAACACTGATCGGAACATCCTATTCAATGGCAATAGCGCGCATCAAGTATTCTGCCGCAACGAAGAAGAAGCAATGGAACCAGTTGTCCTATCAAATAATAACAAAGATTAAATTGTTACTTCAAATTGACCGATTTTCTGGATTATTTTTTATTCGATTTTTTCCATAAGACTTAGACTGACCGCAATTATGCATTCAAAATGAAAAGTTGATAAGATTAGCAACATTATTTGATTTACGGGGTGAAAACGGGAAACTTTTGTTATCCGAAACTTGACAAAATTAAAGAATCAAGTAAATGTGCCTAATAATCCAAATTTTAGAGAAATCTGTGCGATATTCAATAAGTTGCAGCTGTTTGAACTTCCGCTCAAGCAACTTTTTATGTAAGTTCACTTTTCTTGATAGACATCAATAATTTGCCCAGAATTTAATATGTGACAGGGTCACTACACCTTTTTGACACATGATTAAAGAAATCTGTAAATACTGTCAATGAAGCCCTTTTCATGAAAGAGCTGTACATCACTTCTGTCGCAACCTTGTGGAATCAGTCTATTATACGTGCATCCAGTGTGAGCAGGTCATGGACTTAAGACAAAGAGAGACCTACAATCGAGAAGATTCTATATAGTAGTCCAAGATGTAGGACTGAGGGGAATCTGAAGAGAGAGCCTAGATAGATGCGTAGATGTAATATATGATTATTTGTCTTGACAGTTTCTATATTGATAGACATCACCTTCATCTTGAACTTTCATCGCTTTTTACAAAGTGAAATGATCTTGAACATAAGATATCAATCATACTTGATCGCACTGCTCCATGTAAAGCAGCTTTACCCGTTTTAGACCAGCCGTCTCACATGAAACAACCTAACTTAAAGCAATATTGTGCTTAGATGATTTATTTTGATATTAATCAACTTGAATATAGAAAATACCTGAATCTTGTCCATTCTTATAATCTATATCAGGGTGCCAGACGACTGTTGAGTGTGTGAATAGCGTCATATTTGAAGAGGTTTAGACCTCCGGCCGACTTGACGGACTTCGTTCGGCTTGCTCACTTAGCTCTCGCAATATCGCATCGCCTCTCATCGCCGTCAACCATCAGATTTCGATCACTGCGTTCGCTTAATATAGACCACGTTGCTGTTAACTGTGATTTGTTCTTCGAATGGTAACTCATTTTTAACTCGGGTTATTCGCATTTATGAAATTGCCATTTTTCGCATGAGGATGTTGTGAAATTTCTCAAATACATGTCTCTGGTAGGTGTACATTTTCACAAATTAAGACTACTTTGTATTGATGTGATATCTGGAAACCCATAATTAAAAGGCAAGCCATGATTTGTGTATGCGAGATCAATCAAAAATATCATGAATAATGCAACAAGTGAAAATGTATGAATTTTAATACATTTACAAAATCATTAATAACTTCAGCATTTTCAAGAGTTATCAATAAACATACAAAGTGTCAATTGTCCTTATATCAATGAAAGCTGCGTTATCTATCATCATAAAAATGTTATTTTCATGTTCTCATAAAATTTGAATATTTATTGATGTGAAGTTGCGATATTTTAAAATTCCTCAATTTTTTCTGTATCTTCTCCATGATGGAATTAGAAGAACATTTCATTTTTATAGGACTTACTATTAACATCCTCTTAACGAGAGCGTGTATTGTAATTGGAAAATCACATGCCACGGCAACTCTACCGGAAGAATCTGCAAACAATAACGACCTGTGGCACAGTTTGGTGGAATGTGACTCCTGCATCCTACATCCACAAATAGTGTTTGTCAGCTCCGTTTGTGACATCGAGCAATTTCATGATGGATAAGTGGTCATCAAATTCCTGGTGACGATTGGCCGTCTGAGCGAGCATGAGTTGCGGCTCTTGGTACAATAACAACAACAACAGAAACAAACCAGTTATAAAAGAAAGATGATTTGAGTTTTAATTGATTTGATTTCACCAGTTTTCCCTTTTTTGTTTCAGCTCAAGATTGTTCTCACTCCATTCGATTTCCTTTTCTCCATCATGGCCGCGATGTGTCACGACTTGGATCATCCTGGTGTTAATCAGTCATATCTTGAAAAGTCTTCGAATTACCTCGCTAAATTATACGAAGTAAGAATTTCTTGGTCTTCAGTGATCAGAAAACTGTATTTGTTGAATGATGAAATCTTTAACTTCATAATTTATAATTTTTGAAAATCCTATCCTTTTTATAATTTATCACATTAACATTGCTTTGCCACAACACCATAGCTGATCGCATCTTCATTCGTTGTATTTCGTATTGAATTGGAATCAGATGAATGACAGTAGAAAATCCAAATAATTGCAAGCGTAGGGGTATATTTGTAGCATTTACAACAGTAGAACAGGCTTAATTAAAATTTAACAACTGTAGTGTCGATATGTCTGGGTTCAATGCTTATGAAATCGTAATTGAATCATTTTAATTATAGAGATAGTTAGAAGCGGCACAGTTATTGTAGCAAGCATTGCCTCATTTTCAATGGCAAATTTTGTGACTTGAAATAGAGTGATGTTATTCTTTTTTATTTACAACTGTCATACTTGCATGTATTATGCACGAGTATATCTATAGATCGAAACACTAAAGTCAAGAGCGATCAGCATCGATCGAGGGCTAAGAAACTGATTATATTGTTGAAATATGCCAACGGTTACTAATTTAGCGTTAGCATGGGTGAGCTGTGCGAGGAAATTACTGCTTGCCACGTCAAGCACTCATTCCGCAAGCTTTGTTTGGATTTCGAGTGTGAACATCAAGATCTTGAAATGGATGTTATACATACCATGAAAATTCAATGCACTTATCATCAACCTTTCAATTGTATCAGTAGTCCCTTACTTCGTTATCCAGACATGCGAGCCATATAAATGTCACTCTCAATATTGTTTGGAACTAGGAAATACTGAGAGAACTTTAACTACCAGGTAGACGACCAGATTTTCATTACCCTCGTTCTAATATCGGAAGACGGGCATTAACAAGAGGACGCAACCAAATGTCTCATTTACGTCGCCTATCAATCAGCTGATTAAGAAAGAGTTATCAGTCTGCAATGTTTTAATTGTTTTTGCGAAAGTCATTAACAGTGCATTATTGAATTTGTGCGAATATATACCGGTACGTTAAAAATGTTATTTGTCAGCGCCGTAATGAGAAAACAACTTGAAAATCCATGCTACTAAAACTCGCTGAGAAGGTCGAGTCCTTTTCGATCACATGTCATATATTTGAATGTATAATAATGATATGGCTTATTTGTTAATGATATCCTGTTGCGTTTCATCAGTAATTATCAGCGAATTGTTGCGAAAAGGTCAATCTACAGGATGTCACTTAAACGTCGACGCACAACGGATAAGAGGTTACTTTCTGGAGACGGCTGTCTGCCTTCCCACCAGCGTCTGAATTCTCGCGTGTAGGAGATAGTCATGCGCAGTACCCCGCCCCTTTTCACCGGAATCTGTCAGTTAGGGTCGCGTAGAATCCTAGGACGATGTACTTGCAGTTGTTAAGGTAAACTTGGAAATCACTTTGCAAGTAATTACGTCTATGTCCTAGTCGAATTACTCCGGCAATATGTACTACAATAATCCATAGGCAGTATTTTTGCGATATTATATAACGTACAAACCATTATCAAATCATTTATCGATAATTGTCGACAAATTTGCTATTGTTCTACCAGAATGATAAAGACTCTGATGATCAAATGCTTTTGTCAATAACATATCATTAATATAAGATGATCAAATAACCTTCTTGTTTATTTCAGAATGCTTCCGTCCTTGAAAATCACCATTGGCGAGCCTCAGTTGCAATTTTCCGAGAAACACGAATATTTTCTCATTTCTCCGCCAAAAACTGGAATTTTTTCCGGGAAAGTTTCTCGAAACTGATTTTAGCTACAGATATTTCTCAACAACAGCAATATCTGATGCGATTCTCAGTAAGTTAAACGTCTTATGTAACAGTGTGACTGTGATAAAAAGTACTACGAGTATGTAGCTTAATCTGCAAACACAATTTTTGTCGCTTACTTATCTTTTATTCTTGCTGCTATGCATTTCTCTCAGGAATCGACTTCGACCGCCTAATGAATGATTAAACATTCTTTGCTGGAATCGGTCCTCTACTAGCTCTAATTATGTTAATGTGATTAAAAACTTAACCATCTGAGAGCAAAACGTGAGACCAAGCAAAGTAAAGAAGTAATGGTTATGCAGTTCACAATTGCTGCGTCGCTTTATTGCTGAACAAACTAAGCAATAATGACGATAATAACACAATGAAAATGCGTCAGAGACGCAGTTTTAGAATCTCATGCTATGAAGAAGTTTGTGAATTTTGCTTTCAGTCTCATTAAGTGACATGGTGATGACAACGAGACAATCGAAGCAAATCTCAGGAATTGCCTGTCCCATGTTCACTACTTATGTATTTACTTACTTACTTTAGTTCTTCGTTGTTCGTCCATTCTTCGTAGGGGAGGGTGGTTTATAAAATTTACAAACATACATAAAAAAAGTTTATAACTTCATAAAGTCTGATAAGAAAGTTCCGTTTAGTTTTCTTTCTATTCAAAATACAGTGTAGTAATGCGAGTGTCTGTACCAAAACACTTCCCGAGAGGCGTTTCCATTCGTTAGTAAGTGAAAAGTTTGGGAAGTTTCAAGAATTCGCCGGTGGTGGCTATTGTGTTTTTAACTTTCCTATCTGTAACAAGCACAAATAATGCTTGTTTATTGCATTGTCACAATCATCATTACAACGTCCTTCAGCTGTAGAACGTACACTATATAAAACTATAGACAATGGTCAACGAAGCTGACGTGCATTGGATGAGCTGTCAGTCGTTTTACAGTAATGACATCATACTTAGGAGATGATTGCCCTCGTATAGATTTAAAGGCATTTGTTGACAGAAGAAAACACATGTTTCAGTGCCGGTTCAATTAGTGCAAATTGAAGCAGCCTAAAGCTGTTATCAATATTAAGCAATTGGTGAAACTTTCTGAATGTTTCTGATAATCTGTGAGGATCGGTGTGAGGGCTGCCTGCACGTCCACCAGCTAAAGCCAAACTTTTCAAAATCAGATAATTCTATTAGAGCAATCATTATGAAGGTGAAGGATGAGGTACAAGATAAAGAAAAAAATGTAATCGAGAAAGGTAATTTGATAGCAATGCTTCAAAAAAAACTTAAAGTCAAACTTCATCTGGCTGTGAGTGCGAACCCTATTTGGTAACCGCTTATGTAGAATAGAAATGGTAATTGATACAAAGTGGATCTAAGAAAGCTTGAATAACGATGCAAAAAGTAGAAGACATCAAAATGATACATTACAACCACGGTTTTATACTATTTATTCAAACATACATTTATGCATGTGTGTGGGTGATGTGTGCATGGAAATCATTCTTCGCTATAGTTTACGACGTTGACTTTTAAATCTTCTGCTAACTTACGATCTTTTCCAACAGAATAAATAGTAGCCTGTATTCCTTGATGAAGATCTCAGTGTAGTCATTTTCTGCGGAAATTGTCTATAACAGGCAAATATTCGTGCAAACGAATGTTGGAATATTATATGATATATTATGATATTCGCTGGTACATGTATTTGAATTGACGAAAACTGACAGAAGACATAGGCAATTCCAGGTGTTCATGTCGTCCTATCATAGTGGCCAAGTGTAATGAATTTTGTGTTTTCTGTTCTCTACAAGCCCATAAACTTGATTTCAAATGGTTTCAAGTACTTCCCATACTTTTTCTAATGTATTACTTTTGATTTTCATTTCACTGAATAAATAATTTTCTTTCTCTCTCTCTTTTCAATCACTGTTCATAGATTTGAGCAGATTTGACCATTAAAATCTTTGAATTCCTTTGCAGTCACTTGTTGGTGGCAAATTCCTCGATGTCCGGAACAGACCTGATCACAAGACCCTGGTGTTACAAGTAAGTAGGTCCTCATTTATTGATGCGACGTAACTACTTGCAATTGAATTTAGTCGCTCAATTCTCGACATTTCTGGTTTTCTATTGTCAATTTTCAAATTGTTCAAGTCTGAGGATATCTTTCTTGGATCTCGATGTGTTTTAGAATCCGGTATGGATAAAGTTCGGTGAAAACTCGTTGCTTTTAAAAGGTTTATCAAACTGTAAGTCTGATTGTAAATGAAAAGAAAGTTGGAAAGGAAAATCAATATATTTTGTAAAGAGCATATATTTACTAATGATCACGAAAGTGCCTATATTTAGTATTGCAATGGAAATAAGAGGTGTGTCAGAAATTCTAAGAACTGAATGTGATGTGCTACCCACACATGCAAGATTGACTGTGTCTGTAATCGCAGTTTCAGCTTATTGCATGCTTTGCACACTTCTTGACTTTGTCTAGGATACGTCGGAGCAAGTTACTGTCCTGAAAGATACTAAACTTAGCGACTTTTGTGACTTTTTAGACTTATGTGATGACTATTTATCAGCGAACGAACCTGACATTTCCAGTTCTTATGGTTTAGTCTCATGTGGAAGCCCATGTTACCTCAAAAAGGCTTAGGTTTTAACTTATGTCCCGCTCTCGTGTTTTTAATGGAAAAGGAGGTTCAGAAAGGTACACAAGGAAGTCACCAGTGCCTAAATAGTGAGTGAGTTCGGCATGCATTGTGTGAGGATCGTTGTTCAACATTTCTAATCACTGCCAGTCAGCTGGGCATCATAGCAAGACCATAGTTGGAAGATCATTGCTGAGGGCTTGTGGATGAGAAAGATAAGTACGAGGATGGTTCCGCAGATCCTGTATGAGGATGAGACGGAGAGAGCAAGACAAGGTGTGCCGAACATTCGTAGCTTCGGTCTTTGAACTTTGCTGATACTCCGTTTATGGCCATACGCAGTTACACTTAATTTGCAAAAACCTAGCTTCTCAAGAAACCCTTGTACTTGATTGTTTTTGACCGACTACAAGATAATTCATCATATCTACGTCGCGATGGTAGAGTACTAGAAAGATATTGAAGTCAATATGTCAATTGCGTGTAAGAGACAAAACTTTGAAAACTTGTCTTGTGAAGTGTGTTGTTGCTACCTGTGGAATAGAGAAAGTATTCCGCACTTCTGCATTTCTGATAATAAGAATTATGATATGTTCACATGAATAACGATGATGTGCAAACTTCATAGACATGTTAAGTTAGCGATCATTAGATGAAGTATTTCCTTGCTTCTAAGCTGTCGTATGAAGGAATTCGAATAATACCTTTATCTTAATTACAGATGGCCCTGAAATGCGCTGATATTTGCAACCCTTGTCGTGAATGGAGTGTATGCTGTAGCTGGGCAAATCTAGTATGCGAAGAATTTTTCCGGCAAGGAGATCGAGAGAGACGCCAAAATCTGGCTGTTATTCCGACGATGGATCGCTATGGCACAACAAAGCCCAGTATTCAGATTGGTAAGACTACTGTTAATTACAGAACATATTGTCCTGTTCTGAAGTGATTATGAATTTTTGTATCAAGATACCGGGAAATAGATAATATCATTTCTCGTAAAATTTGAGCACATCTTTGTAGTAAACTACAGATGTGATCTGTAACGTCATCAAGCGCGAGCTGCGAAATGTAGGTCAATAGGATAACATCATTTATGGCTCTGCACTAGCCACATCTGTTCGCACCGGTGCATCGGGTATGATAAGCGGTGCACCCGAAAAACATTTAAATTCACCCTCAAGCAATTAGTAGAGTGCAGACGAAATATAACTTATTTCGTGCACTAGATTGTCCTGTGATAGTTAATCTGGACTTTAGAAGTCAATATCTCTCTATCATTTATGATAAATGTTCATATTTTCTAGAAATTCAAGCAAAATTCTTATATTGGAATAGATGAAATTCTATGTAGACGAAGACAGAAATTATTCAAAAGTGGTAAAAAATACAATGACCAAAATACTAAGTCCCTGACGGCCGAACCGCATGTCACTCTCATTTTGTATTACTTTTTGTTTTCTATTATATTATGAAGATATTTTAATTCTTTTTTAAAATACTTGGACACTTCAGGAAATGTAGAAAGATTTCAAATAATGTTAGCGCAATCTACAAATTACTATGCAAGAAGGTCAACATCTCGACAGTACTCGACTTCAAGTAGTCTCTCTGTGATGTTGCAATGTGAGAAATACAAGCGGCGGAGAAATAGTATTTTCCCTGTGTAGTCTTGGGGATAGTTCAATTGTAATCGGCGTAGTAGCATCATTGCAATTTTATGATATACTTCCACTTTTCCATTTTTATTCATCGGTTTCCTGTTGCTTTATAATATCCATTTTTTATTTCCTTAACATATCATGGTGCCCGAGGTCAGGAAAAGTCAGTAAATTTCTTAGAGTCAGTAAAGAGTCAGTAAATTTATAGGTACTGTGTTTAAATTGTAAAACGTCGGGATTTTTTACAATGAGAATATTAATGTAATTTAAATTATCAGGAAGATAACTAGATATGAGTCTTCTCGTTAAATCAAATGCGTTGCAGAAGGCAGCAAACGAGAAGCGTGAGGAGAGCGATATCCTGAAAGATAAACGAACTTAAGAAGTCAATTAACTGATTTTCAATAAATGCGTTTTGTCTTAAAATAGATTGATTTTTTCCTACAAATGGTCAGTAAATTTTTCGAAGTTTCTGGAAAATTTTTAAGCAAATAGCGCGGGCACCATGCATATGATGACCATTCCACTATTCTATTTCCACTTCCAGCATCTGTAGTCGGTGCAGTGATTTAGACGTCTGTTTTGAACGTGTATGTGACAGCGTTTGGAATCTATGTCAGTAGTATATTAACAGCAAGAATGAGTAGTGTTACAAGTCCGACGATATCCCTTTTTAACCAGTTATTTAACCAAAGCTGATCAATTTTAATTCCTTGCCACGAGAAAGCTCTTTTGAGTTCTTTTAAGAACTGAATAATCCAATGGTTGGTTACAACAGCATTGCATTTGTACACTTGTGGATTGGCGAACGCCATCAGTCCTCATCAGGAATACTTCAATTGTTTATTCAAATTAGCAAGCATTATATTCTATTATAGATGACTGCTGGGATGATTTTCATCATCGTATGAAAATGTTACCGGGTGCCAAAAAATCTTTGTGATGGATCACTGACTGCTAAAATGCTAAGATAGCATATATCTTAATTAGCAAGAGGAGTAGCATCAGGGTACTCGAAATTCTGAGCTCGTATTTCGGTCACTTATTCACATTTCTTTCTCAACTTCCGGAAATACATCTGTTCTTCTGTGATACAATCGTGATTTTCAAGAAATTTTATTTTCATGATACAGAAATTATAAGCTTGGATGGAATTGATAAGTAGAATAGAATAATGTACTCTGATTGAAGTGCGCTCGTAATTACACATAGCGCTTAAAATACTCTTCTCCGCATGTTTTCTGTGATAAAATGAATTAATCATAATTATTGAAACTATACAGTAAGACCAATTATATTAAGTATTATACCAAATATACCAAGTATTAGGTCAAAATTTGCACATTTCGGTGCACCGCGCACAGCCCTAATATCAAGGCGTCGGATTGGCTCAAATTGAAACAAATATACAATTATCCGTTTGATGCTTGAAGAGGAAACAGAGAAATTAGTATTAGAAGGTCATTGATGTAAGTAACATCAATAGATGAATGCGATTTCAGTGAAGCGAATACAGCCAGTAAATGAATCAGATCATGCGCTACGAATATATGCAGTGGCATTGGCACGGCACAGATAAAGTGATGCACGAGTTTTAGAATTGTTGCATCAATCAATGTTGATACTTTGGAAATCACATCGTACAGTTAAGTAACTGTGAAATTCCTTTCATTTATTTTATTGATCTTTTATATTCTGAGCAATGCATAAATGTGCATGATCGGTATGAAAGGATGGTATGATCTACTTGTAAGGATTTTGTTTATTCTTACATTAATGGACATTATTTGAACAGACATTAGCTAGCTAATGGATCGCAAGTCCAGAAGGTTATTCAGTCGTATGTCAGCGTTAAAGTTAGATTAAATCTGTCGAAGAGCTAATGTATTCCTCTGCATACCTGCTTGTCTGATATTTAAGTTTTGCAGATCATACTACAGATTTCAAATGCTCAAAGACTAAGCTTTCACTGCTAGAGTTGTCACGTTTCCAATTCGAAGTCAGTCAAGCGCGCGAAATAGACGTGCAGAGTATGGAAAGTAGAAGACATTAGTCAAGTCAATTACAATGACAGATATTTTTATTGTAGGGAATTTTGCAGTCTAATTTTCATTTCTCTTTCTGCAAACTGTTTCTCTACTGTGTGATGTAGCCAGCAGCGGTGATCGATGAATAATCACATGTTTTTACATTTAATTACTCTGTTAAGAAGTCATTTGTGCCAGATTAATATTGACTGTTTCAGCAATTTTCGGTACATTCGATACATTTCAAGCCCATCACATACTTACATGTATGTTGAAGAAAATGACCAGCAAACAATGAAGTTTCGATAGGATGAATAGTTCATGACGTTTTGTGACTTTTTATCGAGTAAAGATTACCCTGTCATCCACTTTTGGCATCGAAAAGCATAAAACTTAACATAGGGGTTGTGTGGCACTGACAGTCGAAATGTTTGAGTATTAAACTTGAGCCCTTATTAATTCTCCATGACCACAAAATTGTCTGACGATCGCTTATAAAGTTAGTAAAATCAGAAAAATTGGATTTGGTTGTCATGTCAGAACACTTATTTTCTAGAATCTAAGGCTTCAAACAGATAGAGAAAGGCTTCAAACATTCATTATCACTTCCGAGGTTTTGTTGTCTCTTTGCTAAGTAGCTATGATAATCTTAGATCAAGCAGGAATTTATCAATGAAGATAATGTGTGCGACTGTCTTTATTATTGTCTATTATGAGTAAAGAAGGCTCTTTCAATTGAATAGCTTCATATCGATCTTCATTGAAACTCTCAGATAACAATTTGTTTTTGCTTGCATCAAAAAAGGAATGAAGCTTTTCCAAATGATGCCGAAGAATCCTTAATTATTTGCTTAGGTTGCTTATCGCTAATGAACATAATTGCTATGCATCTTTATTCAGAAATCGTGCCACCGATGAATTGAAACCTCAAGACATTGGGTGATTGCATATTTGACATTGCCTCACCAGTCTCTTACTCAATAATAATTAGCGATATTGTTTTATGTCATTCGATTCAGTTTGATACAAACCAAATCTATCATCACTTGCACCTACGCGTGTTCAACGAAGAAGTGTGACAAGGCCTAGCAGTAAATGAAGGATCTGTTAACTCTTCCTTGATGCCAAATTTGTGATTGATGATGTAGATGCCACATCTGGCAGATAAGCTGCAAAATGTTGGGGAATATGAACTCCCGAGGTCAGCGCTGCGGAATTTTTATCCTTCTACTCCAATGCTTTAATAGAATTTTCTTCTCCCTCGTCTTGAATTGGCCGTAGATGTCTTTCCTTGCGCTGAGAACGGATTTAGTTTGGAAACCGAAGACGAATCGAAAAAACTCAGTTGATCCTCACTGCTTGACGGATATCCGGCAGCTCGAAGTTCATGTTTCGGTTTGTTGGTCTTTATTTCCATATGGCATAAAAAAGAAACAGCGCGTGAGGAGATTTGTTC
The DNA here is from genome assembly GCA_907163375.1 of Prostheceraeus crozeri. Taxonomy (NCBI): domain Eukaryota; kingdom Metazoa; phylum Platyhelminthes; order Polycladida; family Euryleptidae; genus Prostheceraeus; species Prostheceraeus crozeri. The sequence goes on from CAJQUW010014470.1 coordinate 222,139, forward strand.
TTGCCTTGTAGAGATCTCTTTTTGAATTGAAACTGCAGTGGAAGCATCATTAAAGATGAATAAGTTAGTCGATGTTCTTGTTGGGTTTAAACGAGAGTCTGTAAAACATACTGTTTTTAGTATGAGGCATCTAGATGTTGCTGTGATCATATGCGACATATCCTTACCTCATGACTTCATTTCCTTTCCCATAAATGGAGAACTGTCGAATCGATCATATGCATCTAAATCTTGTCGTGAATTAATGTGTAATTATTATTCTCAGAAAGGAAATTGTTTGATTTAATGACAAAGTTTGACCTTTAGGATATTATTTGTCTGACTTCGAAACTGACTTTCCTTATCGAGCCATTTCCTTTCTATCCAACAGATTGGAATTAAAAACGCGTCTTAAAATCACGAAGTTGACCCAGTGTACTAGCAGAAGGCTGGCTCGGCTGAATTCATCTGTTTTGAGTATTCTGACAATTATTTCAGTAAATTTTGATTCTATGCCACTTGGTTCAACGAGATGTTTTACATCCACGTGCTCTAATTTCCTCCCATCCACGAAATTCAAGATGCATTCAATATATCGATGAAAGTTTAGCACTTTACCTAATATCATGGAATAGACTTCACAATAGTAATAAGCAGGGTGTTTTGGCCATTAACCACATTTTTCAAAAACACATTTTGCCAGAATTAAAGTAAGGGAAGAACCCTTTCTTTTGCTGTATAATTTCTATTGTTTTATGGTGATGAGAGATCATTTATTAAATGTAAGAGTAATCGGGCCTATAAAACAACATAAATTCGCTCTTAAAGACAACTGTGATTTTTTCTTAAATTTTGACTGCCATTATCTCCATCGTTTGGTCAACTGCGGTGACTCATTTTGTCATTTTTGCCTTTCTGAAACGTGATATTGAGACTGGAGTCGTCAGCTAAAATTTCTAGCACATCTACGCACAGATTAAGCTTTTCAGTTATCATACTCCAACACGTTGAACGAGTAGTTCGGTCGAAGTTTTGGCATGGCCTAAATCTTAACTGTGTCCTCACCTGACTTAAGCGGAACTCCTCCCGCTCTCTCATTTTTACTTTGTGTAGGGATGGGGGAGGTCAATAAAGCCTCCCTGTCATCGTAGACAGTGTCAGCACCACAGAATGAGGCAGCTCATTGTAAAACTATCCAATTCTGCGCTTCAGCGTTGATGAATTAGATGAAAACATGTGGTAAACAGGGATAGGAAGCGGCTAGTGAGCGAACAGAAACGATATGTAAAAAATTGACCGAACTGCACCTGTAAACTTATGAAATGAATATTGAGCTTCACATGTTCAGGCATCCATTTCTCATTATTCATTATTTTGCTTCAGTGTTGTAAGCCCGGGTTGTGAAAAGCATCGGTACAAGTGCGCGCCCGGGACTGGAATGATTCCCCTCGTTAGTCCCGGGCTTGAGTCATCAAGTCCGGGATCCCGATTTTGTACACGAAAATTGGTTGAGTTTCTTATGGAAATAAATAGATTTTGTAACAAAACCTAGGTATTTGTTCATACCTTGTTTGATTCTATTTTTTTGGACGCAATCGAATAAAAGCCTGTTTTCTATCCATTGTGGGTCACAATCAGAGATGACAATTTTCCGCGAGGGTCCCACGAAAACTGACTAGTACATTTTCCATTTTTTCTATTGAGGGCCTCTTGAAAACATGAATTTGCGTCGGGGCTCCCGTTGCCCATTCTCAAAATTGTATATTCAATTTTAGATCCTTCCAATCCCGTGTGACTTAGCTTTTCAATTGTTGTTGTTTTTCTGCAGGATTTATCCGGTTTTTGGTGAAGCCACTGTTCAATGATTGGCACATGTACATGCGCAGTTCTCTCACATTGGAGATGGTAGAAACGATTGATCGAAACCTGTCTCGATGGGAACAGAAGCAGAACAAAACTACGAATAAAGAAAATCAGAACAACAATAACGCCGGTACTTCGTCTAACGATCTGCCCGGTGCTGGGGACTCAGCTGTTCTTCTATCATACGCATCACAGGCTCCTGGTGGTGGATCTCTAGAACCCTTGCAAGAAGAGTCTGAATCTCCGGTTTCTCAGCTAAAAACGATGGTAGCAGAAACAGCTGATAGACGACATTCACTTCCTGGAAACCTGGTTCCTCTTGCTACTGGCTTTCCCAGACCTCCGATCAGTGACCGAGCCATTCGTCATGGCCGAAGACGTGGCTCGCTGCCCAAAGCCGCTGGTATGTCACCACGACTGCCGATTCTCGATCAGGTCACGCTGGACGTGAGCGCCGACATTTCCGACAGTCCTAGCTCCGTTGATAGTCTGAGCCCACCCTCTCAAGCGGCCACAATTTCAGCCACTGCAGCACAGCTACGTGATCTTTCCAACGTCAACCGTGCCGCCCTCACTCGTCAAATTCTATCCCAACCTGCTCCACCACTTGAGGTGTTGATGCAACGGCGCGGCTCCTGTCCAGTTCCTGGTAGCCTCACCATGGCTTCCTTGCTTCTACGCACCGCCGCCATTACCGCCTCCAACGCCGGCACCGGCCCTCCACAAAACCTCCCATTTGCTGCCGAGAGGCGTAGATCTCAATCAGTAGATCTTGAAGCAGCGCCGCTTCCCAGACCGCCCTCTATGTCCGCGCGATCTGCTGGTAGTTTGGCCAACATGTGCGGTGGTGGCGGCCTTGCTCTTGGTGAGTATCATGCTTCGGAGAATTAATTTAAAAAATTCGGCTTAATTAATACTGTGAATACCGTTTTCATAATTTCAAAAAGCTTCTGAAGAGACATGTATGATACTGCTCCAGGGTATTCAATTTATTAAATTGAGTGTTGATTAATTGATTTTGAAATTTTTCCACTTTCATTGTTAAACAATGCGACTAAAACTGCACCATTGTCTTTCATTTCCTCCACCTTAAGAAACAGCTGCTATACTGGGACTGGTTTTGCTTGTCGTATGAAATGGCGCTGAAATGGTCTATCATGGCGTGATTCGCCTTGTTCACTGGATATGATTTAGCAAGATATGTGACCGGCGTGTACCATTTCATCTGATCACAGTGCAGACTTAAGAGCAGAATTACTCATGGTCTTTTGTGGCACTTTTTGTGTATGGCTGGTCTTCTTCCCGCAAGCTTAAAACTTATTTCTCCAGAATGACAATTTTTGGCTTACTTTCGTTTTGTGTCTTGCATGAATTCTTTGTAGGGTTGGACTGGTTTTCCAATGGATCTTTTCCACAAGGCAGCATCGCTTTCTCTCTGACCGTGCTCCTTGCTATCAACAAGTGCTGTCTCGCACCACGTCTTCTTTGGGCGACTGTTTGGTGCTCGTCACAGAAAGTCCACGCCATCCATTTATCATCTGGTTCGGAAAACATGTTCGTATCATCTTATGCGGTTCTTTTTCAAGATGGTCTTGATGCCTTCTGTACCACAGATATTGAGAAGCTCGGAGGACTAGAAACGATCTTTTAAAGTCATCCATCTGCCAACGGAGCATTTTGCGTTCTGTAGTAGCCATCCATTTCCATGAAAGAATCATGCCTCACGTGTGTCTTTTCACGCGCACATAGTATATTTGACTTTTGTTCACAAAGAATCCCCTCGATGTCAGAAATGGTGCCAACTCCAGACAATTTCACTTCAAGTTTTGGTGGACGCCTTCTATAAACCTAAATAAGAGTACATTATTGAATATAGAGATTAAAAACATGAAGTTGTTTCGCAGCGGCTTTACGTCTACACTGCACTAATTTTGGACATTCTCATTTGTCATTCCGATTATTCAAAACAATTGGTTGAGGCATATCCGATAATATCATTAGATAGATGATACAGTAAATTTGCTATTAAATATTTCTAACAATTATGTTTATATTCTTTATTTTTGTTTTCAGACATGCTGATGGGATCATTGATGAACTGTGCACGTGACTCTTCTACGCTCAGTATGCATTCCATAGGCAGCACGCATTCTACCTCTCCCTTGGTTGGTGAGTCTAGCCAGTGACCGGCCACGATCTGGGACAACCATGATTTCGCAGGAACAGTCATCGTGGACGAGCCATTTCTACTAAAACCATGTGAGATGGCGAGTCTTCTATCAAGTTTTTTCACCATTGTGAGATCATCAACATTATTGAACTTTATCACTGCTGCATCGGTGCCCCTCCAACGACTAACTGTCGCTCTATTGCATTCATTCTGCATAGTATGGGCCATTCTCTCTTATTTAGCCAAAAACTATTTGTACTGTATTCGCGATATGATTCAACTTTTATTTATTTACTGCCGAAATCTGCAAGTTAGTTTACATTATTCTTGACTATTACTACCCTTCTCTCTCACTCTATCCCGAAATCTCAACTCCTTTATACCCTCAGTTTCTAGCTTCCAACTTTGAAAACCGCGCCATTCGACTCTGTTTGATATATGAAACACTTTTAATGTTACTATTACTCACTACGTCACATACCAGCTGCTGAATTGTCTTTACAGTCCAACAACGTTCACCTAAATTGTTAAAATATGTAGCAATAATGAATTCTCATAGTTGAATGCTCTACTTATCTATACTAACGATGCACTCAGACCATACTTGAGCTTCCCTATCTCATTCATTTCATGAGCCCGAACCCCTAATCCAATCCTATTCCAGACTTGTAATGCGTTGCTGTCCCTGCATTGTATTTAAACAGTATGTTCTTTTGTACATTTTTATTTGGATGAATTGTACAGTGCCGGTAGATTGAACTTGCTTCTTGTGGTAGCTATGCGTTCTCAACGTGTGGAAGAACTTTCATGATCCATGTGTGGAATCTTGTCTGACCTTAATCTCTTATCCCTTTCCAGTCTTTATGTCTTTGGTTCTTTACACACCCTGATTTCAGCGTCATTTATAAATGACATTTGTAATTTTGCTGCGAGCTGATATCTGATTTGTTTTCCTTTTTTAAAAGATGTATCGTCGCTTCGAGAATTTGAATTGTTTATGTGCGCCATTACACAGGGAAGATATTCAGTCTCCAAAGTGAAATTCCTGTTACTCCGATGGAATAAAGCGGTGAAATGGGAAAAACTTTCTATTGTGCAATTCAAGATCAATGTTTTTCTCAACGTCTTCGAATGAGAACGGGTCAATCTTAATACATTTGTACTCATCAGTTGAGTACTGTTTTTATTCCTCAGTACACACGACAATTATCTGTTCCTCAGCTCTACCTCCTTGTATTAGATACATCGCATTTATTGTAGCCAATCGAGCTGATAAAACTATACCAAGCGTGCTTTCGTTCCTCTTACTTAAAAATGATTTTTTCCTCTAAAATTCAAATTATTTGTTCAGTTCCAGATTCTAATTTGAATTGAATGTCATTCTTGACTCTTTCGTGGAGCCGAGTTTCGAATTATGATATTCATTTCCTTTCGATTTCTTTTAAAAGATGGGTGTATTCAGTGAATCTTGCACGCACGTGTATATATTCTCAAGCACAGGCTGGCATGAGAACCAAATATGCATCGTGATATACCCTGTGAAAATTTCTTTTCTTGATCCCTTTAGGGGACTCTTGTCTCTTAACCCTCCTCTCTTGTTCATGTATTTTCCAATACTCCATTCTAATGTCTTTCCTTTTCGTTAATGTACTTGTTTATCTGCTGCAGTCAATTTTATTTCTGAACAAAACTCTGTTCCTGAAATTCTCATTTTAAATAGAGTGCTGGAAGCCACACTTAAGGGACTGTCAGCTTATAAACTTTGTACTTGAACAGATGAGCATTTTTGTGAAAGAATTGGTAGTAAATAACTTTGTTAAGTAGTGAAATGATGTTTTGTCTTTTATTGGGAAAGGTATAATTTTCATCTGGACTCCTAATGTGTTCTATTAATAGCGAGAGTTATGTGCGATAGAATGGCCTTTCACATTTAATGCGAAACTATTAGCGATTGACATCAGTCTGTGTTCGAAGAAATGCTAATAGGGAAGGCTTTTTGGATGAACGTAAGACTGTAAGAAAATGGCACTGGTCACCTATTTACAGCAATGGGCATTATTTCAACAAGCCCTCCTCATGTCTTACCGCTAACAAAATGCTACTGTGCTTGGGGTATAATGAAGCCTGGAACGCCCTCTGTGGACGTCAGTAAAAAAGGATTTTGCATTGTCTAACATTAGGTTTGGTCAACTATTTCCGCAAAACTAATTTTTATAAATATTGCGAAAGAAGTGAACCAAGCCCAATGCTAGGCATTTTTCTTGGGCTATTCCATTATCCTCTAACCTAAATATCTTTCAATGGAACATTCTCAGGGCAAGCAACCTGCTTTAGAATTCTATCTCACCTCTGTCTCGTATAATGCTTTCGGGATGAACAATCACGAAGTTATGCGATAGCGAATATGGGTTTCCTCAAAATTAAAAGCAACTCCAAAAACAGCAGTTCGCTTATAATTGTCATTATTTATAGCACAAGGAAACAGTTAAGTTTCAGAACAGCGAAAGTCAAAGCATAGCCTATTTTTTATGATGCTAGAAGCATCATTTTGATTCTGTTACTGATAGGAATTGTAATTAGCTTGCATTAATTTTAACAAATTTTTTTTCTGATTAGGAAATAAGTTACTTTCCATCAATCCAATTTCGTTTTAGTAAAAACTAAAAAATTTTTGCTGATAGATTTCCTGCCCCTACGCTGAATTTGATAATGAAGTTGGCTGCGGTATATTCAATATCATCAATATTAACTTAATTTTTAAGGAGATTTCATTCAACTGCTGCATGTATTATTGCGACAATTTGCTTCTGCTATATGCAACCTGTAATCGCCGATGGAAAAGCTATTTATCAAAAACTTTTGATTATGTGAGAGAATGATTATTGGTTATGAGAAGAGCATCGATGCAAAATATGAAACGTCAAATGACATAAGACATATACGTTTCAAACGCTCAAAAATCATCCATATATAACAGGTGCACTCAAGTTATGTAATTATTCACACTGCATTCGCGGTACAATGGTAGTTAGTTCATTTTGTCACAAAAAGCATCATTGAGCAGGCCAGAAATTGAAGGCGCTTCACATTGAACCATGAATGGCATCATTTTATAGTTGTAGCGGATAAAAGCCCTCATCTTGCAACGCTGTTCATTCATGGCAAGTTTCGCACAAAGTGTTGCAAAATACCTCAATTATTGCTTCTCTTTAATTTCCCATCGAAAAATGTGTTAGTTTCTTTATGCATTGTAATTCAAAGACGATGTCTGTTGCAATTGATTCATCAAATTGCATTCATTGAAATGGATTTAAGCTAATTATGTATAGACATAACATACGTGTAGCATTGCAATACATGTATAATGTGCGTGCATCTTCAACCATCAAAATTACCACACATTTGATATAATGAACATTTTGAAGATTTCCGCCAATTGGTGCGATTAAACGATAAGAAATCCTTGCTGGAAGTTTTATCTAAAGAAATCAATTTCATACGTAAAACCACCTCGCACCATCTATTTCAGAGACTATTCTGAATTTCCTAACCGAGCAGTCTCTTTAAAAGTTTAGTCAGATAGCTATAGTTAATGTAGCGTGTCTTTGTTTCCACCATAGTTCGAATATAGGCTTACTTTATATTTAATTTAATGTAAGTCTAAATGAGGAAAGAGGCTCTATATCAAAACAAATCAGATAACAAATAATACACTGCAGATGACGATGTATACAGTCAATTAGCCATCGAAGAATACTTCGGTAATAAAACATCATTTTAACGATTCAAAGATCCTAGATCCTAGATCCAATTTAAATTCGCTGATTTGAACAACATGTAGTAGATTTTGTCGAAAATTCTTTGAAGCGTTGTAATCAAAGTAAGTATATAAGGGTGTATAAGTATATAAGTATTTAAACACTTTGGTTGTAATTAGCATATCTGTTTTCGCAATCTGTTGTCAATTTCATTTTTGATTGAAGCTCAAAGCCAGTAGCCATTGTGCTCTTGTGAATATCGAAGTTGGACTTCACAGAACATCAATAATAATATATACATTTGTTGAAAATTATGGAAGCAGCTTAAATCGAACGTTGGTTTTTGAATTTTAGCGGCTGAGCACTTGATCCAAGTCATTGAAATCTGAATAATCAAATGTTCTAGTACCGACAACTTTTCGGGAAAATTGGAAATGACCTATCGAATTCACCCTGCCCCTGTTTCTACTCCGACAGCCAACGCGGTGGGCTTAATATCCACAGTAATTGAATTGATAGCTAGCACGGATCATTGCGATCTTGGACAAAATGTAAGCTACAAGACTCCTATGAAATAGCAGAAGCTGTTCCATTTGCAGCATTTTTGTTTTAAATCGCCAAAATTATGAAGATCGTTAACCCTCAAAAATTACCGATTTTTTGAAAAATGACTGGCAAATTACCGGTAAATCAAAAGTTACTGGTGATTTTACATCTTTGCTGTAGAGTACGATCAACAGAAAAGTAGGCTACTACATGTAGGTATACTGAGTCAAATAATCATTTATTCCAGTCTACATGTCGGGGAGACCACATAGGTAATTTGAGAGCTAAATCAGCTAGAACTTCTGCACGTCATGGGAACTACATGTATAAAAATTGTCAAAACGATTTTTGTATTGTTTTGGTTTCTTGAGTCACTGTTTTAGCCAAAATTAGTGAATTTGCTGTGTATGCCACGCTCAATCACGCGTAAAACACGTGTAATTACACATGACCCTAAACATCCGTGGCTATGCGGGACATTGCTGCAACATAAGATAAGAATCTCTTTATTGCCTTACAAGTTACAATCTGTAAGCGCAGTTCACGATAGTCAATAATAAACATAAGAATGAAAAGAAGAGCTTACATGGCAGAATCTTGACATCTGTTATATAAGTTAGTATAGTTGGCAGTCCTGTTATAAAGACTTTGCGTCTCATGTGTCTGCATGTATCAGAAGCTAAACAATGTAACTAAATGTAGCTAAACAATGATAGGACCTCAATTTCATGCTCAGGGAAGACAGAACATGCTTATTCATAAACATTCCCCATGTTTTAATAGCATCAAATAAAGTGATTTCTGACTCTTCGTGCAGCGCGTATGTACGCGGGTAGAAGAATAGAATGTGGCATGTCACCTAGTGTATATAGACACAAAATTCATCGTAAAAAGTCAGCAGCTAATCTCTCTGGAAATCGTGTTTCCTTGAAGTGGATGAAAGCTGGTACGTATGACAAAAGTAGTAATATAATTGCTCTATACTGCATGAATATTTTAGCAAAGCTATCAAGGTGCCGTGCTGTGCATTTTGCTCCCCCGTTCACCTAACCATTGTTAACGGGTTCATTAATGCGCGGAACCGCACTAAGACTTGGAAAATTCACAGATGACTTTTCAGTGTAAGGCTAAGCCGGAAACTGTACATTTACATAAAACTGCCTTATCAACGACTTGGTCTAATGATTCTTAATAAACTTATTTCACTAGGTGACATGCCACGCGTAATTACGGAACACGCCAAACATCCGTGGTTAAAGACATTCTAGTTTCGAATAACGGGTTTAATAGCAATTAAAGTCATTCTATTCTTCTACCCGCTGCACGAAGAGTCAGAAATCACTTTATTTGATGCTGTTAAAACATGGGGAATGTTTATAAATACGCGCGGGCGAGCGTTTATAGTTTGCGCGTCGTCTACAGTTGTCTGCGTTGCCGCTTGAACCACTAAGCATATTCTGTCTTGCCTGAGCATGAAATTGAGGCCCTATCACATTGTTTAGCCTCTGATACATGCAGACACATGAGACGCAAACCGACAGATGTTGTGGCACGTAGTTTATGCGTGAATTACGCGTAATTGAGCGTGGCATGTCACCTAGTGTGTCGTGCTGTGCATTGTGCTCCCCGTTCACCCAACCATTGTTAAAAGGTTCATTAATGCACCGAACCGGACTAAGACTTGGAAAATTTATAGATGACTTTTCAGTGGAATAGGCTAAGCCGGAAAACTGTTACATTAAACTGCCTTATCAACGACTTGGTTTAATGATTCTTAATAAACTTATTTCTCAAACTTGCCGAAGCGTGTATGCAATTTTGCATTCATCTCACGTACAGCTAGAATAATTTCATCTATATTGTTTTCATTTTCCTTATTTATTACAGCCTGATTCTTTCCGAGATATTCCATGATTCATGGCAGACGGGATGAAAAAAGGAACACTAGACCTGGATTTTAGGCAAAACATAATTGATAATGCGTCAACATTTCCCCGAAATTCATTCATTAAGTTGCGAAATTGTTTGATACAGTGCTAAAATTTGCGACAGATGTGAAAAATATTTTGCTTCATTTCAATCTACTATATCCAAAGTGTCATAGCAGTTGACATCAACGCGAATTTCAAAATGATAAATGCATAATAAATTTAGCTACCATTTTCAGAAATTCAAAAATCATTCGGTAGCAAACATTACAAGCAGCTGCAAGATGAGATTATCGAAAGTATAGCATTAATATCGGCGCATCCTCTTTATCTTCTATCTAAATCACGGTGTAGTTAAATAAAACACGAAAAGCTTTCATTGATGAGTGAAAGGGTAGAAATAGGCCTTTCACCGGGAAAAATATTCTTTAGTAAAGACTCATCTCTGGCTACAATTGTGTGCGATATTTGATCAACCTGTTTTCTCAGTAGGCCCACTCTAAGCCCGGGCCGCCTTACATGAAGGCATGAAAAACTGTAATTGCTCGTTTCTCTAATCTTGATGGAGAGCGGAAGTTATTTACGCAACAAGTGCAATTTCACTTGACCATTCATCTATGACCATCAGAATTTTAAAGCTGTCAAAAATCTACTTGCATTTGTTATAGACATAGAAATCAACAATACTAGATTAGAGTTCTATGGTTATAAAATTGTAGATATCAGCGGTATTTCTTGAGATTTCCATGCACCATTTACCGTTTTAGAGGACGAAAACTTTCTGTGTTAATGTATTGCAATGAAGGAGTGAAATAGACGGTTTGAAAAATTGAAAAATTTAATAATTTAAATTACATCCCTGATCATTAGTTATGCTCGAGTATTTTTAGTCAACACTGCGCTGCAAAGAGAGCATTGATTTTGGCGAATTCATGTGAATGTTTAGTGACTTGATATTGTCATGACAAGCCCACTTGCCTTTCTACATTCTACCAAACGAAAATATGACGGATGCAACTGCAATTGACCTAATCAATTAATTGTCAAATTAGCTTGTCTGTTCTACACTACACTAAGAAAAAAGAAGCACTGGCATTCTGATAACACGCAGTTTGAAATAGAGCAATTTATCACCAGAATTTCATAATTCCACTCGCTATCGAACTACGCAAACTCGCAAGAACATATGGCTGTGTTCCTCTAAAGTGCTGAATGTTTAAGTAATTGTTTTATGATATACAGAAGAACAATTCCATTGTGAACATACGAAATTTATTTTGTTAGTGACTCATTGTTAAGACAATAAAAACACAAACTATACAAAGTTATAAATGCTGTTCAGTTTGCTGCCTAAGCATTAGAAGTGGCCTCACTTCGGTTCGATGGCGGTCCCCCAGTACTCAAAGAGTCTGTGTCTCTCAGTATTGGAGAAATGTATTTCAATTTTCGCTGTAATTGTGGCCTGAGATTAGGTAGCACACGTTCTACTGTTGACTGCACCATGTTACCAATGTGCATGTACTTTATGTAATACAGAAAATCCGCCATTGTATTCATGTGATACAACTGTTCAGAATGTCGATCGACTTGCTCTAACATCAGATACCATTCTGCAATCAACTGCAAAAGAAAAAACATAATGCACTTATTTTGGTCAGGAAATACTGTGTGGAGCTTCGGTTTGAAAGCAGATCAACAAAAGTCTCCCATCGATCCCACTTGTAAAAATGGGAAAATATGCACACACACGAAATAACGAACAACAGCGCAGGGCCTACTTGATACCTCTCTCAGTTTGCCATACGTTCTATCTGCGCCCAATACAACGCACACTACATTCTGACTATATAACATGATGGCCTCAACTCAGCATGATGTGCTGGGTGATTACAATGATTTTTTACAGAATTTTCACCCCTAACACAGCCATGAGCCATGAACGAAGCTAGGGGTCACTCAATGAAAACTAATAAATTGTATCATTTAAAAATAAATAAAAGGAAAAACAAATCCTCTAATGTGATTAATCGGTGCCCATCAGAAACCTGTTCGCACGCCTCCTGAAAGTATCAATATTGTATTGGTCAGGGAAAGTGGTCTGAGGAAGCTGATTCCAAAGCTGTGCCGTGCGAACAAAAAAGCTTTTCGAGCCACTCACACTACGTGCGCGTTCTAAGCTCACATTATAGCATGTGAGTGCATTAGCTCTGCGTGTGCCTCTGGGGCCGTATGCTAGAACAATTCCTAAGATTTTTATCTTAGAATCCTAACTTAGGGATTCACTAGGTGAAATCCTAGTCGGTATGCTTGAACGTTCCCTAGCATTTCCCTAAGTTAGGGGACTCTCCCTAAGTTCACTTGATTGGCAGATCACCGGACTGCTGCAGCTGTGTTTATTTTCCCACCCTGACAACGAATTGTCTCACCAACTGCAGTCTGCGATTGATTGACGGTGAAAAAAAAACAATTTGAAAAAATATCAGTTACCGACAAAATGGAACTGCAGTTGTATTCATCTTGTTGTTACGATGAAGACAACGTTTCGCTTATCAAAATCGATGCAGTAGTTCCAAAGTTATGTGGAATAATACATTTATCCTCAAAGTGTGCACGTCTTAATTACTCAACTAATGAGTGAATACCGTGGACTTATCGTCAACACAAAAGTTGTCGAAACATGAAATTGGCAATAGCTCAGCTAATACTGCATCAAATTAAACAAAATAGACTGCATTATAATCGTCATCTGATGATTGAGAAGATGGTGCCACCAGTTGCTAACATAGATATAGAAAATGTTTTACCAGCATTTTATTATTACATGAGTGGACATTGTACTGGTAGATTTCATACAACCAATCAGAGTGGAGCGCACAGCAAATATTGTAGATTCAATCTTATCATGCCAATGATGGATATAACAGGACGTATCCGACCCATTATTAGTCTTCGCTCCCAAAGATCTATTTTAGACGAACTTTCACTGCAAAAACTGTTAACATTTGGTTGAATTTATCGTTAGTTCAAATGTTAAATTTAATACTCGCATTTGCTAATGTTCAAGAGTAACCTATGATCAAAGAATATGGTCAAAATATCTATAGATAGGAAGAGTGAAAAATAATTAAAAAACCATGAATTAAAAAGATAAACTGTGTTATTGATATTGGAATACTTTGGCAATACAATCTTATACCTTGAGCTGCAAATAATGCAAATTTAGAGTGATCACTATTGCATGCTTCACTTTTCATACTGCTATAATTACATGTAAGATCTCATAAACTCAACACAAAGTCTTCCTCGTGAATTGAGATCAGTCAACTTAATTCAAGATAATGTCGTCAAATACAACCTTCCATTTTCCAATGTAGATGATTATTTTTGAAAACGACTTAATTCTCTAGAGTGACAATGCAAATAATATTGTGTATACGAAAATTACTAGAAATTCAAGGTCCAACTTAGAAATAAGGAAATTAAAGAAAGTATCTATTTATTATTTCTCGCTGGCGTTCATTTCCATCGTTCGCCGATGTTTCCGGGATCGGGAATTGATCATTCGGATCATTTTCCTGCATAATGGTCATATTTCTGATCTTCTTTGTTTCTTTCTTCAGCACGATTTCTTCAGGAGTTGGAAGTCGTCGAGCTACAATATTATATTAGTCGCTGATAGCCTACAATAATTATCTGACAGATAGTAAGTGTCCTCGTAATCAAAGACCTTTGTATACAGGGTAAGTGTCAAAAAATTGTTAGGAAATGAACATAGGCACTATATACCTGTTAAATAAAAGTGAATCTAAACCACTATTGAATAGGTTTAACTGATTTAGTCCATACAGAAAATTTGTTGAAGAATTGATATATATTTCCTGACTTAGGGGCGGGTCTAAGTTCTCCTAGATTTCGTCAAGATTTTGTGATTTAATTCCTAGGATTTTTTTCCTAACTTTGTTTCAGCATACCAACACCCCCTAACCCTAACTTAGGTACCCCCAGCGATCCCCTAAGATTTTTTTCCTAAGTGACTTAGGGGTGACGTTCAAGCATACCACTTAGGATTTTCCCCCTAACTTAGGCAAATCCTAAGTTAGGGGTTGTTCTAGCATATGGCCCCTGGAGAAGATCTTAGGTTTGGGTACGCACTTATTTACTGCAGAGCTGCTTCTACCGAAATAGTATCTGTAGAAGAGACTGAGTGAAGCAACATCCCGTCTGACGGAGAGCGGCTGCAACTTATCAGCAAGTTTTTCACCCATGAGATTCTTGACACGTTTCTGAAATAGATACTTACAATTGAATGGAGAAGCTAATACATGTATGTTTCCATAGGGCATGTGCCGATAGACATTTTCCACACGATCTATTTTCCCTTGCAATCAAATAACAGAAGATTTCCGATAAACAATGCCTCTATTCCTGTCCAACACTTAGAAATTCACCGCCTAAACTTGATAAATGGAGCACTGACATGATTACATAAATAGATGATAACATTGAGCTTATAAAACAATAAGATGAAGATAAGGAAAGAGAGATAAGATTCATCAGATAATTCATTGATATCTGGTAGTGGCTGGTGATAGTGACTGAATGACATGCTATGACTTTGTGTCCTCAATATCCTGAGGTGAATATGTCGATGACATGAAACACCTACTTAATTTTCTGCAATAAATAAATCATTTGTCGTTTCCCAAATCTGATTAATCTGGATTGATCTGAATTAATCTGGATGCTTGAATTGTTGAGGTACATACAATGTCAAATTGGCGCTGTCGAGTCTTTCCAAATGCAGCGAGAAATTTTCAATTCAGAAGTCTATATTAGACCCACGAGTATTTTGAATTCCCTAGTCTTAGTTAAAAATGAACACATAAATTTGTAAAGGAAAAAACAACGCAAAGTGCATGCGAAGCTTTTCGACCGGTTCTCTTTCAGGCATTACAATGGTGTGAAACAGACACACTAGCATTTGAAGTGTTGTACACTATGGAAATGATAAATCAGTGATATTGTTAAACAAGTATAATAAATCATTATAAACAAAAATTAAATAAACTTAATTAGCACGGTGGTCTCCGTGGCACAGTGCTTAAGTGCATGGCCTAGCGAACTATTGTTCCAGAGGTCGAGCCCTGAAGGTGTCATTGGAAGTCGGCAGGAAGGACATCCGGTCTCCGTGGCACAGTGGTTCAGCGCTTGGCCTAGCGATCTATTGGTCCAGAGGTCGAGCCCCGAAGGTGTCATTGGAAGTCGGCAGGAAGGGCATCCGGTCTCCGTGGCACAGTGGTTAAGTGCTTGGCCTAGCGATCTATTGGTCGAGGTCGAGGCCCGAAGGTGTCATTGGAAGTCGGCAGGAAGGACATCCGGTCTCCGTGGCACAGTGGTTAAGTGCTTGGCCTAGCGAACTATTGGTCCAGAGGTCGAGCCCCGAAGGTGTCATTGGAAGTCGGCAGGAAGGACATCCGGTCTCCGTGGCACAGTGGTTAAGTGCTTGGCCTGGCGATCTATTGGTCCAGAGGTCGAGCCCTGAAGGTGTCATAGGAAGTCGGCAGGAAGGGCATCAGCATTAAAAGTACTATAACGCTCTATAAGTCTGACTATGTCAGCACCGTCCGACTCAAGTATGGGAGTAGTGACGTAAAAGTTTCATTTTTTTTAATTACCAAGGTAAAGCTAAAGCCAAACATTTTCTTTTTGTACACATAAATTTGGCCAGAGGCGTTTGATATGCAATGCCTCGGCAATACGCAGGCGCAACAGATTCCCGCGCCTCACATGAAGTAGCACACTGAAAGCCGTTTCTGAAGGCCTACACTTTTGCTCAAACACATGACATGTGATAAAACTGGACGGAGGATGTTTGGCACGTGGTCGAGTCTTGCCTAAACGCAGCCATTTTTCCAAGTGCTCGTTTACCCTTTCTTGAAGATAGCGACTTGTTCTGCCGATGTATCTGCATTGGCAAACACACAACAGAATAAATTTCGCATGACTGGGCAGTAACAGAAAGGTGATCTTTGGAAAGGGCTACGGGAGTGTACATAGTGCACAACACTTCAAATGCTAGTGTATCTGTTTCACACCGGTGTAATGCCTGAAAGAGAACCGGTCGAAAGGTTTCGCATGCATTTTGCGTTGTTTTTCCTTTACAAATGCTGCAAAGGGTCCAATTTCTTTCAATACAGAAAATACAATTTATTTCAATACAAAATAATCACAATGTATAGTTCAATCAACCAAATACGAAAACAATTGCATGGATTAGCCGTTTTCATGATGTAGTGATGTCCGAAGATCAATGTGACGTCAGTGGGGCAAGAAGCAACACGATAGTAATGAAAAATAAGTATAATATCGAATTTGTCTTATTCAGTGTCCTACGGAGGACTTCAGCAATATTATCACAGGAATTTACCGAAATATCGCAGGGTATAGGAACACTGGTCTTATTTTAACAGTCATCTCAAGTTGCTTTAGACAATATGAAATGTTTTGCAGCCAATTTATGCAGTAAATTACAGTTCTACACTTAGTTTTCAAATGCTCGAATATGTGATTTCAGTAGTTGTGAGCTCTTGTTAGTAATGTGACAATATGGCTCTTTATAGTAGAACATTGTAACCGTAAAACTGTCCCATTTCTTTGAAATCTCAGGTGATCAACCGGACGATAATAAACCGATGTCACAACATAACACAATGTTATTCATTGTTTGCTGTCCATGCAACGGCGGATGGGGTCCGTAGATTCGTCCACGTAGATTGTGGATGATCAGCTACCGGTAGATTTATCTGATATCTGAAGACACTTGGTGGTCTCCGTGGCACAGTGGTTAAGTGCTTGGCCCAACAATCTTTCGGTGCAGAGGTCGAGCCCCGAAAGTGTCAGCAGAAGTCATCAGGAAGGGTATTCGGACTATGACTATGTCAGCACCGTCCAAGCCCTCAATATGGTGGAGTTGTGACGGCAAACCATCATTCTTTTAGTATTGAGGCTGAAACAATATTGTAGATTATAAGTTGCAATTTACCTTAAAAAAAAGACGAAAAAATCAGAAAATCATTAAAACGTAAGAACTTGTGAATTTTCCAACAAGTATGAAGAGTGCCGGCTGGGGCCCCAGTGACATCCGAGAACGTACACATACGAGAACGTACACATCCGAGAACGTCGAAGATTACAAGAGATGGTTTGGGCAAGCTAGATGAACAAAACAAGATGTGATAGTCGAATAGGAGGTCCAATGAGAATGTGGCGAAACTGTGTGGAGGAGGGTTCCCACTTCCGGGAGATGCAGACACGTGACTGGTCGTTATAGTAATCCATACTAGACCTAGAGCTTTCACAAGCTTCACGATGAACACTGTCTGCATCATAAAATACTACGATAAGTTGTTGCCTCGACGCTTAATTGTGGCGAGCAGGCAAAACAATTTTTACGTTTCATCTTTTCTGACTTTATTAATTGGAGGATTGACCAACGTAATCTTGCACGTCTCGTGTAACAGTGTGTTCAATGACCTACATTTACTACAAGCATGAGCAATTGAAGGACAAATACAGACAAATGCCTTCTATGAAATTAACATAATTTCAGATTTATGGTCGCAAAAAGCAATTTTGTAGGATACATCCAAGAGCTACCCAATTTCTGAATGGTTAAGTGCTACGTATAATCAACTGCCAGATACATGCTGCACACGCAACCGCACGATTGGCCTCAAACTCCTGTATGATCATAATAAATAACCTTCAAATCTCTAAACTAGAGATGTCCAAAGCGACGCCGTTTAGCTAGGCGATACTACAGACGAAAAAAGATCGACTCAGCTTCAAATCCGTTTTAGCCCATAAAATCTGCGAGACAAGTACTTGGTGTCTCATGATATCTGCTTGGATGCACGCTGAAGGCTACACACTTGCACACAAAGCTTAACCATATTCAAAAGATTCAACCCATCCACTGGCTCTGTTTGTGATGTGGCTGCTCATATTTGTAGCAGGGATTGCAGCGGTTAACCGCTTAATTTACGTTAACCGCTTAACGGCGCTTAAATAGAATTATCCATCTTTTATGAAAATTCAACCAAGCATCCGAACACTAATCCATTATAAAGTGTGCCAGATTATTACATAGTTGTAGAATCGTATTTCAGAATCCCCTCTATATTTGATAAGCTACTGATTTGAGGATATTCAATGGTCAGAATCCACGAGTCCGAAGGACGAGTGAATTCTGATACCATTGAAATCCGAAAATCAGTAGCTTAACATTATATAGCCAACGATACAACTTAGAAATCTATGCTCGCATCCGTCTGAGGATTTCTGGACCTGCATAGTTTTCTAGACTTCCTTGATCCATCCAAACCACTACGTAATCTGTTACAAATTTGGCGGAATAGAGATCTTCTATATTCTATTTTTCAGGAGATTATATGACACCTATGTAAATTTCCTATCCATATAATCTACTCCAAAATCACACATCATAGAAATCATGTGAAGGTGTAGTAGATTATATGGTTTGGAAACTCTTCAAAGAACAATGACATGACGTCAGTAGAGTTGGCTATATATTTGATAAAATTTGCTCCCCGGGAAAATATTAGTAGAAAGGGATTCTATCGCGGATATCTATGGTCCTAATAATCTGGCATACTTTATAAGGGATAGAGGATAGCTATACGCTTCTCTGACATAGCTCGTGAAATTATTTGATATATCCCTCGGGATTCAACAAATAATTTCCCTCTCTATATCCCAGAGAATCGCATAGCCATCCTCTATCCATTACATAAACTAAGTATGTTGCATGTCTATGATCTTCACATCCAAAACGTCAGGCAAACGCGCGCACAAGCAGACAACCAATCAAGAATCGCCGTCTGACGTCTTGCTCTTATTCTAGACTATTAGGGAAGTTTTTCATCGCCATAAACGCATGTATACTTTCATTTAGTAAATAATAAAAGAAAAGTGCAAGGCGAATTTTCGTGCTTTTACAGGTTCACGTCGCTCAGTTTTGGCATGACGACTATCCAACTGTGATACTAACTGGAATCCCAACTATGATGATGCAAAATCTTTCTCATGGATAAGTGATAAGTAGGCTTACGTACATGTAAATGGATGCGTGATTAGTAATTAAATACCTCTCACGCTCTAACGTGAAGCATAGTTAAGCTTTTTGACTGATATTGGCATATTTGATCGGTTAACCGGTTAAGGGAAAGTTTTAACCGCTTCAATCCCTGATTCGCAGCTAATGAAATGTGAAATGCAAGAGCCACATGCGCTATGTTCATATGTACATGTAAATTTATTAGGAAACCTGTCGACTCTTTGTAGCAATTTTTTGATAGGATGCTCAGATACAGCAGGTCAGTAGTTCGTGGCAAATTGACGTCCTTTATAAAGACCGGTGATAAAGAAGATCACCTCAGGAGGCGATGAGAAAGATTGAGTAAACAGTAAATACCTGCTATAATTTCGAATGCGTCGTCTCTTGTAGAAAATAAATTTATATATTCACAGTGCTATAATCTCTATGATTATTGCTTCCATAATCTAGTTTATGCTTTCCAAAGTGTGCATAAATTTCAAAGAGTGCAATCATTGAAATACATTATTGGCTGGATAGTTAGGCTGACTGTAAATAACTATTATCAATGTTCACTAGTCAAATGCATTTCAAGTCCAGAAACTTGATTGTTTGAGTGGCAACATTCTACGTGACTCAACCCAGCTGTTTCCCTTGTCTTCATCGAAGAAAGTTACGAATGACTATTTCTACATGCGAATATGTCTTTTGCATCGTACATCTTTGGGGGGACAAGGTTCTGATGACTTAAACTGGTATTTAATTACATTATACATATCTAAGGCCGGTCCCTCATAGACGGTTCATCTATTTGGGGAGCCTGCTAGCTTCTTAGACTGTCGAAGTTGTTGCGCTACACCCAGAGAGGTCATGTGAACGAAGAGAGGAATTCTAAATTGCTATTTAAACATACAGTAAGTCAGTGGTGGGCAACGCGTGGCCCACGGGGACATTTTGGGTGGCCCGCTACTACTTCTCATATCTAAATTGGCCCACTGACATTATTTGAATGGAAATGATTCACTCCGACTTCGACCTTTGACAGGTGCATCTAAGGTGAAGTGTCCTCTTTAGAATTTGCAAAACCATTAATTAACAACTAACTGAGCAATATCATGGCACAAAAAACAAACATTGACATTCGAATTATCCAACCATGCTCCTTTCGTAATGAATATCTTCTCACATACGCGATAAATAGTCAACACCTGCGCGAGTTTGTGCTAAGTCACATAGTATTTAATGCCCTGCTGAGCATGTTTCTCTACGTAATAAACCACGCCTCAATGAACCTTGAAAGAGGCTATATTAATTAGACCTTGACTATGAATGAAGGAATCCAACCGCACGTTTTTGACGTGCCAACATTTTTTCAAATATTCCTGCTGACGTCCATTTGTATACTACAACACTAATATATATTAGCACACGACTACCATTTGTGGAGCCCATGAACGGAATAAAAGTACGGAATAAGAGAATATAAAGCCTATAATACTGCCTTTCAAAATTGGTGGCCCGCGGGCCTTTTCATGGGCCACTCCTTGTGGGTCCCGCTATCCCAACTGCAGTAAGTGGTGGCCAGCCGTCACTAGGTCTTCCTAATTCTCATGCGAATGTGTCTTGCATTGTGCATCTTTGAGTAGTAAGAGAATTTAATAATGAGGAGGAACGTGTTCGCGAAATTTAGAAATATCTGATTAAGCATTTCAAAAATGAAGGGACGCAGATGCTGTTATCCGGAAGAATGTCAGCCAATCTGATAGGTTATTTGCCGCAGGAGAAACTATGAGGAATATTTATCAGACAGCTCAATTAAAATTTACAAGAAAATATTTCAGCGATAAGACTCGAACTCACAAACATGGCGTAGTTCGGGATGATGAACAATATTTTCATGTCATTACAAAGATGATTAATTCCGTGTCCGGCGATCACACTCGGTGACACAACACCACACGTCATGACCTGGCCACTAGCCGGCCTTCAGTTTAGGGAAAATCAGGACACTCTCCTCATCTGTTAAGTTGAAGTAAAAATGACAACAGCAATCCCCCGCGTCTGGTAGTTCACGTCCTGAAGTTCTTCATTCGTCAGCGATATTCCAGCATTACGAGGGAGACTCTCATGGATGGAAAAAAACAAAGAGGTGCTGGATGTGTTCGACTTTGTTTAATATGCGTCAAAATGGCATTCTATGTGACAAGCTATGAAAACAGGAAGGAAAGAGACAGATGAATGACTGATAAGACAGACAAAATGATTGCAGTCAGATAAAAGACATATTGACGGAATTTCGAGTCGACATTGATGTAAAGAACGAGAGATTGAGGAAATATTTCCTGTCAGATTTTCCAGGTCAAATCAAGTGAAGTAACTTATAGTTTCCGATAAATTCTTCCTCAATGGAAATACAGATGATGCTATTGACCAAGAAGAGATTCATCAGAAGAATATTTCAAACATTTGTAAAATCTGCTCATGCCAACTTCCTCCTAATATGTCTGTAGATGAGAAACTGAGCACTTGTTCTCTTATGGTGCTGTCAGCATGCATGATAGATGATTATTTCTTGTATGACAACTTTCCTTTGTTGCAATATGATTCAATAATTGATGAAAATCATCTCAAAATGTGTGAGCTTGAAGAAAAACTTGGTACGCACAGTAGTAAGCAAAGACTATGGATAATATAAAGACCGGAAACTATCCAATCTCTCAATGTATAAGAAGTGGAAACAACACTTCACTCCTCAACGAAGGTATCGGACAATTGTTAAACATTGTAAGATAGGGAAATCTCTATGTTGATTAGTCCTCATCATAGATATCAAATGTTTCCAATTTTCAGTCGAGTTTTCAGTCTTTACATAATCCATAGTCTTTGGTAGTAAGAGCTAAGTCAAATAGAGTATTAACAAAATTCTTCCTAAACATATTTGGTCACTTTAGAGGAGTTTTTGCATCATATAAAATAGCTTTGAAGAATAACAATGAGAAATAGATGCAAATCTTACATCAGATAACATCTTGGCGCTCTCCGAGTTGAGTCTTGACATGATAGGACCCATCAAATGACATGCAAGAAGCAATTGTGATTCTGTTCGTACTATAGGTCGCAACTGTTCCCGGAAAAATCTGAAATGAACAAATGAATGACTTTAAAACACAGATGGAGAAGTACGGGGGTCCAGAGTTTCCCAGTACATGGGATTTAATATTAAATTATGAAAAAATCGTTGCAATCATTCAAGGCATTGGGTTCCTTGAGACGAAGTTGAATGTCCACCAACAGCATTCTCAGATAAGCAATTAGCACATCACCCGAGCCTCATCCAAACAGCGTGCTTCGAATGTAACAGCTGTTAAGTCACAGCGACTGATTGCCAAATGCTGCTCATAAAAACGCATCCTATCTAAGTGAAAAAATGGGAATATGAATCTATTGTGATTCCATCCAATCAGAGAGTGGGACCATGCCGAGCTCGGGCATGAAAAATCTAGTACCCGGGCCGATGATTCTCATGTCTGAAATCAGAAGTATCTTCCTGATTATATCATTCAAATTCTCTGAATCAATTTCATGTGATGGCCTAACAACATCGTTCCTAGGCAATATCATGAAATAAACGCCGGTATAATGACTTCACTTTTTCAAATAAGCTGCATGTCTTCAGTGCTTTCGCTTTCCCTGTTTTCAGAAACTTAAATGCAACTTACAACAGTGGCAGCTATCTGCACATCAAATAAGATCCAATTATTTGTGATAACAAACGCGCTATCCATGTGCAACATTTAAAGGAAATGAAAATTCCCCATGCATTAAATGGTGTAAATTCATCTTACTGTTCAACAGTCATCAATTTACCTACAGATGATACATAGACCCTACAGCATACGATGATGTTCTTAGTTATTACTTATTCGTAGATTTTTAGAATGATTTTTAAGGCGATTACGCTCAACTGACGTAATTGATATTAAAATATTATTATTATTAGGCCTATATTATTTGAATTAATGAATGATAGTAGACTCGGGCATAGACGCAAAATTCATCCGGGCTAGTCCCGGGCCGGGTAAGGGCCGAAAAAAGCGGAGGTAAATGAGCAATGAGAATGAACAATATGATCCATTTTTGGAGCCTCCCTTTGCATGGCTAGACTAAAAACGTAGTCATCCCTATCCCCTAACACTGGTGTATTCGTGATGTCATCCATTAACTGAACACATAGACGTTATCTACGAATATGAATAGCATAATAGGCAATACCTAGTATTCAGAAAATAATTTTGATAATTCACTCAACCAATGCACAAAAGTTGAATACAATTCCACGAGGTATCAAATACACGAGCACGTATGGTTGAATGCTTTTGTTGCCATTTAGGTGCATGTAGACCTAACCATTTCAATGGAAAAATATTCACATCCAGAATAGTCGTGCTGCGATCTTTGTTCTTGTTTTCAAATTATCTATAAGGAGGTCCCTCGCCATGGATGTTGTTTATTCGGATACTCGTTCATGCCAAGAAAAAACAGGTATACATCGTCACAAATTGCACGCACCTTTTAGGTACCATAGCTGTTACAATTTGTACATTTCCATATGTTATCGTTGTATCACGTCTATACTAGAACGGTGGGGCTTAGAAAATATTCCATGAGACAAAACAATATATTGTTCAACAATATTTCGCGTGCACATAGCTATCAATTAATATTACTGCACATAATGACTAGATTACCGGCATAGGTACAAATTACAGTATCTGATGTTTAATTGTGCATGAATTCCCTCTGCAAAATAGGAATTTCACTGGGTAAGAATTCGTGCATTCTCACACATAAAATTCGTGCATAAATCCAAACACCGAAATGATGGGTTTGATACACTACTTTAATCGTTAGAAATCCTGAAAGCTTTGGTCACATTGTGCACAAAAAATATATTTTATCAATTAGGTATTTTTATGTTTTCAAATTGTACATGCCGCTCTGATCATTTCAACTTCTGCCTATAATTTCGATCTACCTGTACGCTTGAATTGTCCTAATGGAATAGAAACAATACATCGTATTATGTGATAGATTCATAATGATGTAATGGCCTCTTCATCGTCATCAATTTTGTAAGAGGACTCATTCTTAAATTTCAATTCACTATCGACACTGTTAACAATTGGAATTTAACCAATTTTCCTTCGACAACTTCATTCTTGATTGATCAACTTTCTGCATGTAATTTGATATTTAGGACGGAAAAGTCTCATCACTGATATTAGGAAAACACTAATTCAGAATAGTGACGGAAATGAATCCGAAATTCTATTCCGAAGTACGTAAAATGGAATAGATGGCTCTGTTTATTCTTTTTTGTTGATGATTAGAATATATAATTAATCATTCAATCACTCAAGAATTATAATGAAACTGCAATCCGAAGTATGAATTGCCTTACTGGATACACCAAATTCCATCTGAGAGGCAGATCTTAATTCATCTCATGACATTTATGTATTATCATTGAGAGACTAAACGAACTCTCACAGACTGAACCGATTGAACTTTGATTATCAAGGAAGACGGAGTGGATAGAATTTCTCATCATCATTACCAACAAAACAAGATTTACATATCGTAGAACACTGTCGTGGAGACAATTAAAGACAGGTTATTGAGTCTTCTATGTCGCATACATGACTTACTCGGTCACAAGAAATTTGAGAATTTTAAGGCTGACCGCAGTTTGACTAGAAAATTAATGAATTGTCAAGCCGTATGTGCTTGCATAAAGTATTTCCATGTCATTGAATTTTCCCCTGGTTTGAATGTGTGGGACTTTCCTTTCATGTTGAAAATAAGCCATGATAAGATACGACGACACCAGCGATAATTTTGAATACATCACTCAAACTGGAACTTGCTCTTTTCCATAATTCACTCTCAATTGTTTGTCTGCATATTCAAACATGAAGTCAATTCAATTCTCATGAAATTTGTCGAAAGATCAAAAAGATCAATCAAAGATTAATGCGATGAAAATGCGAACAAAGTTTATTTGAATAGGTTTCATAGCTTAATTCAGCGTTTATGTACGAGGGGGGTTCAAATATGAACGGGAATTTGTTGAAAAAGCTTTCGTAACATGAAACATAACATTCTATCTAAATGAATTAATACAATATAAAAGTTCACTTCTCAATGTAATCACCAGCAACGTCTACACATTTTCTCCATCGATTTGGCATTGCTTGGATACCACTCTCAAAGAAGAACTTTGGGTGTTGGTCCATCCAACTTTGCGCAGCACTCGACCTCGTCATCGTTTGGGAATTTCTTGCCTCCAAGATATTCTTTCAACGCTCCAAAAAGATGATAATCCGACGGAGCCAGGTCAGCACTGTATGGAGGATGGGGTAGCACGGTCCATTTTAATTTATCGAGCGTTTCACGGGTGAGAACAGCTGTGTGAGGCCGCGCAGTGTCTTGAAGAAAGATGACGGAAGACTGAGATTTTCTTCTCTTTCCTCTGATGGCAGGTTTCACATGTTCTGTCAGGAGACTCGAGTAGTATTGTGCGTTGATAGTTTTCCGACCTCGCAGAAAGTCAATGTACAGAAGACCTTTGAAATCCCAGAATACGGTGGCCTTTACCGTTCTCGTCGAAGAAACGGTCTTTGCTTTTCGAGGAGGTGGTGAGCCGGTATGTCTCCAATGCATTGATGCCCTCTTCGACTCAGAAGTTGAATGATGAACCCCTGCTTCATCACAGGTGACAACTGATTCAAGAAATTTCTCTCCTTCCTCTTCATAACGCCGGAGAAGCTGTTGGCACACTTGTCACGTTGTTCAACTCTAAGAATTCGTGGCACCCAACGTGCAAACACCTTGTTGAATCCAAGTTCTTGGTGAACAACGTTTTCAGCACTTCCAATACTGATGCCCACTTCCTCACGAATGTTTATGCGACGATTGTTCAAGATCAATTGCTCCACCTGCTCCGTATTCTCTGGTGTTCTTGGCCCTCGTGGATGTGGCTGATTCTCAACTCGATCACGACATTCCCAGAATTCTTTTGCCTAACTGTAGACTCTTGTTTTCGATAAACAAACTGTGCCTGGAGTCTGGTGAATATCTCTGATGGCGATACATTTTCAGCTGTTAAGAACTTAATGATAATGCGCTGAGAATGCTGGTAGGAACTTCATGTTCACACATGACTGCAATGAGAAAGTGACATGAGCGTCAAGTGATGTATATCGGCACAAACCAAGTGAGCGACAGTTTATCGCTCTCTTTTCATTGCATTTGTAACTGTGACGACTATGTAGCTGACGAATACGTTGAAACACCCAAAAGTGAACTCCTTCGGCTGTCATACCTCACCACACGGCTGGCCTTGTACCTTTTCCATGAAGAGTTAGGGATCATGTGCCGCCCAGTAACGGCCTCGTCACTTCACAATGTTCTCCAACAGCTCTGGCCACTGCTCAAGCTGATGTAGCATCGTCTCGGCGAATTCTAGCCTGCGGTCTCAGTCGTCAGGTGCCAGCTCTTACACTTTTGAAAGTGCATTGTGGCACATCAAAGCGATCGACATTGTACTCTTTATTACCTCTCGTGCTTCAGAAAAGGTCGCTGAGGTTTGTGTGTAGAGTCTGGAAGCAACCCGAAAGAATGTGTTTAGGGATTCTTCTCTCCATGATCCGCAGGGTGTAACCGCCATCGGAATACATGCCCAACCGAGTTCCTCACATTTGTTGTCGTTGGAGGCATGTTTTCTGTTTTCAGCCGCCAGCAAAGGTGACCCTTCCGTTGTACTCACTCCTGATTCAAAGTTGTTGTTGAGGGGATGCACCACAGTCAGGTCAGCTGCTACTGAACCGCAGAGGAATGTCCGCTGGTCTCCTATTAGGCTCCGAGTGACCGCAACCAACGCCTTTTTCGAGAGCAGGTCGAAGCCCATTCGCAGATTTGGTACAACTGATCACGGAGAGCATTATGTTGACTTGTAACAAAGCTTCCCCGCTTACATGTCAAGGCGTGATGGCCCAAACGATCTAATGAAACTCCTGGACATCTTGGACACAGAGTTTTACCAGTTGTCATTGGTAAACCGAGCCGCCATTTCATCAGAACTTGAAATTCTTCGCTTCTGATCGAGTTAAAACTAATGTACGAGTAATTTCACACGAAGACTGATCGTTAATGAAAGCTGATAGAAGAGCAGAAATGGATGGAACAGAAGAAGATTGCTACCGCCAATTTATTGCAGCTAATCTCTATTTTCACATCTTCTTTCAATCAATCAATATCTCAATAATAATCTAATTTTGAATATAATTTCAAATATCTGATTGTATTGCATGAATATTTACATTAAAGCAGCTTCTTACCTCAAAAGGATATTATTTTCTCATTTATTCTATCATCGATTCCTGTCAGTGAACTGATCCCTTGATCATCAGTTTTCATTGCAACGCCATTCATCCCTAAACGTCTATTATCGTATGGCAACGACGTAATTAGAGTTGAGTACAACAGGGAACGTTTATCTTTGACTGCACTTTTCAGTCGTGGATTACATAATCAGTTGCGCGGTTACGAGGATCAGTTTATGGCAATTATGCGATCATATGAGGTAAGAGAGACGTGGACACAAAAGCGAGTGACACAAACACACTTACGCAAAAGTGCAGGCAAATCTTACAGTTGTATAAGCATAATATATCTCCCGCATTCAAATTATCTTCCTTCTATTCACGCTGTTTCTCATGTTAGAGATTGCACGGTGAATTATCATTATCTTGTGTTCGACTACTCAGACTAAAACTTTCTTTCAGCAAAAGATAATTCCTCGTGAATATCCGAAACAATTTTAAGAACAAAATTCTTAGTATAACCATTGCATTCAAAAATTTTCAGAATTTTCTCAATTTCATCATGAAATATATTCCAATTGCTGGCTACCGTATATGCTCTACTCAGCATTCCAATAACCAGACCCCGGTGCCACGCTCTTGGACAGTTTGCTTCAAAATTTAATAGCACATTTGTGAACGTTTCTTTTCTAAAGATGCTAGTTTCCAAATTATTTGTAATATTTATTTTAACATCCAAGAATGCTATACTATTGCCTCCAATATCTACAGTAAATTTTAAATTTTTGTGTTGTCTATTTAAAAATTGGTGAAACCGTTCTACTTTCTTTATATCATCAAAAACGCAAATGCAATCATCTACATATCTTGCGTAATAAAGTGGACTGCATTCTTCATTCATCCAATTTTGTTCCAGATGTGACAAAAATAGATTTGCGAGTGTAGGAGCAAGGGGGGAACCCATACTTACACCATCTATCTGCTTAAACATTTGGTCATTAAATAAATTTTTAAATAGACAACACAAAAATTTAAAATTTACTGTAGATATTGGAGGCAATAGTATAGCATTGTTGGATGTTAAAATAAATATTACGAATAATTTGGAAACTAGCACCTTTAGAAAAGAAACGTTCACAAATGTGCTATTAAATTTTGAAGCAAACTGTCCAAGAGCGTGGCACCGGGGTCATTATTGGAATGCTGAGTAGAGTATATACGGTAGCCAGCAATTGGAATATATTTCATGAATTTCTATATTCTTCGTTTCTAAGTTTTATTTCAGAGACAACTAAATTAGAAATTTGAACTTCTAAAGTTCAAGACTCCAAGTACTGTAAGTAAAGAAACAACAAAAGTATAATAAAACTACAAAGATTATAAACAACAATTGCTGAAGGAAATTCGAAGTTGAGGACATGAAATTAAAAGAGAACAATTGCTGTCTTCGTCATTTCATGTTCCAGTCAGACATAAGACGCACGATCGACAAGGATTCAGATTAGAACAAGACACATTCTGTCTGCCAATGAATAAAAAAAGATGGAATCAGCAAAGGTGCACTGCCTTGAATGTAAAAAGCTCCAATGATGTTGGATTGTTTATGAGATTTTGTCCTTGCAATAGACATTCCGTTGGTATAATTTGCGTTGGTGATAATCTTATTATCCTTAAAATAGAAGAATGAGCTGTGAGTCTGCATCAAACTTTTTGAAGGAGGTTTCTAATTATATGCATATCTATTCTTTAAATAGCTGTCGGCAAATTTCGAGGATGAAATGTTCCGGGAAATTTTCCTATTCATTAAAAAATTTTCGAAGTTGATAAGATTTATGAACTTAAAAAGGAATTTTGGAGATTACATCACATTGGAAATGACACGGCTATTTTTCAATTTATTGCAGACTTTAAGTATCGAGTATTCTACTTTTTTCACTAGCTACATGTACTTTTCCAGTTCTAAATAGTTTTATGATAATCTTCTCTATGACGTGAAAATTTTATGTTTTGACAAGCAACTGTTAGTTGGGACACTGAGAATTTTCGCTATTCTATTTCTAAAAGCAACGTTTCAGTTTTTTCATAATTGCCAAGTGTCATTCACTTTTTATTTTTTAAATTTAGTTTTGAAAAACATAAGTGAGTAATTCTTCAGATATTCTGATACACCATGTGCAGCTATATGATTATCCAAATTCTGGCTGGTGACAGGGGAATGTGTGTGCGAGAGAGAGAGAGTCGAGGTGTTCTGCTCTTGCATAAATCGTACAAATGATATGACATATCACAATCAGATTATTTGTATAAATCTTACCTTTTGAACCTTTGATGTGGAGTTGACTTTGCGATGGCATCACTCAAACGACTGTTCATGCCTTGTCAGTCATTCAATCAAACTAATCCTTTTTCAAAAATTGCGACAATAATGCAAACAAACATTTCAAAAACTTTAAAAAAACCACAGAAATCATGTAATATGATTAATTTACCATCGAGTGCTTTATGAACAATTTGCACTCTAAAATGCACTTAAATCAGGTCTCCGTGGCACAAGTGCTTGGCCTAGCGATCTTTCGGTCCAAAGGTCGAGCCCCGTAGGTGTCATTGGAAGTCGTCAGGAAGGGCATCCGGACTAAAACATCACAACGCTCTAGGTTAAAGTCGACGATGTCAGCACCGTCCATGCCCTCAGAGTAGTGACCTTGACCCTTAAAAAACCTGAAATAATTGCTTGGTCGTGTTTAATTTATCAAATTTTGCTTTGGCCATCAAATTTTAGTCCTTGACTAAATTCGAACTCAAAAGCAGAATGTTGCACCACTCTACAGACTTTTATCTGGAGCTTTGAGATCTTTTAGTCCGGCTGCCCTTCCTAACGACTTCGGGGCTCGACCTCTGCACCGAAAGATCGCTAGGCCAAGCACTTAACCACTGTGCCACGGAGATCCACATAAAGCTGCTGAAATCGAAAGGAACTTATCCAAACAAAAATATGGAAAATAGTGATCAAGGAATATTTCGCAGCCTTACACAATAATTTGCTGCATGATATTCATGTAGCCGTGAAGATGGAAGGAATGCCACAGAGCCAGGGGGAAGTCGTTGTTAGTCCACTGAGGAGTAAACGCAGCATTGAAGAAATTTTGTGCATCGTAAGCAGCGCCAGGGCCTGATGCCGACGCTACACGGCGGAATAATTCCATTACTGATCGATAAACAAAGGATGAGAATGGTTTCTGCAAAGAAAAAATGACTTGATGAAAAACACAGTCACTTGATACAAACTTCTATAACTTTACAGACAGTCGTATTCCCCGCTGAGATATCATGAAGCAGTTATTGATTGTTTGATTAGTAAAACTTAATAATACAACTATAAAACGTTATTTGCGTGACGAAATAGGCTGTTTCTACATATTGAGCAATAGACAGCTTCTGAAACAATTGCCTGTCTTCAGGGATGAGACCTTGAAGCTAGTGTAGTATGGGGACGCCGGCAGAGATACTTTTCGATTTTATTTTATGGATTGACTGTCTCCACTGTATTTCTAACTGGAACTTGGGAACATATCGTTTGTTCCCATAGAAATTGACAACAATAAGACCTCTAGAATGGAAATTAAGCTTCATGCAATGCACAATAACGACACATAAATCGCACGCATTTTCACTTAGATGAACTTGTCAACGGCTGTTTCATTGGGTTAGAATCAGTCACATGAGTAAATCGAAGCTTTTAATTGGTTCTTCATGCCCCAACTTAGTTCCCCCGGATGTGCCGCGACCTTGAGTCAATTTCCATTCTAGTGAACTTCAGTTAAACAGTTTATTTCTATGATTGTTCCTGAGGTAAAGTCCAAATATACTTTCTAGTTGGGTATAACCAAGAGAGTAGCCCTACATTCTGACAGGAACAAAGTTGTCGGTGAATAAGCTTGTATGGTTATCGATCGGTCACACTTTAACATTTTCACTTTGCTAGAATTCAAGTGTAGGATGTACATGTCTATCACGTGTACTGTACAGTAATGAAGCCGTGATGTCATACAAATAATTCATCGGTTACTCAGCTTTATATAAGGGTGTCGCATTCCTGTTAATTACACAAAAATCACATTTGCTGTTTAATTAAGAGCCCTTAGCTAATAAACGCAACTTGTGTGAATTGTGCCGACTGGGTAGGCTATATGCATCACAACATTTTCAGATGTTGAATATTCACCGAATTCTTCTGTACTAATTTTAATCAGTAATGAGATTTAGACTATCCGGTTTTTTTGATTAAGCGAAGAATAGGCCGATACTTAGATACTAAGGAGAGATCCAACTTCTGTTCTCATGAACTCAACAGATGTGCGCCCATAAACGCCGCCGCCGATTAAAATTTATCAGCGCGCCGAAAACGCCGCTGCCGATGAAAAATATATCGGCGCAGGGGTCTAATGATTACCATAGTGAAGTGCTAATTCAGAATAATTGAAAATCGTAATACTTATATACATAGAAATAAACTGTTTATCTGAAGTTCGCTAGAATGGAAATTGACTCAAGGTCGCGGCACATCCGGGGGAACTAAGTTGGGGCATGAACCACCAATTAAAAGCTTCGATTTACTCATGTGACTGATTCTAACCCAATGATACAGACGTTGGCAGGTGCATCTAAGTGAAAATGCGCGCGATTTATGTGTCGTTATTGTGCATTGCATGAAGCTTAATTTCCATTCTAGAGGTTTTGTTGTTGTCAATTTCTATGCTTATACATGACGTACAAGAACAGCGTAAAAACGAACATAAAGTATCACATCCATACGCACTAAGAGATAAAGTTGTCAAAGTCATTAGCAATCAAACATATAAGGAACGAAGGAGTGCAAGCGTATAAAAATTGTAAAACACGGAAGACAAGAAGTCTTGCTTCTTGGCAAGCGCACAGGAATCAAATCGTGTAGAACATGGTTCACATTTGTCTCAAATTTGTATTAAAGATTTAGAACCTGAGATTTACGTGAAGAAGACAAATCAGATCAAGTGCAGCAATTACATTCTCGACCGCAAATAATCCTGTGTGCACGATTTTGAAAGAATCGATCCGTTTTCTTATTTTCAACGGCAAGTGACACAATAGCGGAGATGCATACAAAATCAAAGGTGCTATTAATGCGAAGTAAACATTTATGAGTTCAGTGTGTGGAATGACAGACTTCAAAATTCGAAGTACGTATAATCGTCTAGACACACACTTGAATATGTTACCAAAATGATAGGGCCACTTCAAATTCTCGGACCAATAAACACCAAGTATCTTAAAGTAAGAAACAATCTGCATGTTTGGATACAATAGGTCAAAATGCGGGGATACAGCACCAGGAATTATCATTTGTCTGGACTTAGAAACATTCAAAGTTAATTTGTTTGATTGCATCCAATTTACGACAACTGACACATGTTCCGACAAGCAGGCTAATGTTCAAGCAAGGTTATATGTTCGGCATACTGTTTGTCATCAAAGACGACCTCCTCATCAAGAAGCTCACTCACTAAGGGTCCTTCTCATCAGGCAAGTTTACTAAGGGACCATATCATCAGGCAAGTTTACCCAGGTGCCTTCTCATCAAGCAAGTTTACTAAGGTGCCTTCTCATCAGGCAAGTTTACTAAGGGACCATCTCATCAGGCAAGTTTACTAAGGGACCATCTCATCAGGCAAGTTTATCCAGGTGCCTTCTCATCAAGCAAGTTTACTAAGGGGCCTTCTCATCAAGCAAGTTTACTAAGGGGCCTTCTCATCAAGCAAGTTTACTAAGGTGCCTCCTCATCAAGCAAGTTTACTAAGGGGCCATCTCATCAGGCAAGTTTACTAAGGGGCCATCTCATCAAGCAAGTTTACTAAGGGGCCTTCTCATCAGGCAAGTTTACTAAGGGGCCTTCTCATCAAGCAAGTTTACTAAGGTGCCTTCTCATCAAGCAAGTTTACTAAGGGGCCTTCTCATCATGCAAGTTTACTAAGGTGCCTTCTCATCAAGCAAGTTTACTAAGGTGCCTTCTCATCAAGCAAGTTTACTAAGGGGCCATCTCATCAAGCAAGTTTACTAATGGGCCATCTCATCAAGCAAGTTTACTAAGGGACCTTCTCATCAGGCAAGTTTACTAAGGGACCATCTCATCAAGCAAGTTTACTAAGGGGCCATCTCATCATGCAAGTTTACCCAGGTGCCTTCTCATCAAGCAAGTTTATCCAGGTGCCTTCTCATCAAGCAAGTTTACTAAGGGACCATCTCATCAAGCAAGTTTACCAAGGTGCCTTCTCATTACATCTATTTAGCAATGGCCCTTCTTTTCAAATTTATTGTCACATGCCCTCTTTTCTTCAAGTTTGTTTACTATGGAGACCTTCTTATCAAGCCTGCTTGCCAAGCCATTCTTATCAAATATATTCAGCATCGAGTCAATATATCATTATCAAGTTAATGTACCAAAGGGACCCTTCCTATCCAGCAAGGGAACCTTCATATTCACCTTGTTGACTAAGTTCATCTTGGGGCAGGCTAGTTAGTTAACAGGGATTCATTGTAGACATCCTTGCTGGTCAAATGAGTCCGTTTAAGTCGTTAATGGACACCAAAATTTTTCAGGTTCAGATTTTAAGTTTATCCTATCTGCAATTTTCTACTTTGAGAATGTGCATTTTCATGCTACTTACACCCGAATGGCATACCTGTTCAATAGAAACCTTAAACTTAAAAACCTAATCCTTGATTGAATAACTTAGAGGTGATACTCCAAGTAGAATTCTGATTGACTGAAATCGACCTGTTAGTGCTGTATTTTGTGTGGAAAATTTGAATGCATTTCGTGCCCGTGCAATTTAACATATGAGTGACCAGAATAAAACTGACGATTACCAATGAATGATGTACTCCTAGAAAAGTCGTTCTGACTCAAAATAACAGACAATAAAAACAGCCATAACAAGAAAATTGTTGGCTTTTTGCGGAAGTAAGTTTTAATGCACAATAGCAGCACACAACAATCACAATCTTCACATCTGCCCAGACTAAGGCAGACTTTGCTGTCTAAGTCGATCAAGATTTGAATAGCAACTCAAGTGCATCACGTATTAGATATTTGCGAGATAACATATCAAAGCATGTGAAACCGCATGCAACAGTTTCCTCATTCAATATTTGCCTTTTGCAATACTTATTCAAGGACAAATTTAGCACTCGGAACAATCTCAGTACATCAGACTGCGAAAAATATCGCTAATGAAGTCAACAGGCAGGACGGTGCAATTTCAGTCCAAGCTATGTTCGGTTCAGACAATGTCACGTCGAGCAAGGTTGGAGCAACTTCTGGTCCAGTGGAGACGCAGCATTGCGACATTGTGACGTAAAACAAAAAGTCGAGTCTTGTGAGGTCATGTTATTTGAGTCAAAGTCTACTTGACATTCACTGACACTCACAATCATCACTGACATTCAAAAAAATTGTCTACCAAGATTTGATTTGATAAGAAGAATTTCAAACCAAAATATCTCATTTGAGAGTTTACGAAGCCATAACATCATGAAATACTGGGAAATGTTGTTGATTTGAATTGTTTTGGAAGAGCTTGAAATATCATTCTACAATCGAATCAACTGATTCCGTGATAATGTAATGGGAATTTTACGACCACTTCAGTATTAATTTTTAGTATAATAAATATCATAGTATTTCGGACAATGCAATTTTATATTCACTAAAAACAATGCACTGCGCACGAACCAACACTTGAAAACTTGAAATCAATTACGAATCTATTTGCAGATGTGTGTCAAGTGCTGAATTGTTTATTTAATTGTTCCATTGACGATGTCAGCACTGAATGACGTCAGTGGAATTTGACAATCAATATCATCGTTTTTCAAAAATGTCAAAAAGGTCTTTCATTCAAAGTGTGGTGTTAATGCGTGCACTGACTGCCATTATGTTGCCATAAAACCGATTTAAGTTATAATTAATCTGAAATACTTGAATAACTGATCTAATGGAAGGCGTATGTTCCATTATTAGTTACACAATTCTTGTAGGCAGCAAATATTCTACAATAACCGCAATGATGATAGTTATTTAAGCAACTAGTACAAAATATCCATCATTATTGCTTTCTTCGAGGTCAACATATCTATGCACGAGCCCGAAGGCCGAGGGCATAGAATGTTGATCGAGGAGGAAGTAAAAGATGGATATCTATGCACGAGTTGTGTAGGTAATTTTATTTTCACCGATATCATGACCATTATGACCACATGTAATCATAGACATGTCAATCACAATCTGTCCTTGATCATCATAGCACGTCGCCTTACATGTGCAGTAGACATCATTTCCGTGACTATTTCACCATTTACACAAAAATAAAATTGATCTCGATGGAATAAACATACACGCACAATACGCAAACATCACAGGGAAATCACTCACACGTAAAATTCATGAGATATACGAATATAGAAAAACTTCATTACGTCATGTGGAATCACGTGAAATTATTGTGGGACTTTCTGATCTCTTGCTTAGTAGACGTCATACCCAATCATACTGACTCTCTACAATAGGATAAATTGTGTTAATGTCGAGCAGTAAGCCAGAATTGTTCACAGCACCAGTAATTATTCGAATCAAAATAACCTCTTGAATCCAATTACGGAGGTGATCATAAACAAAGGATCACCTAAATCATGTCAAACTTCAAT
The DNA here is from genome assembly GCA_907163375.1 of Prostheceraeus crozeri. Classification (NCBI taxonomy): domain Eukaryota; kingdom Metazoa; phylum Platyhelminthes; order Polycladida; family Euryleptidae; genus Prostheceraeus; species Prostheceraeus crozeri. Next base: position 258,621 of record CAJQUW010014470.1, read on the forward strand.
CGATTCCCCAGCCGTTCAATCTCAATTCACATTGATAAGCAATACACTACTCGAGAGCATATATTCTAACCTTTTCTATGAGAATTCATCATATTCGCGTCCGTTATTGTCTAAGGTGGACAGAGGTCAAAATGTGTGATATGGAAAGATGATATGACAGCGCAGTATGATCCATGATCCATGATATCGGAGATGATTTAAAATTTGCGGTTAATTATCTTTCGATTTCACCTCACAAGTACACGTCTGTTACAGGGCAGGAGGTAAACATGCAATATTTACTACTTAAAGATGGTCATCTAAGTTCGGAGGCGGGATAAGAGATAGGGCTGCGTTTTCTCATTGCTAGAGAAGCGCTACGCTAATGGGAAGAGATAAAAGAGACTCTCCCATTCTTGTAAAAAAACTCATCCCTTTCTTGTAAGTTATGCCAACAGCGGGCAATTTTTCTCGGTCAAGTTCAAGTGATTTCGTGACAGATGTATGGCCAAAAATCCGACTCGAAAACTCATCAAACATGCTTGACTTCAATATTAATATGCAATGTTCTCGAAAGCTTGGGAAATGCACAGCTCAAAATGAGAAAATATATCCACATGCGATTATTGCCCCAAATGTTCGTGCACCTGTCGATGCAGTTCATTAACTTCAATTTAAAAGAACCAAATTCATTCATAACATTATATAACATTGAGTAAAAGTGATTAGTCACCTGGTGTACACTTTGTAGTTTGGCTGACAGCCCAGATGCCATACAGACGGCTACACTCGTTCATTTAGGAATCCATGCTATGACTGTGATATAATACTCATGCAGTCATGAAGTTCAGTCCACCACATGCACACCAGCGAGATATTTCACATATCAGTATGCCAGTTGAATGTCGCTACATCACACCTTGTGCTCATCATAGCTGTGAGAAAATTTCTCGAAGCAATATCAAGGTATATTCAGTTAGTTCTGAAAAATAGTTCTGTCGCCACATCCAACTTGAATCATTCTCATACGATGATGAAAGTCATCCCAGTAGCCATTTATAATAGAATATAATGCTTGCTAATTTAAATTATTAGTTAAAGTAGTCCTAATGAGGACTGATGGCGTTCTCCAATCCGCAAGTGTACAAAGGCAATGCTATTGTAACCATTGGATTAATCAGTTCTTAAAAGAACTCAATGTAGCTTTCTCGTGGCAACGAATTAAAATTGATCAGCTTTGGCCCAATATCTGGTAAAAATGGAAATCTTAAGACTTGTAATACTACTCATTCTTGCTGTTAATATACTAATACCATAGATTCCAAACACTGCCGTATACACGTTCAAAACAGACGTCTAATATACTGTACCGACTACAGATGCTGATAGTGGAAATAGAATAAGACAATGGTCACCATAGGTTAAGGAAATTAAAAATGGATATTATAAAACAACAGGAAACCGATGAATAAAAATTGGAAAAGTGGAGGTAAAATATGGAAATACAACGATGCTACTACACCGATTATAAGTGAACTATATCTGACACTACGCAAAGTGGATAATGGTAAGAGTGGATAAGTGGAAAGTGGATAATGGAGGTAAACAATAGAATTACAATGACATTCTACTACACCGAAAGCAATGAAACTATACACACTATACCTAAGACTACACATGGAAAATACTACTTCTTCACTTGAATTTGCTATCGCCAGTTTCTTCATCCGTCTATAGTACTTCATGTAATTCCACATTTCTTCATTTGAAATACAATACATCGACCACTACTTCAGCTACCGATTTAGGGATATAAAACATAATACTGCAGTCCGTCAGTCATCAGCAGGTACTCGTCTAGTTGTGTTTCGACCCCCATGCTTCATATACATTTTATTTCATTGCTGATAAACGCAGCTATCAGGAGAACAGGATTTTTCGGTGAATTTTCATTCATTCATATAGTATGAGAATTCATAGCGTCAACAGAGTAGAAAATTCCAAGTTCTTGTTTAATAATAAAAGAGACATCGTCAAATATTTGTTCTTTCCGATTGTGAAAACATTTCATTTTCAGCATATAGAATAAATCATAAAGGAGTCATTCATTCCTTCAATGAAAGTTGTAAAACGACGTGAAATCTGGCGAATGTTTACTAAATATAGACTTGCATTATGTTCTATCATTGTTGCGTTTAATTCATTTTCATAAACAAAAGAAATATTAATAAGTAAATGAACAGTGTTTAAACTCGGAGGCAGGTAAGGCACGGATCCCTTCTTCCATGCGGTCGAGTTATTGCTCTCATTCTGTCTGTGCTGAGTGTTTAGCAAGAATGTTAAGTGTACCTGTTTTACATGTCTTAGGTTTGATCCGACCAAGGTTTGAACCAAGGTCTCCCGGACGCAGAGCGAGCACTCTGCCACAAGGACACAGCGCCGGTTCGAATATTCGAACACAAGAGACTACTTTGTGTCTGGCGCGGACTACAAGTAGGAATTAAAAATCAAAAATAATAAAGTTTTCTCTCCGCTTTCCATTTTATGTCAAATGCAAACAGTAAAAATGTAATCACATACACAGCATCTTCGACTCCCTGGCCTCCGTCGATGAGATGGTGAGTAGATGTAAGGGATAATAGCATATCTAGATTTCTACGCGAGTCATGAACATTATCAGAAATTTGAATGCCTAAATCTCTCTCTCTCTCTCTCTCTCACACACACACACACCTCAATCGCTTCGAAACATTTGAACTGCAGAAAGTCATCGATCTCAACAAAATGGGCTCTTAAAATTGAAAGTTTGAATTCTGAAGCAACACAAGACAATTGGAGATGACTTGGATGACATCAGCGTCTTCAAAAACAGTGTGCTCACACTTAATGACAAACAACATAGGTTGAGCTGCGTCTATTCTACATGTCGGAGCAATGGTCTGTTCAAAGTGAGTGTCTGCACTCTGTGATTGGCTGATTGCTGAAAGACTCCATAAGCCTGATGTCAAACAGAAGTGATTTTTTCAGACAAGAACTTTCGAACGTCATAGTTTCAAGAGGCATTGATAAATCGGTCAATGACCGCAAGAAAATCCTCATAGACATTATCAGCATAATTCACTTATCACAAGATCGACTAAGCAAGAACTTTCTTGCAGCGACCATGACGGTAAGTTCCAGTACGAACTGTAACATACGGTAAAGGATATCTATCGCGGGTGAGAGCGACTAATAAGGTGTAAATAATGTCTGTAATAGGCATGTCATCCACCTATTCTATCGGACATAAGTTAATTGTTGAAAAGTTTATACTTTCTTTAATCAAAGGGTTTCCTGTGCTGGATGTAAAGCTATCTGAATGAGCGCAAGTGCATGGTCAAGGTAGATGGTTGCCGGGCCCGGATTCCCCTACACCCCCACTTTCTATCCAAATAACAAACAAAAGAAAGATATTTAGTGACATGTAACTGACATGACCATGTACAAGGCGTGGCTGTTCGATGCAGTAGTCAGCGGCATATGCTCACCAAAAGTGAAACGGTACACCATCAAACGAAATCTTGATTTGGTATCTGAAGGACCAATTCGATCACTGATGGAATATGCTTGTCTACTTTTTGCTGTCTCAGCGAAAAATTATGATAAAAAGTATAAAAAGTTCAAAGACGAATGACATGGATGAGAAATCATATGCATCCCTTGCTCAGCACAGAGAACATAATCTCTATCAGGCATCTATCAGATCATCAAGCCCAGATCAACTACTGCACAGATGCATTCCTAAATGCCTGTTGTATTCCATACAAATTGAAATCAGTTTGTCGCATGAAAAAAAGTAAATCACATTCTTCTTCTTTCCGTATATCGCAAAACTGATTAGTGGCGATAAGTACCACGATGTCACGTGAATTTGGCATGACGATTGCTGTATCTTTATGTGTGTATGATTCATTATGTGCTACTTCTTATTCTCGGCGTCCTTTATGCAGCTTCCAGCACATGTACAGTGCACTAAGTCTTTCAAATTGCTGTTCATATGAAGTGAAGTTTTCAGAGAACGAGAAATATTTGACACTTTTATGAATTGGAAATGACAAAGAAAGCGATTCTCTTCAACATTCATCTACACATCGAATTGGTGTCACCTCCCGCGAGGCGGACAGACTCGACCCTTGCAATTCTTCATTTCCATACGAAGCGGTGGCACCTCCCAAGAGGCGAACACACTCGCCCTGCAATTCTTCATCTACACATCGAAGCGGTGTCACCTTCCGCGAGGCGGACAGACTCTCCCCTGCAATTCTTCATCTCCGCTTCGAAGCGGTGGCACCTCCCAACAGGCGGACACACTCGAGCCCTGCAATTCTTCATCTCCGCTTCGAAGCGGTGGCACCTCCAAACAGGCGGACAGACTCGCCCCTGCAATTCTTCATCTCCATACGAAGCGGTGGCACCTCCCAAGAGGCGGACACACTCTCCCCTGCAATTCTTCATCTCCGCTTCGAAGCGGTGGCACCTCCCAAGAGGCGGACAGACTCCCCCCTGCAATTCTTCATCTACACATCGAAGCGGTGGCACCTCCCAAGAGGCGGACACACTCTCCCCTGCAATTCTTCATCTCCGCCTCGAAGCGGTGGCACCTCCCAAGAGGCGGACAGACTCTCCCCTGCAATTCTTCATCTCCATACGAAGCGGTGGCACCTCCCAAGAGGCGGACAGACTCGACCCCTGCAACTCTTCATCTCCGCTTCGAAGCGGTGGCACCTCCCAAGAGGCGGACAGACTCGCCTGTAATTCTTCATCTCCGCTTCGAAGCGGTGTCACCTCCCAAGAGGCGGACAGACTCTCCCCTGCAATTCTTCATCTCCATACGAAGCGGTGGCACCTCCCAAGAGGCGGACAGACTCGACCCTGCAACTCTTCATCTCCGCTTCGAAGCGGTGTCACCTCCCAAGAGGCAGACAGACTCCCCCCTGCAATTCTTCATCTCCGCTTCGAAGCGGTGGCACCTCCCAAGAGGCGGACAGACTCGCCCCTGCAATTCTTCATCTCCATATGAAGCGGTGGCACCTCCCAAGAGGCGGACAGACTCGCCCCTGCAATTCTTCATCTCCATACGAAGCGGTGGCACCTCCCAAGAGGCGGACAGACTCGAGCCCTGCAATTCTTCATCTCCGCTTCGAAGCGGTGGCACCTCCCAAGAGGCGGACAGACTCGCCCCTGCAATTCTTCATCTCCATACGAAGCGGTGGCACCTCCCAAGAGGCGGACAGACTCGCCCCTGCAATTCTTCATCTACACATCGAAGCGGTGGCACCTCCCAAGAGGCGGACAGACTCTCCCCTGCAACTCTTCATCTCCGCTTCGAAGCGGTGGCACCTCCCAAGAGGCGGACAGACTCGCCCCTGCAATTCTTCATCTCCATACGAAGCGGTGGCACCTCCCAAGAGGCGGACAGACTCAAGCCCTGCAATTCTTCATCTCCGCTTCGAAGCGGTGGCACCTCCCAAGAGGCGGACAGACTCGAGCCCTGCAATTCTTCATCTCCATACGAAGCGGTGTCACCTCCCAAGAGGCGGACAGACTCAAGCCCTGCAATTCTTCATCTCCATACGAAGCGGTGGCACCTCCCAAGAGGCGGACAGACTCGCCCCTGCAATTCTTCATCTCCATACGAAGCGGTGGCACCTCCCAAGAGGCGGACAGACTCGCCCCTGCAATTCTTCATCTCCGCTTCGAAGCGGTGGCACCTCCCAAGAGGCGGACAGACTCAAGCCCTGCAATTCTTCATCTCCGCTTCGAAGCGGTGGCACCTCCCAAGAGGCGGACAGACTCTCCCCTGCAATTCTTCATCTCCGCTTCGAAGCGGTGGCACCTCCCAAGAGGCGGACAGACTCGCCCCTGCAATTCTTCATCTCCGCTTCGAAGCGGTGGCACCTCCCAAGAGGCGGACAGACTCGCCCCTGCAATTCTTCATCTACACATCGAAGCGGTGGCACCTCCCAAGAGGCGGACAGACTCAAGCCCTGCAATTCTTCATCTCCGCTTCGAAGCGGTGGCACCTCCCAAGAGGCGGACACACTCTCCCCTGCAATTCTTCATCTCCGCTTCGAAGCGGTGTCACCTCCCAAGAGGCGGACAGACTCGCCCCTGCAATTCTTCATCTACACATCGAAGCGTTGGCACCTCCCAAGAGGCGGACACACTCTCCCCTGCAATTCTTCATCTCCGCTTCGAAGCGGTGGCACCTCCCAAGAGGCGGACACACTCTCCCCTGCAATTCTTCATCTCCGCTTCGAAGCGGTGGCACCTCCCAAGAGGCGGACACACTCCCCCCTGCAATTCTTCATCTCCGCTTCGAAGCGGTGGCACCTCCCAAGAGGCGAACACACTCGCCCCTGCAATTCTTCATCTCCGCTTCGAAGCGGTGGCACCTCCCGCGAGGAGGACAGACTCGAGCCCTGCAATTCTTCATCTCTATATGAAGCGTGGACCAAGTAGGCTATTCCAACACCTACAATTCATTTAGTCGGAATAGCATTAAAAATGTCAACACTCAAAATTTAAGAAATTGAAAGTGGTTAGGTCGGTCGTAGAATGAAGAATGACAATGAATCGGAACTAATTTTGCGATGAATGGATAGGTTGTAAGCTAAAAACTAATTAAGAAAGAGTTGTAGAAAGAAATCATAGATTAATGGACAATTCTGACAATTTTCCATTTCCATCGAGTGGCACAAAAGTCATGAGTATTGTCATTATTTCTTGAGTATTCAAATTTATGTATGCGCAAAAACATGTAACCGTGGAATGCTGCTTTCATTCTGTGATTGATCAAACTGAGATTGGTTTAAAAGGGTAGAATGATCAAAATTAGGAAGGAATTATAATGACTCAAAATTCAATTTCCTTTCAGAACAAAACTGGGCTGGGCGTTCAGAAGTAAATTCGTTAGAAGCGCAATATATTCCGCCTACACAAAATATAAGACAACAATTTTCCTCTTAAATTCCCAAATCGTCTTAACTTGAGGAATTCTATTCTTGACTTTTCCTCCGGCGATGGTAGGGGCAACTTTGATCATCTGAATTCGTTTATCAAACGCGAAGTGAACTTGCCATAATCTCATAAAACAAACCTCAAGCCATTTCCTCATGCATCACAGCAAATAGTTATTTACACAACAAGTGCAAATTATCCAGCTTTATTGCATTTTTTGAGATCAACATGTCTATCCACGAGTCCGAAGGGCGGGGGCATAGTTTGTTGATCGAGAAAATGCAATTAAGCTGGATATCTTTGCACGAGTTCTGTAAGTAACTTTATATTTCACAGAACTACCAGAATCTATGATCATGATCCTTAACATAATTTGAAAATCAAACCAAAGCAATTTTGAAATCAGATAGCCTGCTTCTCTGTCCATTGTACATGCATTTCTATGCAAATTCTATGCATGATTTTCGTTGTAGAGGATGAAAAACTTTCTATGTGCTAATGTATTTCAATGAAGGAGTGCAATAAAGACTGTTTATTGCACTCTTTGAAATTTATGCACACTTTGGAAAGCATAAACTATATTATGGAAGCAATAATCATAGAGATTATAGCACTGTGAAATATAAATGTATTTTAATCGGCGTTTTTAATCAGCATTACTAGTAAGCAATGCTCACAACACAACTCACCTACTCTGAGAAGCGGTGATTGCTTAAAGAATACGTGAGGTCCTGTTCGACTTTTACCTGTGCGACATCATCGCGCTCAGTTTTCGTGTTCGAAGAAATGGCAGAAAGGGATCAACTCAGCATTGCTTGATAAAGTCGAATAGAGGCCAACGGGCAATTAGTTTTATCAGAAAAAGTAGGTTTAACACTAATGAGGAAATAAATATCATTTCAAATCAAATTTGATGACGTACTTTCAGAGACGATACGTTTGGTTACAACACCACTCAGCCACTAATCATCTTGCTCATCCTATTGTATTATTGTGATGCAGGTATTATCAATTTGCTTGTGTACGACTGGCTATGAAAATACATATATTACTATCACCAGTATTATAGTAAATTAAAGCATAGGCTTTGAACTCATTAGATTTGTCGATAAATCACTACGAGCATTACTAGTCAATTCTTTCCATTCACGTGCAAAATATACTATCAAAGGACGAATAATTGCCTGATTGCCTGATTGAATATCAAATAGGATAGAAATTGATGAAAATCAGTACGGGAAAGCCCCATCGGAAGCTCGTGTTATCCGAAGTGTCATTAGACCAAACATTCATGTATTTCATGTATGATGTTTAAAAACCCACCGTCTCGAACGGTCTACCCTGACATGCTGCCAGACTCAACCAGTCGGTTACAGAGACGCCAGCCGCGGCCGGTTCAAACTCTGACTTTACAAGTACCCTGACGAGCTGCCAGCCTCAACCAGTCGGTTACAGAGACGCCAGCCCCGGCCGGTTCAAACTCTGGCTTTACAACTACCCTGACGAGCTGCCAGACTCAACCAGTCGGTTACAGAGACGCCAGCCCCGGCCGGTTCAAACTCTGGCTTTACAAGTACCCTGACGAGCTGCCAGACTCAATCATCGGTTACAGAGACGCCAGCCGCGGCCGGTTCAAACTCTGGCTTTACAAGTACCCTGACGAGCTGCCAGACTCAATCATCGGTTACAGAGACGCCAGCCCCGGCCGGTTCAAATTCTGACTTTACAACTACCCTGACGAGCTGCTAGCCTCAACCAGTCGGTTACAGAGACGCCAGCCCCGGCCGGTTCAAACTCTGGCTTTACAACTACCCTGACCAGCTGCTAGCCTCAACCAGTCGGTTACAGAGACGCCAGCCCCGGCCGGTTCAAATTCTAGCTTCTACAACTACCCTGACCAGCTGCTCCCTCAACCAGTCGGTTACAGAGACGCCAGCCGCGGCCGGTTCAAATTCTAGCTTCTACAACTACCCTGACCAGCTGCCAGCCTCAACCAGTTGGTTACAGAGACGCCAGCCGCGGCCGGTTCGAACTCTGGCTTTACAACTACCCTGACGAGCTGCTAGCCTCAACCAGTCGGTTACAGAGACGCCAGCCCCGGCCGGTTCAAACTCTGGCTTTACAACTACCCTGACGAGCTGCCAGACTCAACCAGTCGGTTACAGAGACGCCAGCCCCGGCCGGTTCAAACTCTGGCTTTACAACTACCCTGACGAGCTGCCAGACTCAATCATCGGTTACAGAGACGCCAGCCCCGGCCGGTTCAAATTCTGACTTTACAACTACCCTGACGAGCTGCAAGACTCAACCAGTCGGTTACAGAGACGCCAGCCCCGGCCGGTTCGAACTCTGGCTTTACAACTACCCTGACATGCTGCTTGACTCAACCAGTCGGTTACAGAGACGCCAGCCCCGGCCGGTTCAAACTCTGGCTTTACAACTACCCTGACGAGCTGCTTGACTCAACCAGTCGGTTACAGAGACGCCAGCCCCGGCCGGTTCAAACTCTGGCTTTACAACTACCCTGACGAGCTGCCAGCCTCAACCAGTTGGTTACAGAGACGCCAGCCCCGGCCGGTTCAAACTCCGGCTTTACAAGTACCCTGACGAGCTGCTAGCCTCAACCAGTTGGTTACAGAGACGCCAGCCCCGGCCGGTTCAAACTCTGGCTTTACAACTACCCTGACGAGCTGCCAGACTCAACCAGTCGGTTACAGAGACGCCAGCCCCGGCCGGTTCAAACTCTGGCTTTACAAGTACCCTGACGAGCTGCCAGACTCAACCAGTCGGTTACAGAGACGCCAGCCCCGGCCGGTTCGAACTCTGGCTTTACAAGTACCCTGACGAGATGCCAGACTCAATCATCGGTTACAGAGACGCCAGCCCCGGCCGGTTCAAATTCTGACTTTACAACTACCCTGACGAGCTGCCAGACTCAACCAGTCGGTTACAGAGACGCCAGCCCCGGCCGGTTCAAATTCTGACTTTACAACTACCCTGACGAGCTGCTAGCCTCAACTAGTCGGTTACAGAGACGCCAGCCCCGGCCGGTTCGAACTCTGGCTTTACAACTACCCTGACGAGATGCCAGACTCAACCAGTCGGTTACAGAGACGCCAGCCGCGGCCGGTTCAAATTCTGACTTTACAACTACCCTGACGAGCTGCTAGCCTCAACCAGTCGGTTACAGAGACGCCAGCCCCGGCCGGTTCAAACTCTGGCTTTACAAGTACCCTGACGAGATGCCAGACTCAATCATCGGTTACAGAGACGCCAGCCCCGGCCGGTTCAAACTCTGGCTTTACAAGTACCCTGACGAGCTGCAAGACTCAATCATCGGTTACAGAGACGCCAGCCCCGGCCGGTTCAAACTCTGGCTTTACAAGTACCCTGACGAGATGCCAGACTCAATCATCGGTTACAGAGACGCCAGCCCCGGCCGGTTCAAACTCTGGCTTTACAAGTACCCTGACGCGACGAGCTGCCAGACTCAACCAGTCGGTTACAGAGACGCCAGCCCCGGCCGGTTCAAACTCTGGCTTTACAACTACCTTGACGAGTTGCTAGCCTCAACCAGTCGGTTACAGAGACGCCAGCCGCGGCCGGTTCAAACTCTGGCTTTACAAGTACCCTGACGCGACGAGCTGCCAGACTCAACCAGTCGGTTACAGAGACGCCAGCCCCGGCCGGTTCGAACTCTGGCTTTACAAGTACCCTGACGAGCTGCAAGACTCAATCATCGGTTACAGAGACGCCAGCCCCGGCCGGTTCAAACTCTGGCTTTACAAGTACCCTGACGCGACGAGCTGCCAGACTCAACCAGTCGGTTACAGAGACGCCAGCCCCGGCCGGTTCGAACTCTGGCTTTACAAGTACCCTGACGAGATGCCAGACTCAATCATCGGTTACAGAGACGCCAGCCGCGGCCGGTTCAAACTCTGGCTTTACAACTACCCTGACGAGCTGCTAGCCTCAACCAGTCGGTTACAGAGACGCCAGCCCCGGCCGGTTCAAACTCTGGCTTTACAACTACCCTGACGAGCTGCTAGCCTCAACCAGTCGGTTACAGAGACGCCAGTCCCGGCCGGTTCGAACTCTGGCTTTACAAGTACCCTGACCAGCTGCCAGACTCAACCAGTCGGTTACAGAGACGCCAGCCCCGGCCGGTTCAAACTTTGGCTTTACAACTACCCTGACGAGCTGCTAGCCTCAACCAGTCGGTTACAGAGACGCCAGCCGCGGCCGGTTCAAACTCTGGCTTCTACAAGTACCCTGACGAGATGCCAGACTCAACCAGTCGGTTACAGAGACGCCAGCCCCGGCCGGTTCAAACTCTGGCTTTACAAGTACCCTGACGCGACGAGCTGCTAGCCTCAACCAGTCGGTTACAGAGACGCCAGCCCCGGCCGGTTCAAATTCTGACTTTACAACTACCCTGACGAGCTGCTAGCCTCAACCAGTCGGTTACAGAGACGCCAGCCGCGGCCGGTTCAAACTCTGGCTTTACAAGTACCCTGACGCGACGAGCTGCCAGACTCAACCAGTCGGTTACAGAGACGCCAGCCCCGGCCGGTTCAAACTCTGGCTTTACAACTACCCTGACGAGCTGCCAGACTCAACCAGTCGGTTACAGAGACGCCAGCCCCGGCCGGTTCAAACTCTGGCTTTACAACTACCCTGACCAGCTGCCAGCCTCAACCAGTCGGTTACAGAGACGCCAGCCCCGGCCGGTTCAAACTCTGGCTTTACAAGTACCCTGACGAGCTGCCAGCCTCAACCAGTCGGTTACAGAGACGCCAGCCCCGGCCGGTTCAAACTCTGGCTTTACAACTACCCTGACATGCTGCCAGACTCAACCAGTCGGTTACAGAGACGCCAGCCCCGGCCGGTTCAAACTCTGGCTTTACAACTACCCTGACCAGCTGCCAGACTCAACCAGTCGGTTACAGAGACGCCAGCCCCGGCCGGTTCAAACTCTAGCTTCTACAAGTACCCTGACATGCTGCTTGACAATGCATTAGTTAAAATTTGATAAGGAATCATAGATTTTCCTACGTGCCGTTATCGCATATTATCAAGATTTCAAACATCTCCTCCAGCTTACAGGGATACTTAGATGGCCTGAGGTTCCTTAGTTTACTATTAACTTATTGAAAGCATAAACGCCGTCTGTTTTGAGCGTAGGAGAGCAAACGCATGAAGTTCAACTTTTGAGTCTGAAACTGTAAAAGATTCTTGTCAATCGGAAGCCTCGACGGCATTAATTGTCCTTATTCCTTTTACACGCAGTTAACTCATTACTAAGGCGTTGATGGACTAACATTGACTGACGAGCCCTTGTCGGTGATTTCAAAGAGAATTCCTCGTCCATAGTAAAAGGAGCAACTTCATCTCTATAGTTTTAGCTATAAAAATAAATAAATGTTACTTATGGAAGCGGAAGCTAGGGATATTGAAGATAAGATTGCTGCCCACATAATGTAAAGAAATGAAGAGGGAATCAGGTCAACCGTCTGACCAAACAATTCGTATTCTCAAGAACTGAAAAGATCAAATCAAAGTTTCTCATTCGCGTATTGTCATATTCTTAGTCCAATAGATACGATCAGGTGATTTCTGGGTTAATGATTTTTTACTATAGAGCCAAAATAAATAACATCACGAAAAAAAGAACACATCGATCTTGATGAAACTTTACTTGAAGGTGAGTGAGGTAGTGTAGAGCTTCAGTTTGGCTCTATTGCGTTTTCCGCAAAGATGCGCAGAAGTTGTGGCTCGATGTGTGTTTGAAAGTTTGAAATGTCGCTGAATAGGCCATATTTTCAAACTTCTGAAGGCTGTGTAGGACTGAGTATTGGATGGATTTTGATGAAACTTTACTTGAAGGTGAGTGAGGTAGTGTAGAGCTTAAGTTTGGGTCTATTGCGTTTTCCGCAAAGATGCGCAGAAGTTGTGGCTCGATGTGTGTTTGAAAGTTTGAAATGTCGCTGAATAGGCCATATTTTCAAACTTCTGAAGGCTGTGTAGGACTGAGTATTGGATGGATTTTGATGAAACTTTACTTGAAGGTGAGTGAGGTAGTGTAGAGCTTAAGTTTGGCTCTATTGCGTTTTCCGCAAAGATGTGTAGAAGTTTTGGCTCGATGTGTTCTTTTTTTCGTGATGTTATTTATTTTGGCTCTATAGTAAAAAATCATTAACCTGATTTCTGGCTAGATTAAACAAGCGGTGTCAGGATACAATTTACAATTTTAACATATCGTAAAAGAGATAAATGGACGGTAACATGTATAGATGATAGGCACGTTAGTAGAAAAGTTGTCACAGCTAAACCACGGTTTAGATTTTAGTAAATAAGCAAAACTTCCTAGTCATCGAACTGCATCTTTCACATGTAGAACGCTGACCAATTTCCATTAATAGTAAACATCGCAATTTATGAAGAATTTAGATAATAGCGATTCGCTTGCCGTCATCGTCCCGGTTGTCTACACATGTAGACCAGTCAGCCTTAACCTAAATTAGCAACAGCTGAATTAATTTCTTTAACATAGAGAAATGATTTCCATATTCTTTCGTAATTAAATATATTGTGGTGCAAAGGAAAACCGGAAAGTCAAATTCTTTTATATGAAACTGACATGGTGGCGGAATGATGACGTTGAAGCCGCTGCTGGGCTCAATTGTGAAGAGATGACGAGTTGCATCATCTCCATACACAGAATCGTCAATAATTCAAAGTCAACATTTAAAGAACTGAGAAAAATGAAATCAGAGAATTGTGAAAAATATGGGCATTTGCTTTCAAATCCAACTAGATTTAAGCATTCATACCGTCTTCATTCATGCTAATTGTGCATCATTCTGCGACTTCAGTATTACAATTATATTTCTGTTCGAGGCAAATTCGTTTTCATTTATAAAATCGTGATTGAAGTATAATCGATAGTACCCTGATTTACGGGTTCATGTTTCACTTCAAATTGCTGACTATTGACAAATCCATACAAATCACTTCTTCCAGTTGAAGCTGATAGCAAACGTTGAGCTAATAAAGTTATTTATTCAGTAGAATACTTTTCTTATAGATCATAATTGACAGATATCCGCTGATGATGAAATCCGTTGATGAAGCATGTGATCAGTTGATTGCAAGAAAGCCAGGCTTGCTTCATAGTTAGAGGCTGGGGCCATAAATAATTAATTGCAATAAAATTGGGCTGAACAACCAATTAACTTTAATTGCAGGTATTTTACGTTTCGTAATCGGTTGATGTGTACAGCTCTACAAGTCGTAAATTTGCTCAGTATCAGTTTGTAGAGCACTGGGGAATGAGAAGAGTTTCATGTTGATATGACTTGAATTACAGAATAAGTACGTGCAATTGTAGTGATCAATATTTGAAAGATATTGAATGGTAATTGAATGGCTTGTTCTTCAGTTGTTACCAGGGCAAGGCAGTCATCGACATAACGTTTAAACAACGGAATTTCACTCATTGTTGATAATGTTGTTCTCTCAATGGTGTCAGTGAATAGGATAGCAAGTATACTCATTGTTGATAATGTTGTTCTCTCAATGGTGTCTGTGAATAGGATAGCAAGTATTCCAGATAATGACGATAAGATTTACCTTGAAACTCGAAGAAAGTATTGTCGAGAATGACCACCAATAGTTGTTGTATTTGCTTGATTGCGAGTCCTTTGACATGTGTGATGTTGTTGTTTGATGTTCTCAATCTTCGTCTAGGAGAAGCTTTTTTACATCAACAAATTGGAGCCGACAATTAACAACAAACATGAACTGAACAGCTACAGGATTTTCTCTTTTTCTGATCTCCTATATCATTCCTTCCATGTCATATTTTTATGTTATCATTGTACAAAAAAATTTTGAATCTTATGTATAAGTCAATGTTAAAATTCCTTTTCGCCTGAAGATGATCACTGAGTAGTGATTGAAATTAATAGCTTTATAAAATAAAGAAGATAAGTTCAAATTATTCTTGACTCTTCCCTGTCAACAAAAAATGTGATAAACAATCGAAAGTGAGTGAAATATCAAACGTGCCTAGATAGCAGAACATAAAACGGAATTCTTAAAGTCATCATAAAAGTGTTTTGCGTTGAAATATAGATGCTAAATTGATAAAGCACCAAATGGGCCCACTAGTGCTGTATTAGTAATATTATTAGTTGTATATCAAAGAAATTACTGAAGGTGTGATGCATTATCTAGTCCCGTTTGATTTTTGATGATAGCAGCAAATTATTTGCGTCCAATTTATTGCAATTCAATTAGTTCTTGATAAGTCAGACACGGTGGTGCACACTTCTTCCAACTTCATAACTCGATGAAAAACTGAGGGGATGTGTATGAAACGGCTCCAGTATGCTGCAAGCCGTCTTATAGTCATATCCAGAAACAGAAGTTGAGGGCCCACAAAGTAGGATAGAGGCTGCTTCTCATGCAGTGACCCATTAATATCTATCCTTGAATTCAACAGTCATTATTTGTAAACATTCTAAAGATTCTTTACTTTTGAACTCAGAACTGCAGACCGTCCGTCTGATTATTTGAAAATTCCGTCTGTTTTTCTTTCCAACTGGAAATACAATTATTTTCCTAAAGGTTACTTCAAGAAAATGCTTCATGACGTACAATCCCCGAAAATCCTATCTTACCCCGGCCGACTTTCACTTCTCAAAACCCGGGGTTCCTGTAACTTTCCCACTTGATTTTGATGTTCCGATGATTCAATCGTTCCCAAACTTGCAGTACAACACAATTGGCGCATGATCGGTCCAGCAGCTTTGCATTTTGGTGCTACTAATACCAGTCAATAGCAGTTCCTGATAATATAACATTAACATGGATTTTTGAGGGCTACAATGTAGCCATGTTGAAATGAACTGGGCAACAATGTAGGAAAAAAGCGGGCAGCAATACTATGAATAGACATGTACGAGTAGATATACGCTGATTGAAATCTAAAAAATGTCTTTCACATGTATAGATCGAGGAATAATAATTGCGGAATACATTGTTGCCTTCCTTTTCCACATTGTACCATAGCTCAATTGCGCGCAATATAGGAATTATAGCTATCTGTCGAGGGCACAAATTGAAAGATATCTGAGGGCGCCCGACGATAGATATCCATGCCTGAACTATCAAGGATTTAATATCATTCATGACGTGAACCATAGATGTCGATGAGCGAGTATTAACATTGACATGATTATGTTGAAAATAGATATACGAAAATGGAGAGCATGAATTGGAAAAATTTATGCCCGAAAACCTTGATCGAATGCTATGATGCAAGGCATAAATGTTCAATAGTACTCGTAAATGCACATCAACATAAACAAATGCATAAAAAAATTGTGAAGGATTGCAATCTGTCCAATTTTTATCTGGGATTTACCATTTGTAGCATAAAACTGAGCGTACTACTTACAAATCTCTTGTGAGTAGTATTTACATGAGATTGCTATTGTTCATATAAAAATTACATAGAGGCATTGGTTGATGAATGATCGTGCTAATTACATTTTCATAAGTAATTTGCAAACGGTCTATGGGTAATTTAAATTTATTCAGATACGGAATTTGAAGGAACTTTTTAAAAATTATTTTCGATCTTCAAAAAGTACTTTAAAAGAAAGTCAAAG
Source organism: Prostheceraeus crozeri (assembly GCA_907163375.1). Classification (NCBI taxonomy): domain Eukaryota; kingdom Metazoa; phylum Platyhelminthes; order Polycladida; family Euryleptidae; genus Prostheceraeus; species Prostheceraeus crozeri. The sequence goes on from CAJQUW010014470.1 coordinate 275,276, forward strand.
CTTCGATACTCTCAAGGACGAAAAACGTTGAAGTCAAAAGACATTAGAGTCCTAGCATCAACAGTTTTGAACAATATCAAAACACAATTAGGGGTTCCAGGACCCCCTGAAAATGGGGTTAACGTCTTGTTATAATTGTATGTCCATGAGCTCATATAATTTGACTTTAATCATTTAAACTTAGAAAATACGCATAAATCGGTTAAAAATATACACAGTGAGCTTCTCAATTGCTAAATTTCAAGAATTTACCATCACTAGCGTAGGCGAGTATCAGGGCGTTGTCCTCTTATTCTATCAACCTTTTATTTCATTTTTTGCTAAATCAGAGCATATGTACTCATACAATAATAACTCAGAATCAACCTCCTAGGTGAGTACATGCATTACTGTATAGATAAAAAATCTTTCAACAGCACACGCAACAGGAATGTAACATCAGGTTAAATCTCACGAGAAGATCTCTGTAATATTTGCGATATTAGACTCTATCACGTGTCCTCAATTCCCAACCTTTAGATTTGAATTGTTATTTAGATTCATATTCTAGTCAAATCTATTTTAAGCCTCACTCGTTCAATATCTGGAAAAGATGCAGATGCAAATTTTACGCAGGCGAAATACAACTGATTCTCTATTACAAGATGAGCTGAATTCATTCGAACTTCACACATGATGTTGCTGACACTTGTGAAAAAATAGGACAAATGGCATCTTGAGAACTAATATCCTTGAAATTGTAACAATTTGTCCACAAAGTCATTGCTACTTTGATTTCTAAGTCGGGTTGATAGTAGTCCAAATACGACTCCGAATTCTGTGAGGAAATCCTCCACCCACAAGATATAACTGTATGTATGTACATGTACACTAGAAATTACCATTCAAGTTGTTTTCTTTCCTATTGCTTTTAATTTTCGTCATCTTTTGTAGAATCTGAAAGGCATCTCATCTTATGTGGCCTTTCAATGCTTATCGCAGCTAGCCTGACTACACCTGCTTAAAAAATAGCTTCTGCAAACAGGAGTGAGCATTTTCGCAATACTTAAAAGCATAGAATAAGTTGCATTACAGATAACTTATTATTTAAGTCTATTTAGCATAAAATGCCACTGAAAATATGAACTTGTTAATAGTATTATTTCCTATTTATATCCCTGCTTCGCATCGTCCTTTTCCGCTTGTAATTTAAAGTAATCCTAATTCATCAATTTTTTCCATAAGTAACCCCTAACTTAATTCATGGTTCATTGCTGTTCTAGGGGCTGACAATTCTGTAAAAACAGCAGCAAACTTGTATGCAGAGAATAAAAACAAGGGCACTACTGCAGTTTAGTGCACCCTCTTTTACCCCTACTACAGTTTAGTGCACCCTAAAATGCATGTGAGAACAACATGATTTAATCAACAGAATGAATGCCGTTCGTTCTTCCCTATAGTTGTAAATGAGTGTCTTTGTGTCTTCGTCTTCGTCTTCGCACATTACACCGAGCGCGCGCATCGGTGTAATGTGCGTAGTCATCGTTTGCGGGAGAATGCGCCGTTGTTTTAGGGTGCACTAAACTGCAGTAGTGCCAAAACAAGGGCACAAGGTCCAATGTTTCAAAATAAATATAGTCCTACTTACAGTAGATAAAACAGTCATTAAAAAGGTGCTGTTATATTACATGATGTGACGGGTATTAGCAGCATACATTTGTAAGTAGCTACATCTCAGTGCAAAACAATAAATGTAAAGATCACAGGCATTCCAATTAGAAAACTTCATTTTCTTAACACCAGAATACACGCGTTTTAATGCACCCTAACTTTTGTTTGCTCACTTTGATGATGACCACAGGACATCACGCAAGGAAAAATGAAAACACCTTCAATCGCAAAATGCAGTGAAAGTTTATTGACGAATGCAGAACAACAGAATTAGCATCACTTCCTATCTTTATTGGAGTGAAGTCTTAATGCACCGGTTGACTTTCACTAAATTTCCCTTCCCTACTTAAAAGGATGAATCCATATTTTCACTATTGAAAGAATCATGTATAACATTCATAATTCGCTCTATGTGTTGTGCAAAAACATGTTGCGAGCATGTTTGCAGCAAGAATGTAATGTTAGTGGAGAATATGGTGAAGGATGACAAATTGTAGCGAAATAAAAATTTGAAATTATGTGTTTCAAAAACCAACAGCGTCGAAATGGAGTGTTCCCACGATAACCCTTATTTCATTTGAATGAAGATCTCCGACGACAGGTTCCACCAACAGAACGAGATTTGAAATTGAAAATGCTATTTTTAGTAATAAGATGAAATATTGTAAAATATTGAAACAAACATGCTTCAAACGCATCATGAGACACTTTCCCTTAAAAGTACGAATATTAATATCAGAATACACAATAAAGTCTCTTTGCAACTGTCATATAAATAAGACATCACTGCAAGTCATAGATTTCTTCAATCACAATATGTATGCAGTTTCATTGCAGAAGAAAGGACGACAATCAGCAAAAGGAAAACAGCTGAGGTTCTTCTTCATTAAATGTTTGATTCATTCAATCTGTAAACATATTGACAATGTCAATAATTCCACTAAAAAACATACAAGGAAATCGAAAGGAGAAACGAAGAGAGAAAAGAAGGAGGAAACTTAATGAGGAGAATATGATAGAAAAAAATCAGGAAATGACAGATTTGCAGCAACAGTTATATTGTGAAGGAAAGGGTACCCCGGCGGCTGTTCATTTCTCAAGAGACTTAAGGAAGACTTGTTCGATACACAATCAGATAGTGTGAGAGAGGAGGAGAACCAAAAGAAGACGAAATAAGAAATCGACAAATGAGGATACATCCATCTCCTTGTCTACATTACGACTGACTGATTTGTATCCGAGATGAATACGGCAATACGCAGTTGAAGATGTTCTGTCTTTTTACTATAGCACCTATTGAATTTTGAGATTAAGTTTAGCCTTAGGGACAATAAAACACTTATCGTCTTCATGAAAGCAAAGGTGGAAAATTTCATCGTGAGAGTTTAGGGAAATACTACCCTAACTTGTAGACATGACTGAAACAAGAGTCTCAACTCGTACAGAACGTGTTAACTTTCAATAATTGGAACTAATTGTTCATCATAACTTCTCACCCATCCTCCAAGTAGAGAATTTCCAAGTTGGAAGAGAACGAGAAATCAATAAGCTGTTATCAGCACGTAAGACATTCAGCCATAAAGTTCAATTTATACATAAGCCTTTTTAAAGGAAATAATCAACGATGATGTATAACCAAAGATCTCAGAAGAGAAGAGTAAAATATAGATTTTACTGCAAATGTCGTTGAAGATGCTTCATGTATAGAGTGGAAAAATAGTTCTGTCGCACTAATAGTTCTATAGTACTAATAGTCCTATAGTACTGATAGTTCTATTGTACTAATAGTTCTATAGTACTAATAGTTCTATAGTTCTGATAGTTCTATAGTACTGATGGTTCTATAGTACTGATGGTTCTATAGTACTGATGGTTCTATAGTACTGATAGTTCTATAGTACTGATAGTTCTATAGTACTGATAGTTCTATTGCATTAGTAGTTCTATAGTACTCATCATTCATCTTTCTTATGCACACATGCCTTCCTGATTTGAAAAATTGCTGCAGTATGACATCGCTGATGACTAATGTAGGAATGTCTTATGACTGGGACAATTTTTTTATGACATGTCATATTTTTAGGGAAAGGCAATGTTGCCATATTTTCTATGTCTGATCATATTTAGTCATATTTTGGTCATTTTTCTGTAGTTTTAGACTGTTAGAGTTGACGGGAAGATGGGACAGAAATGACCGATGCTGGCAGGATGACGCAATATTGGTCTTCTCAACAGCGTTATGCAGTCTGAGGACAGTTCCAATGCATGCATTGCCTACAGGTATGGATGTTACCGGCGGCACCAGGACGGTTTCCTCGCCGGCCAGCCAATGCGAGACTGTGTGTGGCTGGGAACCGCCCGCCCACCAACTACCTGAAAGAACGACTAGAAAGGCACGCAAATGCCATCATCACGATGAAGAAGGAAGAACTTTCCGATGCTGACCAGCAGCGCCACCAGCCAACCGCTGCTTCGGTAGAGTGTTCTCTCTCCATGCTGAAGAAGATTGCATTAATGCTATTTTGTACAACAGACAGCAAATGGGCATACCATGGCAAAAAGTTTGAAATATTTCAAAAATTATCAAAAAAAATCAAATATTATCAAAAAGTTTGATATTTCGCTATATTTTAAGCTTTTTAAATCATACTTGGTTATATTTTTAGCTTTTTAAGGTCATATTTGGTTATATTTCAAGCTTTTTAAGGTCATATTTCGTCATATTTTAAGTTTTTTAAATCATATTTGATTATATTTTTAGCTTTTTTAGATCACATAAAAGCTACCCTACTTATGACAATGACGGGGTTGACTTTCTTAACACCTATTTTTAAATGGTCACATTACAGAAACATGAACAATGTATAAATGAACGCCCACTGGCCTCATTAACGAAAGCCTCATTATCTATCAAATTTTCTCGTTTCAACGAATCACACAGCAATCAAAGCTCGTAAAAATAGTTCACAAAACTATCATTTCCAGGTGCAAGGACATTGTTGAGTTCAAAATCGTTCTGCAAGTCGATTTTGATAACTTTCTCCGCGAAAATTTCAAAACTGAATTGAGATAACAGCAACGCTCTTATCAACTTTTGAATATAATCCATCCGCAGTTTGACTGCAGTTCCAGCAAATTTGAATTTTTTGCTCCCCCACTTGTATCCGCTATGGAATCAGGAGATGGACATCAAGTTATAGAAAAATTCAAAACATTTGTAAGTGTGAAGCAGAAAGAATTTGCTGACTATTAAGTGTGTCGACTTTATCTTCGATTTCATCGACAGCACAGAACAGAGATCATAGAAGCCCACTTGCTTCCTTTCATTCGAACTCTATGATTTCCATCACTTGCATAGAAATATCATTTTGTTCATCTCTATGTTACTCCCCGTACACGAGATGTCTACCTACAGGTAAAATCCTTCCATCTGACGATGACCAAAGAGCTGGTCGAAGTATATAAAGGTTTATGACAAAACATTTTACAAATACTTGGGATCCTAACTCTAATATTTGACTATTAGGTTTAATCGAGGTTCTGCACTTGATAGAGAAGATGACTTTCCTCCATTTTACTTCAGTGATTTCTTTTGCGTGATCGTCAAAGATGAACACGCCGTTGCTGCTCACTGATATTGATGCACCTGCATCGACTTGTGTCGCAATACTGAGGGAACATCCCCTAGGTTCGTGTGAAATGATTTACTTGTTGCATTCCACCAATCTCATTCTTGCACAGCATAAACATTCAAGTGCGTTCATGAGAATTCGGTCTCTCTCCATAGCGAAATTTTCAAATATATTTGTGCGTTAAAATACACCGACCACTATAACTGTTAGTCCGAGTGAACCACTGATTTTACAGAATTTTCACCCCTAGGACACCTATGAGCCATGAACGAAGCTAGGGGTTCCTCAATGAAAAAGTAATAAATTGTATTATTTTAGATAAATAAAATGAAAAACAGACCTTCTAATCTGATTAAGCTGTCCCCATCATAAACCTGTTCGCACGCCTCGTGAAAGTATCAAGATTGTATCGTTCAGGGAAAGTGGTCTGGGGAAGCTGATTCCAAAGCTGTGCCGTGCGAACAAAAAAGCTTTTCGAGCGACTCACAGTACGTGCGCGTTCTAAGCTCACATTATAGCATGTGAGTGCATTAGCTCTGCATGTGCTTCTGGAGAAGATCTTAGGTTTGGGTACGCACTCATTTACTGCACAGCTGCTTCTACCGAAATAGTACCTGTAGAAGATACTGAGTGAAGCAACATCCCGTGTGACGGACAGCGACTGCACACGTTTCTCAATCCCATCAAGGAGGCCAAGATGTGTTTGTGGGGCGCCGGCCCACAGATGACAACAGTAATCCATCAGAGGACAAATGGTGGACTTGTAAAGATAGCAGACAGTCTGTGGTGGAAGATAGCTGCCAGCACGATGGAGACTACCAATGTGTTGAGCTGCCTGCTTGCTGATGGATTGGATGTATGGTTTCCATGACAAGTCTTTCGTGACCGCCAATCCAAGGAAGAAGATTGAATCTTTTTCTCTTATCCTATTATGACATATTATGACCTATTATTATATATTGACATCTTAATGCTATGATCATCATCTCCTTTAATTCGTGAGTGCAGAATACTCAAAGTTTTTGAAGGATTGAAGGAAATAAGCCAATTGGCGCCCCATACTGTAGCGCATATTCATAAAACGAAGCTGCATTAATCCTCCCTTGGAGGCTTGGACGCTGGAGTGACCTTTAGTCCGGAATGGATGCACTTTTCTGCCGAATTCCTGTGACATTAGATCACAAGACCAAGCGATCACATGCCAGGAAGCACGTAGCCAAAGATTCACGGAATATCTAATTAATTCTCACAATTTCAAATTTACAGGCTCATTATGCTGAAGGAAGTCAATTTCAATAATTCACACTTTATAGAGCTAGATTGTGTAAGATGTACATGAACGAGTTTTAAATTAATCATCAACCTGTTCCCTGAACGTTTGATAGCGCTGCACTTTTATAAGTCGGTCAATTTTGATGACGTTCAGATGAAATGCCGCTTTTATTGCTGAAATGAAGGAAGACGTAGAGAATACACTACTGTTGCGCAGAAGACTTCATGAATGTGCTGTGATCGCTAGAATGCAGCATGAAACTCCAACTTGTTATTACACATTTTCAAACAGCCGATCTTAAGGTCCTATTTCAATTTCTTCAAAATCCCAGCAGAAAAATAAGTGAATGTCATGAGAATCATTCAGGAATTTTCCATAGAAATCTCATGAACATATTGTAGATAACTCAAAAAATGAGAAAATATGATTTAGCAAATTTGTCAATTAAAATTCTTTAAATTATCAAATGGTAAATCCTAAATGATTAATGATCTCCGCCAAGCATATCTATCTAACAATAGTATCCGTAACAGAATTGACGGAATCAGAGTTAATGTGGAATGTGTTAGGTGAAGGCAGGGTGAGGGTCTAAAAAAGCATAAATCGTATTTCCTCTTCTAAACCCTGCCGTACAATAAGCTGAGGCCAACATTTTAATAAACACCGCACCTCTAGTATCAGGAGAACCAGAAAACAGCTGTAGCACATCTATTGAGCCAAAAAAACCAAAGACTTCGTTATCAAGCGACACTGGAATGGTATCGCCCACTGGTGCAGTCTATATTATGATAGAATAAGTCACATGATAGAAGCATCACACTCAATATTGTTCTAAAAAATAACCCAGTCTACAAGTTGTTCCCTCATGATGACTGTCATTGTCAAGAGATGGGCTGCTGTCTCTGGATGTTGCTATACGGTACCGTCGAGCACCGAGTCAAGTCATAAATCATCAAGTTTGTGAGTCTGAGTCCTGCATTAAAGTGACCGGGAGAGCTCCCACAAATGCAGGTACCGACAATTCCAGGATATTGGTATCATGCTGTGTTCAATCATGGTCGACCCTTTGTCGACGAAGAAGATCTCGGTAATGTAGCAAGAAGCTTACGAGATGAGTTTTCAGCTCTAACTGATCATTTTCCGTTAAAGTTATATAACTGTAATTATTACTGTTATTCCATTTATGAAACTTTGATGTGGAAAATCGTGCATTTTAATAAACGTCGCATTGGTGATTTTACATATCTCATTATTATACATTCACTTCTGAAGTATATTTGATAGGACATAAAGTAAAGAAAATAAGACATCATGTGTTTCCGATGCAGCGTCATCAACTGATTTTAGATGTCACAATCCTTCAACAGAGGCACCCGCCCCCCCTTGGAAGACGCTGAAGCATCATTTTTCATTTTCAGCGAAAGGCCTTCAACGTCCCTAAACCCCCTTTAAGAGAAAGTGACAACTGAAACTTTCTAGCAGGAGTGAGAACTCCGAAATGCAGATGATTTCCTTGAACATTTATCATTACGGTTTCTCTGAGAGCGCGGACACTCCACCATCTCTACCTCTATCATTTTAGGCAAACTACCGAAATGCTATTAAATGATGACTAAGTTTCAACGTCATTACTCCCCATATTAGAGGCTTGGACGGTGCTGACATAGTCCGACTTAACTGGAGCGTCGCGATCTTTTAGTCCGGATAGCCCTTCCTGACGACATCCAATGACACTTTCGGGACTCGACCTCCGCACCGATAGATCGCTATGCCAAGCACTTAACCACTGTGCCACGGAGACCACAGTCTTTTGGTGGTCTAAATCAGGAAAAGAATGTCTTCTAAACTTGCCAAAAATTGAAGTCTGCAGCGTGATCAATGAAACACACTATTGCTTCATTACAGTGTCCGAAGGTAAACCAACACTATCACGTGGAATAACATTAGACAGCCTACAACACGATTCACACGACATAATGAGGGAGGATACAGAGAATTTCAAAGATAATTGCATGTCGGAGTCCTGCTGCTAACGGAGATAACGGCAAAATAAAAAGAAAATACAAGTAGCAATGCATTCGACACACCTATTGTCAATCACCAAATATATCAATCAAAATGTGTTCTTATCATCTTTTGAAGTCGCATTGCAGTCATCCCGACAGTCTGACTTCCACAACCTTTCATCTTGGCTTCTGCCAGTTACAATCGAAAAATCGGGAAATCATTCAATCATTCACGGGATCCCGGGAATTTCGCGGGTAATAAATTAGAAAGGTTTATAAGCCGAATACATTGATGATAGATTATCAACAATATTTTAGAATAACTCGAGGGTAATATAACATGCAAATACATACAGTGATGATAAAAAATGGGACAGCTACATTTCATTAATTTCAATCGCTTTTCCTGCCTTTTATATTTATTGTACAGCAAGAAGGCATACATCATTTAAAAGCTAACTTTCCAAAAATTCTAATGAGCTATAAAATTTGGGTATTCATAGGTTTCATAGGTTCATTATAGTATTGATGGGTATTCACATTTAGGTGTCCCATTTGTTCCATAATTCCATGTCTAAATTGGTTGGGAAAATGCTTTAAAATATAATAAAATTTACATATAAATATGGAATTAATGTGAAATGATTGCTTAGATACATTCAGAATAGATTAAAAAATAATTTTATTAGTTTTTAGATCTTTTCTGAATGTATTTAAGAAGCCGTTTTACATTATTTTCTTATTTATTTAAATATAATTTCATTCTTTTTTGCCAGCCAATTTAGACAAGAATTTTATAATGCGTTTTCTATTGGTCGTTAAGACAATAGAAAATCGAAGTCTTTCAACTACAGTTTGCTTATTGTTGAAACCGAAATTACACATAATACAAAAGAGAGACATATCTACCCTATTAATATCTTTGCTGTAACTAAATCACAAATATTATGTATTTCCCGGGAAATCCCGGGAAACAACCCTAGTCAGAGACCTAATGTATTTAAACGTTACAGGAATCCTATTATGACACTCAAAGTCTCTTTACTAACGTCCCATTGAGAAACTATACGTCGTACTAATGGTTTGATTCAACAATTTTCCGATTAAACGTCGTGTTCGGCAAAAACAATTAATTTGAAAATGTCCTGTGAGGTCTGTAAAAATTAAACGGACAACTGCATGCTCTACATGATGGAGTCGCTATGCTCGTGTTATGTTTCCATTACCAGAGAATAAATAGAAAGGCAAAGCCAGGATAAACAAATGCAGAGTAGCCTGTTGTGCAGTCAATCAGCTTGTTCAGCCATTCTAGATATTTCAAGCTACTTTGGGCCACACCACCGGCGCTGTGGCCTTGTGGTAGAGTGTTCGCTCTGCGTCCGAGAGACCTTGGTTCGAACCTTGGTCGGGTCAAACCTAAGACCTTTAAAATAGGTGCACTCTGCATTCTTGCTAAACACTCAGCACAAAAAGAATGAGAGTGGGATAAATAAAACTCGGCCACATGGAAGAGCGGTGTTTCACCGAATGTGCTTCCGAGTATATACAAGGAACATTTATTTATTCAATGTCCAGGTGAACTGGCAGTCTGCAATCTTTATGATTACCGTAGAATAGAATAGAAATAATCTTATATATTTGTTTAACTAGGGCGGAGGTACATTCACAGAAGTAAAGTCACAAGGAAAAGTAAGACAGAACACGTGAAGTACAAAATGACACAAACTGCTGATCTCGAACAGAAACTAATGAAAGACTTTTGATATCGGTTCTTTTTGTTTTAGGTTTCATGATTGAACAATCACTTCTTGACCGCAAAGGTCTTACACGAAAAAACTCTCTCAATAGATGGGCAGGATCCAATTCAACATGCTTGACTATTGCGTTACATATTTTTCACGGGCATCAATAAATGCAGTGCGTAAAATCTCAAAATTCCTTTTACAGGCTTTTCCACCGCCAGCATTAGATATTCAGGACAATTACAAGTGACTGGATATGGATGCAACAATAAGGGTCGAATACACGAGACATACACCGGCCATAAATGCTTTGGGGGCAACCTGACCTCTTGAGCGACTGCAATAAAAAAAGACGTATGGAGGCTTTTTTGACAATGAAATCTATTTCAGACTTGATCTCTTGCCATGATCGTGAGTAAATCTGATCGTGCCCCTCTGTGTTGACGCCGTCACATGGGTGATGTCATCTTCGAGACTGAATATGAAACTATCAGCTTCTTGAAAGATGTTATTCTCTCAACAAGACTTTTCCGTTCACTTTGGACACTGACAATGACAACAACTGAGTTCTTGTGTACAAGCTTGATGACTTTGGGATTGACTGAGCAGTAACCAACACTGATGTCTATGCACCAAAGTCATCATGTCTTAGATTTGCCAGGCGAGCATCTTTGTAGTGCTGATGATTTTGTTGTCAAGTGTTTGAAAAAGCTGCAAAATGGCTACAATCAATATTTGATCTATAAAATCAAACAAAATCTACAAGACGAGATCTACAAGATATTTCTCAAATTTCTATTCAAAATTCACATTCAAATATCTTTTACACTAATTGGAAGTTAAAAGATGAAAAGGAGAACAACTGTTTACTCAATTAACCACATCTGGAAATATCGTCTGAAGTTATTTCTCCAAATCATCGACCGCACGCTGTTTTCAAGTTGTGTATCTATGCGTGAGCATACATGCCTCTGTCCTCCAATATTCTTGGTAAACACAGTTTTGACTTTTGACTTATATCGGAATATAATAAAATTTTCGTTATTTTTAATCAATCTTTCCCAGCACAATCAAGTGTCTTCATCTGCAATATATTTTAGCAGAATTGACGAGCACGTCAAGGTCAAAAGATTTTGAATTTTCGAAGAATATTCACCAAATTATGAAGCTAATGCAGCCTATTGTCTGACGCACTAAACACACGTAGCTGAAACTGATAATTTATTGAACGAATGCAATTCTGCTATTCCGCTGTATTCTTTTAATTGTACTCCATTGAGGCAATTGGAAATAGATGCGCATTTACCATTCCTTTCTCTTGTAAATTTTAGTTTAACTGGTTTTAATGGTGTTCATTCGCTGATTAACTAAGTTTGTATATAACCCTTCACTTGTCTGCTGTTGCTTGTTGTCCGTAGGATGTCCATCACACTAAATCTTACTTTTTGAATTTTGAATTAACGATGCAAAGTCCATGGACAAATGATCCAAGCGCTTTTTGTAATTTTGGTCGAATAGTATATAATAATAATTTGGTCTCATTAACTTGTATAGTTACTATCTGTTAGACTTCCATCTACCTGTTGAGAAAGCATTGGAAGGATAATCACTGCTACTTTATATTTTTATTTTACAATCTGATATGAAAATCTGTCTATTATCTGCTGTTTTTAAAATCGCAAACCGTAAATTTTCTAATAAGCGCCGTGGCGCCTATTGTTCACAATTAAACAACCGCGGCGCTTGAATTTTCAATTGCGCCAATGTGCGGCGCTTGTTGGAGGGCGGTACTTAGTTACGTATCGAAATGATCATCTTTTAAACCATTAACGATGTAGTCTGTCAGTAAGCACTCACCAGATGCATTGATGAATCATCCACTCTCAAGTTAAGAATTGAATAGAGAACAATCTCTTATATTTGTACAATATTCCGGAGTTATGACTGCATCAAAATGATCATTTTTATAGAAGGAAGATGCAGACTATGCATATTATAGATGTTGAAAAGATATTGGGAGATTGACTGTTTGAAACAGTTCACTCGTCTTTATTATTGATCATCGGTTGGTCACAATTAAAATGATATTTCACAGATTAAATTAATTATTATTATCTTATCATTGAAAATAAACAAATATAGACACACGTCTGACAATCTTTTCATTTGCTTCAGAGCTCATCTGAAAATGTAATATTGAAATATAGGCGATATGAATTGAATCATACTCCTAGCCTATCAATATTTCATTAATCTCCAGGCAATACAAGCCTATCTTACCGGATGGACATAATTCTGTTCCAATGTGATCTCATACATGAATTCAAGCTTCCGTGAATGTTTCTTGCTTTTGTTCTTGAGAACAACTACCTTCATAAGTATTCATTTGTAAAACTTTCTCTGCTGATAGGTTACATAAAAGCTCTGAGCAAACATCATTAATTCAATAACTGCACAAGATGAAATTCTTTATTCAACTTTCTACAAATCTGAAGAATCAAACGTGGAAATCTCGATGGGCATCACTCCTTCATGAAGAGATAAGCAATCCATTCATTTGATGCAACTTATGCATGTAGTTCATATTGGGATCTACCAAATGCAGAATCTTCTAGTTCGGTAGAGGACTTTTCTATCGGGGTCATCTTTTATGATCCTATTTCAACTTCTTGTCATTCCTATTATATCAAGGGATGATAATTCAGCAAAAACACGAATCCGTGGTGTTTGATGCAACATTCCCACTTGATGTAAAAAACACAATTATGATATAATTTGATGTAATCATGTCAACTTTACATGATGAATCCTTCTTACACGTGAAGGGAACAATTTATGGATCTAACGATGATAATTTTTATGGAATCCAGAAACAAGGCAGAATGGCATGAACTATTGTGCACTAAAAACGACACACAACCATTGAGCGTTGAAAAACAAATCTCTAAAAGATCAAAAAATTATATAATGCTAAAGAAAGTAAAACGACCATAACATGGGTTGGCATTATACACAATTAGTTGTCTTTTTCATATTTATCATCCATCAGATAACTCTGGATATGAGATAGCATTCATCATGTTAAGTTGATGCTCTCGGATATTCATTATAGCACATATGATACTGAGTTGATAATGAAAACCGGACCATCTACATCTGGATTATGTTGATTCTCATGCCCTCCAATCGACATAACCATTCTAAGCTTTCAAATGAGCTGTGACGGCACTGGTCAAATTATGATGATCTCTCAATTTACAAATCGTGCTTTTTCAATAAGAAAGCATGTGAATATGATGATGAGTCAAACACAGTCAGAACGAGCATTTTTGAGGCTTCTTTTTATATATTGCTCATTGAAATCGTTGGACTAGTAAATAAAGAGATATCGTGAAGTTTCACGCTCCCTCTCTCCCTTGAACTGAAATGTCATGTTCTCTCCTTTTATAAAAACTGTTATTGATTTGCATCTATCTTCTATTCAACGAGTTGTGAACATCTGCAGCCGATAGGTTGAGAGAACAAGGACACGCGCGGTTCTCAGGACTGTTAAGAATAGGACCGATGTTCTCCGGAGTGTTGTTGGAGGCTACTACGAGTTAAAGGGGCCTTTTGCCACTGCAGCTCTGATGTTGGCAGTTTGATATCTTTTTATTGCCTTTTGGGGATCATATTTCCGCCCCTTCAAAGTCAATTCGAAGCTATCACTGAATGCACTTCCATCATTTGGTATAAAAAGGGACAATATAGCTTGTTTGTGTCACAGTTTGAAAAGCCTGCAGTATTTTCAAGCGACTCGTACTACTGGAGAGAGAAAGATTGAAAATCGCAATTTATACGACAATATCGGAAGATGGTGTTGACACGCACAACATTTCATGACACATCGTAAACACTAGCATCTCAGTGCACGTTTCATAATTTAACATCATTTCCGTCATGCTTGGAAAAAAGCTAATAAGAGCTTGGAAAAATATTTGGAATTTCTCCGACAGATTTCACACAAAACTAATGTATGCACCGATAATGAGATGGAAAACTTCAGGCAGCAACTGTTAGAAAAATTATTACAGAGAAATAAATACATGTAAAATTCATCCCATTGCTCTCAATGATAAGTGTTCATTTTCGAGCGAATATCGAGACGCAATCTGAGACAGAACGTGAAAAATTCGAAAATGATATACAAGTGCGGCGAACACAATATCAAGGTTTCAAACAGGAATGAATTCCTGGCAGACACGATTCTCACTTAAGATTAGACAATGGCGAATTTTTCAAAGGAAGTGTACCACACGTAAGGAACGGAACTAGCGGTCAACTTGAAGTTTGCAGGTTGAGGAAATCACTAATTCTATCGAGGCTTCGCTCGCAAAATGATAATCAAGTTGAAAAGAAAAGCTATCACGTACTACCACGCGTTATTTCAACCAGGGAATGAGTCGTCGAGATTTGACCTCACATTGATCTTCTTAATAGAAACCTAATACCACACCATCAATATCTCAGATTATTACATAACATTTCCAGGGTCATTCGTCACTGGCGAGGAGACACAGCACACGACATTGGGAACAATTTTATGCAGAACAGCGAGGGTACATTAGATGATGAAATTTATGCACGGTGTGTTGAAATTCAGAGTTGCTTATCCGTCAACTGTATCCGTCTGCATCCGGCAGTCTCCATGGCGCCAACGAAATGAGAAAGATTAACTTCTAACTCTTTCAATCAACTTGTAAACTGAACAATAACTCAGATAGACTTATTAGAATTATATAAATACGTCAATGTGACTTCATTCAAGAACTATGTTAGATAAGTACAGACATGGAAAACATGTGATCTGTCTGAATTATCCTTTATTCATTAGACAAGTAACCTGGCAATTGATAAATTTATCAAATCTCAACAGATGTAACCACCACGAGACATGTTTCAGCCTGTTGGGCGTCATCAGTCGTGGGTAGGTTTGAACCAGCGACGTTGGAGATAAGAGGACGTGCAAGCATACCCGCTAACCACAAGGCCACCGGACCATCTGTTGAGAGTGTGAATTAGCCAGGAAGGCACTGCTTTAACGCAGGCACGTGGAGGGCGGACTGCTTTCTGTAATCACTTAATACCGCATCCGAGATTGAGGCACTTCACGCAGGCGCTACTCATTACATGTTTAGACAAGTAACCTGGCAATTGATAAATTTATCAAATCTCAACAGATGTAACCACCACGAGACATGTTTCGGCCTGTTGGGCCTCATCAGTCGTGGGTAGGTTTGAACCAGCGACGTTGGAGATAAGAGGACGTGCAAGCATACCCTCTAACCACAAGGCCACCGGACCATCTGTTGAGAGCGTGAGATTTGATATCCTTTATTCATTAGAAATATTTTTCAGATGTTTCCCACGAAGTGCGGCATTGCCAGGTCGATTTTTGAGGCAAACTAATGCTGCGAAGACAAAATACTGACCTTTCGGGACCGTTGATTTTCAGTGATTATTTCTGACTGAGTATGAAAGTGTAGCCGTGTCATCAATGGACCTTAGGTGTGATGTACGCTAACAGATGGTGCGCGGATGCTGTTCGCATTGATTCTAACACCTCTCTCCACTTCAATCTCTTCTTGTAATCTCTTCACCTTATCTTGATTACTTTGGTGATTTACCTCACACTCAAAACAACAAGTAGAAGAAGAGAACTTGATCTGTAGACATGGTCGGATGGCTCAATGGAGGAGCTGCTACGATTTACAGAAAAGGAGTCGAAGTCCCACTGACAGATGTGAAAGCGGATACAGGAAACTTGAGTCCGGAAAGATCCTGTAGGTCGTAACAGAACGCTACATATGCAGGCCTGAGCTATATTGATGTGAGACGTTGCTGATATGCAGACTCTCAAGCGTCTATGCAAGTACAGATAGCTGGACCTCTTGCAAAGAAAAACTGCATGCAGTCCAATGTATGGGAACAAATCCTGAAAGAAATAGAGAGTTTTGAAAGCATCACACTCCAATTCGGGTTGGCATACAGCGGTATTGAGAGCAACGTGCGGATTTACGGTGTCAAAAAGGCTGCACACTAAGAGGAGGAACTATCGGATACGAAGGAACTAAACCAGCAACAAGACAGGAGAAACTATCGGATACGAAGCAACTAAACCAGCAACAAGAGAAGAGGAACTATCGGCTAAGAAGCAACTAGACCAGCAACAAGATAGGAGGAACTATCGACTATGAAACAACTAAACCAGCAACAAGAGAAGAGGAACAATCGGCTAAGAAGCAACTAAAACAGCAACAAGAGAAGAGGAACTATCGACTATGAAACAACTAAAACAGCAACAAAACAGGAGGAACTATCGACTATGAAACAACTAAACCAGCAACAAGATAGGAGGAACTATCGGATACGAAGCAACTAAAACAGCAACAAGACTGGAGGAACTATCGGATACGAAGCAACTAAAACAGCAACAAGACAGGAGGAACTATCGGCTAAGAAGCAACTAAAACAGCAACAAGACTGAAGGAACTATCGGATACGAAGCAACTAAATCAGCAACAAGACTGGAGGAACTATCGGATACGAAGCAACTAAAGCAGCAACAAAACAGGAGGAACTATCGGCTAAGAAGCAACTAAAACAGCAACAAGATAGGAGGAACTATCGGATACGAAGCAACTAAATCAGCAACAAGAGAAGAGGAACTATCGGCTAAGAAGCAACTAAAGCAGCAACAAAACAGGAGGAACTATCGGCTAAGAAGCAACTAAATCAGCAACAAGACTGGAGGAACTATCGGATACGAAGCAACTAAAACAGCAACAAGACTGGAGGAACTATCGGATACGAAGAAACTAAAACAGCAACAAGACTGGAGGAACTATCGGATACGAAGAAACTAAAACAGCAAAAAGAGAAGAGGAACTATCGACTATGAAACAACTAAAACATCAACAAGAGAGGATGAACTATCGGATACGAAGAAACTAAACCAGCAACAAGACAGGAAAAACTATCGACTATGAAACAACTAAAACAGCAACAAGATAGGAGGAACTATCGACTATGAAACAACTAAAACAGCAACAAGAGAGGATGAACTATCGGATACGAAGAAACTAAAACAGCAACGAGACAGGAGGAACTATCGGATACGAAGAAACTAAACCAGCAACAAGACAGGAAAAACTATCGACTATGAAACAACTAAAACAGCAACAAGACTGGAGGAACTATCGACTATGAAACAACTAAAACAGCAACAAGAGAGGATGAACTATCGGATACGAAGAAACTAAACCAGCAACAAGACAGGAAAAACTATCGACTATGAAACAACTAAAACAGCAACAAGATAGGAGAAACTATCGACTATGAAACAACTAAAAGAGCAACAAGACTGAAGGAACTATCGGATACGAAAAAACTTAACCAGCAACAAGATAGGAGGAACTATCGGATACGAAGAAACTAAACCAGCAACAAGACAGGAGAAACTATCGACTATGAAACAACTAAAAGAGCAACAAGACTGAAGGAACTATCGGATACGAAAAAACTTAACCAGCAACAAGATAGGAGGAACTATCGGATACGAAGAAACTAAACCAGCAACAAGACAGGAGGAACTATCGACTATGAAACAACTAAAACAGCAACAAGACTGAAGGAACTATCGGATACGAAGAAACTAAAACAGCAACAAGACTGAAGGAACTATCGGATACGAAGAAACTAAAACAGCAACAAGACTGAAGGAACTATCGGATACGAAGAAACTTAACCAGCAACAAGATAGGAGGAACTATCGGATAAGAAGCAACTAAAACAGCAACAAGACTGAAGGAACTATCGGATACGAAGAAACTAAAACAGCAACAAGACTGAAGGAACTATCGGATACGAAGAAACTAAAACAGCAACAACACTGGAGGAACTATCGGATACGAAGAAACTAAAACAGCAACAAGAGAAGAGGAACTATCGGATACGAAGCAACTAAAACAGCAACAAGACTGGAGGAACTATCGGATACGAAGAAACTTAACCAGCAACAAGATAGGAGGAACTATCGGATAAGAAGCAACTAAAACAGCAACGAGACAGGAGGAACTATCGGATACGAAGAAACTAAAACAGCAACAAGACTGGAGGAACTATCGGATACGAAGAAACTAAAGCAGTGATTATGAGAAAAATGAACGAAAAATTGACCACCCTACCGGCTAAGACCCTGGTGATTACAGCAAAAGCCTGGATGCTTGGAAACCTGAAAGCACAATTGAAGAACGATGTCAGCTCACTGGAGAAGAACACAGCATCACTTATCAGTTTAGATGTGGTGAATCCAAGTGGGTAGGGAAATTTTCCAGATGACTAGACAAAGAGATGGAGAAAGATGGTGCCACTTGGAGACTAAAACAGTGGATAACATATTTAGAGCGTGTACTGCCAGGAAGATCCGGTATGCAAGGAGAGGTCAAGGTATCACCGACAGTGAAGGCATTAAGAAGCCGGAACAAATTCAATGACATTGAAGATTTCATCCCTGATATTGCAGACTCTTCGCATCTGAGTGGCATGTGCTTTGTGCTTACCATGAAAAAAGTAAATGCGGAATATTCTTTATTATTATTTAATGCTAGTAAAAGTAAATGGGAAGAGTATAACTATCAGGGACAATAATTTTCCCTAAATGAGAAAAACCAGATGAAATTAAATGGAGAATCGTGTGCAGTTGGGAAGCTTTCGGCAAATACTCGGATATAGGGTAGAGCCTCCCAGGAGCTTGAAGAAGCTCTTCGAAGCTTGTGTGATGCCCGGTATGACACATGCCGCTGAAACACGGACTCTCAATAGAAAGACGGAGGGAAAGCATTAGATGGGTAAGACAGCAGACGGGCACAATAGACTTGCTCATGACCATCAAGAAGGAGAAATGGAAGTGGGCTGGACATGTATCCAGAATGAAGGACAATAGGTGGATATACAACATCATTGATTGGTGCCCTATTGAATGGAAAAGACACGAAGGAAGACCACCCACGAGATGGAGAGAAGACCTAACCGACGGTGTCGGCTGGGGAAGAAGAGCGGAAGACAGGAGAAATTGGAGGATCCATGGCGAGGCCTATCTTCACAGGTGAAGGGCTGCCAGATGGGAGAGACAGAAAGCTGGGGATCGAGCACACGCGGCTATTCTCGAACCCTATTTTCAATAGTTAACAAATTATTGCATCGAGCAACACTCTAGTACAGGATTTACAGTAGCGCTGAAATCATCACGGATACCTACTGAACAAGAGGAGTTTCCCTACTTTCCGTGAAAAGTGGAATAGTCATGAATCGGTTTTCTCTCATTTGAAGACCTCCTTTTGCCTATTACACAAATAATCCTCTTCATCCCATTGGAGTCATCAATTACAGTGTAATTAACTTATATACCTGACAACCATCTGATGTGTATGCACGTATATTACATTTTGAGCACAGCTACAAGTCTACAGGTCTGTTGCTCACAGGTTGGTGAGCCAGCAAGTGGTCCATGAATCCCTTTGTCGCAAATGCAACCAATACAAGTCTAACATAGATTTTCATTTACTTGTTGAGATTTCAGTCCTCCTCGTATATGATTTCCAAATGCATCAATGTTCAATTCCACTGATATTCTAATAACAAGTTAATGTTCAAATGTAAGTGTCAGTAGCAGTTAGAAATGGGTAAGTCCATTCCTACCTGACATTTGAATATGCATCTGCTATATCTGACGTGGCATTTGAAGTTTTTGTCAGAGAACTGCCGCTCTACATAGTTTCACGAAAAGTGCAATGATAATAGACACAGCAGTCCTACATGAGAAGACGCCAAATTTCCCAGCTTACACACACATGACCTTTGCCATGCACTTATCTACTATAATGCATGATTTTGTAAGGCTTTCTATGTCCACAGGTTAATACGTTCCACGAAGCAGGTAATTATTTTCCTGCTTGGAAATTATTAACCTGGTGCAGACTTCTGTGTAAAAGTCATGCATTATGACAGATGATGTACAGATTTCTTCAGTCATTATTTGTCATGATATTATAGCAATAATGACCTCAAATCTATGCATTATCTATCACATAACTGACGCAGATAAAGGAAATAGCTATTTTCTTGAGAGAAGAAAGATCAACTTGTCCTCCCGCAGCTATGTTGTACAGCCCGAGAGCAGTGAGGGATGGACAGATATCAACGTTTACTTCCTCTCGAAAGAATGTAGCTTCTCATTTTGTGTCTATCTATGTCTAGATATCTATTGTTCATTATGAAATTTTTGGTTGCGTCACGAAATCTATGAATGGGTAAGTCAAGGGACTGCATCGATATCTTGGCAGTCTCAGGCAAATCATAACGTGTTTATAGAATTCTATGATTTGTCCTTTATAAGATGTAGAAAAGTTAAATGCGGGAGGGAAAATAGCTTTCTGATAAGCATTCATAACTATTTATGTGGTTTTCGTAAAGCGTCACTTTATAACACGAGGTCAACTTTCTATGACGAGTGAGCGCCAGAGAAAGAGTCATAGAAAGTTGACGAGTGTTATAAATAGCTCTACGAAAACCGCATATGTAGTTTTATTTTCTGAAAATGCTAGAAATCCATAGAGTTCTATGTATACATGAAATAGAATGATATAATAATTAAGTAATACTTGAATTTTGAATGCAATGTCTGTATCTGAACAATTTGAGTACTGAACTAAAGATGGTAACAGCAGAGGAAATAATGCAAACTGTTAATCCAATAAAGTCGTCAAAATCATATGATAATCAATGGGACGATTTTATCAATTTCTGCGGAATAAGTGAAGAACCGAACGAAGAAGATTTTATCAAATACAGAGTGCGGCATAAAGATCTCCCCGATTTGCCATAGCTATGAAACGAAAAAGAAGACAGATGCAAGAATTCTTTTATATTCCAAAAGTAGTTCATATAATGCCATTATCATATTTTCTATGCAAAACGTGTCTTCTCTTATTTGCGATTCCGATAGTCTAGGTTAACAAAAGACACTACTGAAGTGACTCATCTCCGCTCTCTTATTGGCGTTCACGTGCCGTATAACAGCATTCTTGGAATTGCATTGTCATGGCGTGGAGTGGAAGGCATCGTGCCTTTGTTGTCGAGGAACATATCAAGAACGGTGAATCCGTGATAACGACGCAGCGCGCGTTCCGTAGGCGTTTTGATCTCGGTCGTCATGCTCCTGTCCCAGAGGGAAAGACGATTCGCCTTTGGGTTTCAAATTTTAGACTCACTAGCTCAGCTTTAAAAAGACAAAGTCCCGGCCGACCAAGGACCGCAACAGGGGTAGAGAATGTTACACTTGTGAGAGCTTCGATACAGCACTCTCCCAGGCGTTCAGCACGGAAACATGCGGCTGCCCTAGGCATGTCAGATCGAAGTGTCCGCAGAATTTTACATCAGGAACTCAACATGCATCCCTACAAAATGATGGTCGTGCAGCAGTTGAATGAGACAGACTATGAAACCAGAACAACTTTGTGTGGAGACATTGTCAGGGAGGTTCCCCCTACAGCCGTTATGATCTGCAGCGATGAAGCGCATTTCCATTTATCGGGGATAGTTAATAAACAGAACTTTCGCTACTGGTCTGACACCAATCCTCAGGAACTTCATCAGCGACCGCTCCACAGTCCGAAAGTTACTGTTTGGTGTGCCGTAGGAAATTTCGGAGTTTGGGGTCCTTATTTTTTTTGAAGAGGATGGTGTTACAGTAACGGTAACGTCTGATCGTTATTGTAAAATGGTAGAGCATTTTCTCCGTCCGAAAGTCACCGATTTACTCAATGATCAGGAGGACTTGTGGTTCCAACAAGATGGTGCTACATCGCATACCTCACGCCGGTCACTCACCATCCTCCAAAATTTGTTCCCGAGTCGTTTGATCTCTTTACGAGGTGATATTGGCTGGCCTCCACGTTCGCCAGATTTGTCCCCTTGCGATTTTTTCTTGTGGGGTCTACAAACACTTGTGTAGACTTGTGTACAATCAAAAGTCTACAAACACCGACCAAGAAACTTGCAAGACTTAAAGACAGCAATAACACAGGAAATTGCTAACATTCCAATCGACATGGTTCGTAGTGTAATGGACAACTTTCGCGAGAGGCTTCGCTACTGCATCGACAATGACGGCCGGCACTTAAGCGATGTAATTTTCAAAACCTAAATTGACATAATTTCATACATTTACTGTTCTGGAATAGAAAATTTTTCCTAGTTTTGTCGTCGTTTTCTTAACATACAAATTCAGTGAAATCAAAAAGTAAAATAGCAACAACGGGGCTTCAAAACGCAAAATATCATAATGGCATAACATGTACTTTTCTAGGATACAAATATTTTTTCATATCATTATCTTCGTTTACTTTTCAATACCATATAAACTCGGGGAGATCTTTTTGCCGCACCCTGTACTTTCATCACCTGGGGGAGGTGCGCAATTATGCCAGCAGTTCACTTTGGAGCAAATACTCCATGATAAATCATAAATATCAAACTCTACATGGACATAAATTACAAAAATTTCCTCGAGTGACTTTGCTTTTGAAAAAGTTTGAAGCTGGCTGTAAAAGGAAAAAAGCTTCAATCTTCACAAAGGACCACATCATGCAGTTTCTTAACGATGCCCCTAAAGCTGGAGTTGTTGTGGACTCAGATGCGCCGACTTAGTTGGGATAAACTGCGAAGATCTTGAGTTTAATGAAAACACCGGAATGTGGGTAACTTATACCATTTCCAAGCAGCGACGGGAATCGATAGAAAATAAATTCAATATTCCACTTCAATTTTGCTCGTATTTAGAAACTTATGACAATGCTCTTCATCGGTGTAATGCTGGTTCTAGGCGATTCATGAAGACATACCGCGTGAATAAGAACTGTGAAGGATTTTATACGAGACAACCGATGGGAAAGAACTTTCTTGCAAAGTTTACTGTAAAAATGGCAAACTTTCTCAGTCTACCAAACCCAGAAACATACAGTGGGCATGCAATACGTCGTTCGTCCGCAAGCATCATGGCTGAGGCTGGTGTATCAACAAGTCAGTTAAAAAACCACTTCAAGTGGAAAACAGAAGCGACCTCTCTAAAGTACATAGAGAATAGTGAAAAAGGAAAACGTGACATTTCTGAGATGCTCACTTCCTCCAGCGATTCACATAACGTTGTCCCTGAGAGAAAAAATCAAGAAGTGATGACTCTGGAAGTGTTATTAATTTTACTAACTGTCATAATGTGATTATCAACTTGTAAGTTTTCAGAGTTGTTGTTAATGTCCCAAAACAAGCAGTTATACTTATATTTTCCTACGTTTTTCCATGAATCATAAAGTAATCCTCCATGGTCTCCATGCATAAAAAAGTTAACCAGATCGCATAAAGTAAAACTTTATATCTATGTTTGTTTTCAATTATCTATGTAATACTTTCTGATCAGAAAATAAAATAATTGAACAGTGGACCTTAAAAGTAGATGTCTATAAATGCCATCTTGAAATATACACATTGGAAGACAGCAAACGTGCATAGTATGAAAAACAGAATCTTCACGTCTTGAAAGAAACAGTATTGTCCTTGTAACTTGGGATAGTGAATTTTTGAAGGATCCATTCAAAGAGATTGATCAGAAGAAATTCCGCATGCGTTTTTGTTGCCAACTGAACACAGAGTTACTTTAAAATGATGTCTCGTGAATGAATTGTCATTCAGGATCATTGCTGTCTATGCTGAATTGCTGGTTCGAATTCAAGTTGCTGGTCTCCGTGGTACAGCGGTTAAGTGCTTGGCCTAGCGATCTGTCGGTCCAGAAGCCGAGCCCCGAAAGTGTCATTGGAAGTCGTCAGGAAGGGCATCCGGACTAGAAGTTCCACAGCATTCCAGAAAAGTCTGACTATGTCAGCACCGTCCAAGCCCCGGCATGGGGAGTAATGACGTTAAAGCTTCATTTTTTGATAATCTGCCGCAATGAAATTCGCCATTTCGATCTTGAAATACATAATAATTTAGACTTCGACATAAGCTTTCTCAAACCTAAGATGGAGTTATCAAAAAAGTTGTTAGTTGAAGGAAATGTCCCCTAGGTAATTATTCGAAATGTTCCGAGCTCATATCCTTTACACAGTTCTCCTCACTCCTTTCTAACGGTCCTTAACAGATCAAAACAAAGGTCCACACCTGCTTTGCCAAAAGAAGTTCTCATTAGCATATTTCAGGTTTTCTTGAATCACGTGTCTAGTAATGTTTGAAACAGTAACCTATTGGTTTTCTGCTCCGTTTGTAATGCAATGTGTCTCAAAATGGGATCCAACCGTTTGAAGAATGACTGACTATGTTATAAAGCCACGACGAACAATTTGTGTGGCCAAGTCAAAATCGGCACTAACGACAGTAGATGTTTTGGAAACCATCTCACGTTTTTAGAACATTTGTGCAATAGTGTGTGCCCACAATTTCATTCAGTTATTTGCCTTGAAATAGGATCGTTTTTAGAATTCCTTTGTAGTCATTCAACCTTGATTTCATTGTTTTCATTTGGTTTTCATGGTTATAGTTCTGCTATAAAACAGTTATGTCGCATGTAATGCAACTTTAATTCCCAAAAGAGATGAATTGTTTGTCTGTGTTGTTTGGTCTAGAGATAACATTTTTTAATACTGATGGTCACGTCAAGAACCAGTCCCGAGGGGCAACAATATCAATATCCATTGAACGTAATGCAAATTGACGTCTGAATTCTGACGAACTAAATCATTCACCGCACCGAACGTACATAGTCAGTAAATTTAGATCGTGAGGAGCCGAACGACGTGAATAACATTTCCATTTGATGAATTCATCACGGAGAAGCATTGAGTCAAAGATATGTACTATTCACTTGGCAGATGTTCAGTCTTCAATGTGACAACGACAGCTCGTGAGTTCCCTAATACAACTCTCCTCACGCATTGCGCGCGCTTGGCCAATCACGTAAGCCAAAGGGCGACAGATCTCCACCTCTCTCTATCATTGCATACAATAGCTGAGATGGAATCGCGTCACCTCCAGAGTAACAGCGACAGACGAATCCATCTCTGTATAATTCCCACACCACTTCACCGACAGCAGGACTACTATTGACTATTTTCAGGGTTGCGAAAGCTGTTTCGAAAATTCCGGATCAGTAGATAGTCCCGTGATTGGATAACCAAAGAGACCTCTCACTGAACTGATGAAGCTATTGATGACAACAAGCACTGCACAGCCCCAGCCTCTGTCCAAGCCAAGGAAATGTGATCGAGCTTCAGTCGACGAGACAAACAAGGTTCGTAACTGTTCAAAATCGAATAATAAACGAACATACACTGCTTTAAACTTTTTACTAATGCATCTTTCATATACAACTGAGAAAAATTCAAAAATTCAGCTTCCTACGAACATTCACGAAGGATATTCACGTACTAGTTTACGTTTTTTTTCATTATACAAAGAATTCAGCTTACCGGTAGATGAGCAAAGAGGATGCCGAGACTTTGCACCCAATGACCAAAGTCCTCTCGACCAGATCTACAAGGAAACATTAACCACATATAAATTTCACGGAAACTAATCACGTGTTACAAACTTTGCCTTGCAACTTCTCAAATGCGGAAATATTTTACAGATAATATTCTTTTATTTTACATTATATGAAATTGTATGCAGAGGTATACAACAAAATCTCGAGTCATTCCAAATCATTAACAGAATCATATGATGCCTAAATTCCATCACCAATCCCAAAAAGTTGGCAGACCGCACCGCTACCGCTGTCAACATGCCATATATACCATGTTTTAGGAGACCAAGCAACACTTAGATGGAAACTCATCTCAACGCAGTACCACTACCCTTTAATACCGACTTCGGGCCAGCAGTCTAATGCTGATCTTCTGAGTTTTGAACTCTCACAAAAGCCCTCAGACGATTGCTTGACTAACTCTCCGGTCACAGACTTAGCGCGACCTGACTTCTTTCAGCCTTACGACGACTGACAACTCCTCTGTTCTCTCACTTGACCTGCCCGAAAGCAAAATGATTTACCTGGAACGAATGTATCGGAAAATAGCACTTTCCTGAAGCTGCGTGACGCGAACGAATGATGGTCTTCCAGCTTTCAGTCATCCACACCTCATGACAGCATTTTCAATGATGGACAGAGAGAAATGCCTCCCTACTCGTCATACCTAGGAGTCATTTCTGATTATATAAAGAAGATATAATACATGAAATAAAGAATTAAGCTAGCTTTTCCTTATTCACTTCATTCAGGATAAATACCGATGGCGGTGCCTATTTGCACTCACATGACCACTGTTGCGCTGCCTCAAGGTGGTGACACGGCGATCTCCATTTGGCGTCCATTTTCTTTCGAACAGTCTCTACAAGCTTACAGAGTATTTGATATCCCAATCGCTCCCACAGTTTCGACAGCCATCGGACAAAAATTTAGAACAATTTTACTAGAAGCTTTCGCACAACGACATTATCTCGCAGGATCTTAATAATTTCAATATTTTTGCGTTCAATCATTTTCGCTCCCGACCCTACCACTGCCCCATAGAGACACTGCCCATCATTGTCAACACGTCGAGACAAACTAAACTATGACCGTGGAGAAGATGTGCGATTGCGGCTGATGTCATCATTCTCGTCTAATGCATCTTTCACGTCAATGGTGTGACATTTAACTTCAATTACATGTATATATAAGGTCGTTGGCTGGATGTTCGCTGACGAAAGAATATACGGATTAGAGTTCCGAATGAGAGCATGAGATCAGCCACCGGATTGAATGTGGATCACTTCCCTGGTTCGATCTCTTGACCTGATATACAAAGCAGTTATAGTTTGTCGGAAACACATTTGTGAGACAGTCCGTGTCAGCCTTCATTACTGCAGAGTTGCCCATCCATGGTACCAGCATGAACCTATGACAAGAAGTGGATATTTCCACTAACAAGCATTTAGTAAATTGTGATTTAAACGAGGAAGATTGAGTATAATCAGATAGTGAAATACCTATTGAATATTCAAAATAAAATCATCAAAACGTTTGATTACAATTCGTTTGATTGATAGAAATCCCCATTATTGCAGCCTTCAAAATGGGCGCAAGACCGAAAAGTGCTTCAGCAAGTTTTTCGATCCATCGAACGAATTGGATGTCCTCAAATCGAACAATGACAACATCACCCAACCACTTCTTACACCAACAATGAATCTATAGGTTGGGCGGCTTAATTTTATTGAGAAGTTCACAGCAAAATGTGACACAGGCCGAACCCCCTCGCACGCATAGACAGGGTTAATATAAGACCAGAGTCGATTTATATTTTATCTCTACATTTCTCAGTAAGAACATATTACATAGCTATCACGTCATTTGATGTAGGCCTGTCGACAATAATAAATTCGAAGGGAGTACATGATGCGTAACAAAAATTCATTCAATTTCCCTGCAGCGACAGTCTATTTACATGTACAAGTGGCCTTCCAGAACTTAATGCCATTCGGCAGGAAGGGCATCCTGTCTCCGTGGCACAGTGGTTAAGTGCTTGGCTTAGCAATCTGTCGGTCCAGAGGTCGAGCCCCGAAAGTGTCATTGGAAGTCGGCAGGAAGGGCATCCGGTCTCCGTGGCACAGTGGTTAAGTGCTTGGCTTAGCGATCTTTCGGTCCAGAGGTCGAACCCCGAAAGTGTCATTGGAAGTCGTCAGGAAGGGCATCTGAACTAAAAGTACCACAACATTCCAGAAAAGTCTGACCATGTCAGCACCGTCCAAGCCGCGGTATGGGGGAGTAGTGACAGAACTTAATGCCATTCGGTAAAAGAATCAGGCTGTGGTCACGAGATGAATCATAAATTAGATGTAGCCCACATTCAACAATAACGCATCCATTCTATGTAGCCTACATGTACACATGGATTGTACGGTGTTCACTGATGCAACAACACTGCATGAAGTATTTCTGAGGTATTCTATATACTAAAGATAAATAAAAATCATAAAAAAGAAAAATTTATTGTAGAGCTCCTAAGAAGGATAAAGAACGGCATCGCGTAAAATACCGGCATTTCAGATGCTGAAAATCCGGCCGGATTCGGAAAAAGTGTCAACTCCGGTGCACCTCTAGTCATTAGCAGTGGCCAGCGAGTGAAGCTTGAAAGCAGCGGGCCGCCAAAAGTGGCCCACATGGTCCATCTGGTTCCTCATGCATGCCGTAAAATGTCAGCACGATTAGGACTCTCTTGACATCTGCTGATACACTTTTTCATCAGAGCAATAATTATGGTGGATGTTGACACCGAATGTCAGAATAACATCGATCCTATTTAAAGATAGGTAGTGAAATCATCAGGACTTCAGATTACAAGAAATTATCATCAGGTTCCTAAATTCGAAGCTCGTCGCATCTGTTACAACGAGAAACCTATGCTTTACAGATGTCTAATCAAATATGAAAATGTGGTGATTGCAAAAGTCACATCTCATTGATTTGAACAATGAAAGTGTTGCAACGTTAACTTAGTTACTGTTTACAAGATTCATGATGCATTCAGGTACCCAGCGTGAGAGTTGCAGATTCAATCATGTGAAAGTTGAAGCCATCATATACAGAAATGATAAGGAGTCGTGGACAAAACTGTTACATCGGTGTTCAATTAGTTCCACTATCTTGTCAGAATTACGGGGCTTGCAAAACAACGATGAGATTTGCCATTGTTCGAAGGCTTAAACAAAAGAACCCCGAAATTGAAAATGCTGACGTAACACCATTGTCATACAGATCCCTGTAATTATCAAATGGTGTAGAATCTATCGCCATTTCAATTAACTTGCTCGAAATGTTTATCTATCACTTTAATCATGCACCATGATGGTAATCTTTAGGTTCCGCCGAGCCTCAAGACAATCTTGGTCCGTTCAAACAGCCTGTAACAGGCAAAAAAGTATTTGCAAATCGTTCAGTACGGGTAAAAGGCATCTCATACTTATTTGAAAAAGTCAGTTTCCTTGGCAAAAAGTCTCCAAGGATGTGCGATGGAACCAATTTAATTTGGTCAAAAAGTTTCAAAGTTATTTGCATGCGTCGTTCTTTAACACATTCCTGTGTACACTCACACTTTCTAACAATGCCAGATGGTGTCCAAAAACCTATTGAAGACTACCGATTTTCAACTTTTTGAAGATATCACTTTGCTTTTTCGTTATTGGCACCAACGAATAATGGACGGCCATATCAAAGAGGGATTCTTATCAGAGACGTATAATAAACCAAATGGAGGCATGTCAGTGAAATAAGGTGGCTTCAGACGTTCTTTCAATGTGAAAAACGTTGGATGCTTTAGTTTTCAGCTTGCGAAAATGTCGTCCCACTGAGGTCCTCTACTATTGCTTAATCCTAGGGTTTCAATTGATTGTTGACTTGTTCAATGGTAGATGGCGCCCGCCCCGACCCCCCCCCCCCCCCCCCCCCCGGATAGATTTTCGAAATTCGAACGGGACGTCTAGTTATGACAGGCGGATGTTCGACTTTTTCTGTATTGAGTTTCATCGAGTGTTGTAGCCATTCATTCTCTGAATGCTGAGTTGTGTCGCACCTCCACGTCATTTAAAATATGCTTGGAGAACGTAAGATTACAAAGTGTACAAGCAAGTCATCAATGACGGCCATTAGTATCACAAAAACCTAGTTGAATGGTAGAAAAGACTTTCAGAATGATCGATTCGACGAATGAAGCAAACTGTCATCAAGTGCCTAAGACGAACTGTGACCCGTCATACAATGGGATCCTTTCAGAATGAGTATTCAAGCATCTTAGTCGTCCGGTTGCGATTGAAAAATATGACTTTAGCAGAGAAGAGAATCCCTTCAGGAACGTTTGCAATGGAATCGTTCAATAACAAGGCGAAGATCAAGTCGGTCAAAAGCACAGCTTAGGGCTTAGGTTATAGCTTAGAATACGAGCTTCCGAAATATTCAGGTTCATCGAAATACTTCGGATTGCCGTATGTACTATTCTGATTAATGCCGTGGTGGTAGATGCATTTGGTCTGAAACCGTGCTGATTTCGTCCAAAGGAGTTGATGAATATGTTCTTCGTTCCCCTTAGAACAAATTTTTCCATAAGTTTTGCTGTCGTGCTAAGTAAGCTGATGTAGCGAATCTTTTCTGAATTCGGTGGAACTGCTTTGGAATCGGATAAGGATCGTTTGCTTCATTCTTCAGCATGGTGCGTTTGTCAATCGAATTATTGAACATCATCGCAGTCGGTTATGACTTCGCACGTGCAGTTCTTTGTATTATCTGCTCCGTATAAGGTCACTCAGGCTTTTCTTTATCAAGTAGTTTTAAGTCTTTTAAAACGTTATGTGTGAGGCATGTTAACTAAGTCATTTAATCGACGAGGTGAACAGAGTCTCACATGGTGAGAGTTCAATATGACTGTAGCGTTGTTGACACTTGATCAAATTAGAGAGTATCAAATGACTGTTAGGATGTTACTACATGATCAACTAAAAAGCGCTTGAAGGTTATCCATAAAGACTGACTAAGAGCGCGTACACCAGCACTACGAAGTTGCGCTTTTATCATAGGACAAGAAGCGCTCGTTCTCCGTACTTACTACAATGATACATATTCTATTTCCGTCATCACCGTTTTTGGACAAAATGTAGGCCAATCATTATTTGCGTGGCTTGGATGATTGGGTCCCTGATATCGAATGAGGTTTGTCGAGGCGGCAAAAATGTGGCCTATGGGCTGCGTACGCGGTATTCATCCAACTATGCTAAATAACTTTTAGTGTTACAAGTACAAGCCCATTCTCGGTGAAGTATTAGTTGGTATTTAATGGTCAATAAATGCCAAGAATATGCATAGCTTGTAGATGTAAATAATACCGTATATTCCCACTATCACAGTATTTCGCTGTGAAGCCTGAAGGACTAATTCAACTTTCAAGGGCGAACATTCCTCAAATCTTTTGCCTGTGAAAAGGTTTTTCTGAAGCGAGTTGAATGAGGCGCTCTGTGTAAAAAATGTGTCGGCCCATTAATGGCCCAATGTCGACGTGCCGGCTTAATGTCGATGCTGCCGGCAGAGTGGTGGCAAATTGAGGGCAAATATTGAGCAATTTTCGAGCTGTTCCTGAGCATTGATAAAGTTATCCAAACAGGCCATTGGAAATTTAGTCTTCTTCTTTCGAAAGACCTCAAGACAGAACAAAACGGTAAAACGTTTATTGGTCTATCACTTTAAGTTATGATTTAGAGAAACACAGGGCCTCCGGCCTCCAGCGCCTTCTATCGGTCGATGTAAGTACTTAAGCCTTACATCGACCGATAGAAGGCGCTGGACGCCAATACTTTTGTTCTGTCTTGAACTCTTTGGAAAATGGCTAACCTCTCTCGCCGCTTGGTCAACTACGTGAAGACAAATGAAAATAGAAAACGCAACAAATATAATCGAATACACAGAGCTATGCAAAACAATAAGTAATCGATCAAGGCAGGTGGTACGACAGTTCAACATGAAATTAGTTTCAATTAACCTCGATGGTTACCATCGACCGTTTGAAGGCGCTGGACGCCGAAGGCCCGTCTGATTTTTCACTTTTAATTTTTAACAAACTATCGACCAAAACTTAAGGGAGTTTTTTCCCGCTTTTTAAACACATTTGATAGTGACGCCAAATAAATTACCTCTACGCGATAAAGAGCTTAGCAGTAAAGCTAGAACCCTTAGTTAAACTTAAGTCTACAGAATGTCACAGCTTCAATAAATTCTCTCATTAAATGGTACAGGTGGAATGCATCCCAAATTATATCACCGATCAAAGCGAGGAAAAGTTTTCAAGGAAGATCTATCCACAATGTCAAACACATATCTATTAACAGAACAACCGCTTCATCATTAAATCGCGAAGCCTTTCGACCGACTCTATTCATGCGATCACGTCGGAGAACAAGAGCAAACAAGAAAAGGACATTATATTCAATGCCATGGAAGGGTATGGCAGTAGCATTTGATGCCGTGACGTTGCAATCTTTGTGAAATATGACAGCTTTAGTCTGTCATCATAGGTGGAAGTAAGGAAATAAAGTGCACTCCCAGTGATATATCCGTAAAAGTTTAACGTTGAAAGAATGTACAAGAGAGACGTTTCACGACACAGTCGCAGCCTCAATGTGATTTGATGATTTGATTCAAACAAAAGTGGAATTAAAAACTGCATATCATAATGAATATCAACACCAGACGATCAATTCTACTTATATTTAATGAGTATCATTTTCAGCGTGTCGGTGGTGATTCGTGGTGTGATGTAGTGAATATTTTTCAAACCATCAACGGTTGCTTATGTGTACCAATAAGAATAACAGCAATATAAGTAATGGATAACTTTTCAATGCCTTTGAAGAATTAAAAAGTAGAAAATTATTGCAAAGAAATGTATTAAATCCTGCATAAAGATGGTTTTGGACAATTTACGACGTTGGGAGAGCTGTGGAATGCCGTGAGTCTGTAACATATGCAGACATGTCTCAGATGTCACTGTGCCATCAAAAAAGAAAGAAGAAGTGGTTTAGCAAACCTTGTCATTCAGGTATAACCCTTAAAAAAAGATAGTTGGCCCCCGAATCATATTAAAGACAATTTTGTGAAGAATAGTGTAAGATACGTTCAAAGTCGCTGCTCAGACAATAGTAACGCGAGTGAATCTCTAGCTGTTATGAAAAATAGACTCGAAAATAATGGTTTTCATTTTTCTAATGACAGTAAAAACAATAAAGCAAAAAATAAAAATCAAGATTCAATTACGCTTGCTATTAACTTTGTCAGCGATAGTTGCGACCGTAAATTAAATAAATTAAAACGTAAATATAACCTGACAATCAGGATCACATGGAAACCAGGCAATAAACTCATTTCTTCTGTTAGCAATAAATTAGATAATAAAAATGACTGCGCATGCTATGTATGTGAAGACATTGGACCGAAGTACAGATGTACTGACAAGCACTTGGTTTCTAAGTTCACGTGCTTGCTATGTCACGAGTTTTACATTGGTCAAACGTGTAGACCCTTCCGATATCGAGTTCAAGAACATGAACGCAGCTTGAGAAACAGAGACAGAAAAAGCGTCCTTAGTGAACATAATTTAACAGTACATTCCGATGAAGTAATGACCATCAATAATTTCAACTGCACCATCATGGATAAGCAAAGAACAGAAATTACAACTAAGATGGCCGAATCACGCTGTATTGCGTTGAACATGCCAAAAAATAAACCGTCGTCGTGAACTGATCTGATGAGTTCCCATTACACAGCAGACAGTATATACTTTTGTAATCTCACAAGAACCGCCAGCACCCTTGACACTGTCCACAGGACGAAACGCGTCGGGATTTTATTGTCATCTACAAAATAAACAATAAGTGTCGAAACAAAGGGAGAGACCGTTTTTCTTTTTGAAACATGACTTTGAAGAACCTCCGTACCGACAGATGCTGACCTAAAAAAAAGGTGTGACTTTAAATTCAATTGTGAATACAAACCAAACGTTGATCTTTTTTGGATGTAGCCGTTTCGTAAGGAAATGTGTGAGGTTGGATGAGGTCCAGATGCGGCGGCAGTGATATCTGTTGATATCTCCAAGATGAAGATACGCTCGTCTGACCAAAAGACGTCAGGTACGTCAGGTCAGTTCTCTAAAAACCATCTTGAAAATTCAAGACGAGTTAAATGGTCTTCGGGCTTCAGATTTTGTAACAGACGGAGTTTGTATGGAAACAAAGCCAACTGCCATCGCAGGATTCGGTGAACCAAAGGTTCTAGAGCGGACATAAACCATTAAAAAATGGAGCTCTTTAAATGCTCTTTAAATTGAAATTTCGCTGACAACAGAATTTACATCATACGTGAGTCTTGAGATATATACTATAATCACCTTGTCCTTCAGTGCCCCGAGCTTATACCACTAACAAGTAATCATAATGAGAAAATAATCGAGTATCTAATCTTGTCAGAAATACTCTCTGATTTGTAACAACCTTTATAAAAGGAAATATTCACATTAAAATGAACGATGACGTCATGTACAGTTAATCATTCATCATGTTGTCTCATTTTTACATGAGTTATTGGGTTCCTGATGCAACAATGACAAAAAAATATCATCTGTATGCTCAGCAGCACTGACTCATTCTCATGACTCATCTTTCTCAGGAAATAATGCCAATCAAAACTACATTGTAAGTTGTAAATAATGAAGACAGCAAGATTCTGATAGCTATATTTCAGATCAAAGGAAATTTCAAACAACTAAGCAAAAATCTTCATCAGGTCATCAGTAACAATATCATTATCAACCATAATATCATAATGAACATGTCTGTAGAAAAGAAATGAGAATATTTGAGGCTGCATTTGAATTCATGCAATTATGAATCCGGAAAGTTTTACAGTTAAACATTCTACGATTTCAAGAAACTAATTGATGCTTTACTTCTGAAGTTCTTTCGTGAATGTTGCTTTAACACCTGTCAGCTTGTTTTTGACTTGATGAAAATCTTCAGAAATTGCGCAGTATAGTTATTACAAGAATTCAGCCAAAATTTTCGATATTTCAGGCCGTGTCAGATTTGCCGCTCAATGCAGCCTGAATTGGCGAAAGTTCCTATACAAGAAGGAAGAAGAGAGTCGATTCCTACAAACAAATGGCTATTAATTGTTTGATAGAAGGCTGTTGAAGCAGCATTATGATTTTCATGCTTCACTCTGTTTACAGTCTTCTGTATCCCTTCAGTTCCTCTTGAATTGCAGAACTAATTGATTGATCGTGCTCATATGTTAAGAATGTTAAATATGAGAGCAGGGAAATTCGAAATTCGTTGCAGAAATTTCTGCACTCATCGCTTGATATTTGAACATTTTGATATTCATATTTTGTGTTTCTCATTAATTATTGATTTAGAGTGCTACTGACGAGCCTTGTAGGGCGAAACGCGGCGTGTACGGCTGCCAAAGACTTTCCGTCCTAAATTTGTTCAAGTCTGAGGACATCTTTCTGTATACAGTGTCGCCGGAAATATTATGACCGCTTCATTGAAAAGCAGTAAAATCACAGTTTCGATAATACACTGTAGACAGATATACTTATTCATTCTCTCAGATATCTATGCCATAGAAATCAACTTCATCACGTCTTCCCAACTATAGACGTTGCCATAGAGATCAACTTCACGGCTTTCCAACTAGACGCATCGATTAGCTGTCAAAATATTCAAATTTGAATATCTGCTTGCAATCGCACATTTTGCTCACAATGGGAAAGAAACCGGACTTGAGTGAATCGCTCCGCGCAAATATTCAACTGTTGAAAGAAGAAGGATACTCTAACGAGGCAATTGCCAGAAGATTGAAGGTTGCCAAAGGAACTGTGTTCAATACCCTCAAGGGAATTCAAGATACCGGTTCTTTGAAGAGTCGTCAGCGAACAGGAAGACCGGCGAAGACCACCAGACAAACTGATCGAAAGATTCGACGAATGGTAGTGAAAGATCCTTTTTTGCCAGCATCAAAAATTGTAAATATACTGTCTGAAGAAGGAATACATCTCGGTGTCACCCAAATTAAGCATCGTTTGAGAAAATTTGTTTTTATCTACTTGTTTTTATCTTAACTTCTTGCAATAAAAAGCCCGGGGAGACGAACAAAATTGTTTTTTGGCAATGACGTGAGAAAATTTGGTTTATCTGCCGGAAGAGCTGCGAAGAAACCACTTTTGACGAAGATGCGAAGTCAGCGTCGTTGTTTTGCTGATCAATATGGCGACTGGGCACCGTACGCACCAATATGCACTCGTAGTAGACCAAAATCGCTCTTAGTGGCAAATTCGTCAATATACAACCATACTGTTGAGGATGAATAACGTGTCCTTCAGAGCAGAGCATCTCAACAAACAACAATGTCAACAGCCAGCAAGCAGATTTCAAAGTCTTTACTGCTGCTGATGCTTCAAAAGGCAGCCATTAGCACATAGCGCAGGACAGATGTCGGTACTATATTAGGAAGTCATTTGATGTGCGTGCAATAGCTATGACCTGAGATTCTTCCATTCAACTTGCTACCATAGCCATCGTTCAAAAACTTGCACTAGTTTGACTTCACCACCAATGAATTTACTTCCACTACAACTATGCTAGTAGTGGACCAAATTGAAGAATGTGTTCAGAAAATATAATAATAGATGCTGCAGATACCAAATAGACAACTGGAGGAGACAAGCATTTTCTGGCATGCCCGTGAACGTCTTAAAATCAACTGGAATGACACGGAATGTTTAGATGGTGGGAAAATGCTCAATTGTCAATTACCGTCTATTTATAACTGAAAACAGTCAGTTTAATCATTAAAAATCTCTCTCGAAAACAAGGTAATAAATACGTGTTGCTAGATAACCCCGTTATCGAATGCAACAATCATACGTGCACGCATGATGACACAGTAAGTTTCTTTCACCAACTCCTTCTCCGTCAATGTTGATAACAGGAAACACTCGCATTACACACTTTAAGATAAACATCTTCCCTCGCTCAGTCAAATCTGCATTGTCATTCGACTCTAATAGCAGCCAGAGAATGATAATCAGAAGATTCCAACATTGATATTTGAGCCGCTGCTACGAAAAAAATCAAACAAAATCACCTAAAATCTATTTTCGTAACTCCATAACTACGCCATTTCAAGAGATCTTTCGAAGATCTGATTGATTATTTGGCTGCAAAAAAGAGAATGGACTGCTCCAGACAGTGAGATAATATCCTTCACAGGATGATGGTTGAGGTCATCTCACGATCACTGATTTTAATTGATCACGAGAGACAGCAAAAGTCGGAGACATGTGAAGATGAAGGAGAGAAACGCAGAATCTGATGAAGGGAGATAATGGAAAAGTGAGGCGAAAGGATGAAGATTCCGAAGTGACACGGTA
This sequence comes from Prostheceraeus crozeri, assembly GCA_907163375.1. Lineage (NCBI taxonomy): Eukaryota > Metazoa > Platyhelminthes > Polycladida > Euryleptidae > Prostheceraeus > Prostheceraeus crozeri. Next base: position 312,674 of record CAJQUW010014470.1, read on the forward strand.
ATAGCTGTGCTAGTTAAGTATGTATAATGTCGAAGAATTCGAGAGGAGAACAGGAATGGGAAAGTCAATGAAGTGAGAGCATCCTCCTTTCCAAGTAACTAAATGTCTCCACTGTCATCGATAACGGGTCATTCTCTCGGAAATTCACTTCTCCGGCTTCCATTGACTCATCACTAGACATATAATTGAAAAGCGACACCCTAGAAATTGTGATACGTTTAGAAATAGCGTTTCATCAAAGTGTTTTCAACTCAAAACAATGATTCTGTAGAGATGGCTATCCTGCGACTGATTGAAAGTCATCCTCAAGTGTCCAGGTCAGCAGCGAATTCTTTACACAGAATTAGAGAAGTGCAGTCACGACTCTCCACGATATGAAAACACCATTCAGCAGTGCTTCATTCAATAGCAATAACAAGAAAATACAGAAAACTAAAAAATGACAGACATTTTTCTATAATTTTGCTAAATAATTTTTTATACAGTCGTGGCCAGAATTAGGGTTTTGAAAACCGATTATCGAATAACCGGAAACCGGTTATTTTTTACTATT
>CAJQUW010014471.1:2500-90683 GCA_907163375.1 Prostheceraeus crozeri
TATGAATGTTATAAGAAGAGTCACGAGTTGCTTGGTAATCATATTTAAGAATATTAAAATTGAAATTGCAGCAGGATCTCTCGTCTGATCTTTTCGAGGTGGACCCAGATACTAGGTGAATTCCAAGCCAAATTTATTTGAATATGACAGATGAGTACGCTTTACATTTGCCAAGCAGTGACAGCTGCAACACAGTGAACACTGCTCTCTGATTTCTGCAAGCATAAAATCGTCTTGTGCAAAAAACGGTTATCCGACTTCTGAAACCCGACCTGAACTAATAAAGTCAACCCGAAACCCGTGGGTCGAACTGGGTCGAGATATTTCACGCTAACCTGATGAGAAACTATAAGAGCCATGTGCAACCCGACCCGGACACGAGCACACCCGACCAAAGTATATCCGAAAACCATTCATGATGTTATGATAATACTCGTATAACGGTAACACTCGTATGACCTGCAAGTGATCGCATTACAAAAATCCGCGTAAGTTTAGAACTCTTGGTGCCCATCGTTCCATGTTCAAATCGGCATAAAACACTAGATAGTCTTCGGTATGTTCATCAAAACAGATCTATGCGCTCCAATGCACTGCCTAATTCTAGAAAAGTTGAGAAAAATGTAAAATGTAGGCAAAGAAGGAGATATTCAGGAAAGCACTTTATGAAATTCTAAAACCTATGAATTCTAAATCTTATGAAATATTGATACCCATATTTAGGATAGTATTGTCTGCTAAATTTTGTTTTTAATATACAGTGTATAGATGTCAAATTATATATATTTGTTGAATATTTCACCCAGACTTTTCATTGGGCAAAAGTAACATACGTATACTTCCGAAGTATCGTCATCAGTGCAGGATACGCTATTGTAGAGAGTCAGTAAATCAGATGTAGATAAAAATCGGCATCCGACCTCCAGACATCTACAATTAACTTTAATAGCAGATGACTATTTTCATCTGCATCTGATTTGCCGACTCTTTAAAATAGGGTATACTGCACTGATGGCGGCAAATAAGCCATAAACTTTTGTAGTTCTCGCAATGATTCAAGTCAGATTTTTATTTCACCACTTGAATTTTTTCCTTTCGAGGTCTCGGCATATGATTAAGAATATGTAAATATGAGAGAGATCCAAAAGACATCTTTGGTGTTACCGGTTTCCGTACTTTATTGTACTTAATCAGACACCATTTAGAAATATGCAGACTGAAAGCAACTATGCATGATCTCTAATCAGAGAGGGTTAAAACTTTGAAATAAAATAGCTTTCTTTACATTTCCTCTGAGATTTAGTTGCATCATTAGAAAATTGATAAAAAGGCGCAGCTATAAATTTGATTTCCATGTTACTACAGCAGGAGGCTATTTGTTTGCTTACGTGGAGCAAAGCAAGCCTGAGATTATTATGTAGTTGACATCGCAATATATATATATATATATATACCATCGCAATGTATATAACCAAACTCATCAATAATTCGCATTCTTGAAATGATCATTGGAAGACTATTTTAGGAAGACCATACAAATAAGGAATTTTAGGAAATTTTATCAAATATGAACGTTCTTTTTTCGATAAACTCATCTCATTAGATTCTAGTAATTGTTTTATCTTATTTAAAGTAGTAAATGGATTATATTGCGTAACCGGTGAATACGTTTGAAGGTCCGTTAAATGTTCTTAATAAATTCTTCCTTTGTAAAAATCACAATCTAAAATCACAAATGCCCCACCTTTATCTGCCTTAGTGATGTGCAGATCCTGATTATTTTTCAGGAAACTAATTGAACGATTTTCATTAAAAGAAATGTTGTGTTTTATCGTAGATGGCTTAGACACATTGGCTACATTATTTTGAATTATATTTATCAAGGAATCTAGTTCTTCATTTTGACCTTGTGGGTGATCAAAATTACTTCTGTTGTATTTTACATCAAGAGAATTATCCGAAGTGTCATTCTTAAAATGATCTCAAAGGCGTAATTTCCTACAGATCGATTTTTATTTCATCAATATTTGATTTAGGATAAGGAGTGAACTTACAACCTTTGCTAAAAACACTACGACAATCATCATTTAAGTTCGTAGAAGATAAATTGATAATAGAAACACTACTTATTCTAGAAAATGATCTGCATTTGACTCATTATTTTCAATGGCATCATTTATATTAGCTCTTTTATTTATATTCCTTGACTCTCTCCATTACACGCATTTTAAGGTATTTATATGTAGGCCTATACAAAAATGTGCTACTTTGTCATGATAGTAAGATGCTGTTTTCATTTTATTTTGATATCATATTAAAGCCAAACTACAAATTGAGAACTAAACAAAGTTCAGAACTAGCCAGACATATGCCGAACTAGTCCCAGAATGCGAACTAACCATTTCAATTATTAATAAAGCTCACTCTATTTTGCCACTTTATGGGCGGTTTATAATAGCTGTCACTGAAAAAATGTGTTTTAGATGAAACAAATTTCTGCTTGTACATTTCTTTGAGTGTAGGTACATATTCGATTAATTTGCATTGATTTGCAGCAGAAGTCTATGTTAATTAATATTTTGGGTTGTTCGCAACTTTGGGGCTAGCTCGGCAAAGCCACGACTGGTTATCAATTTTGGCTAGCTCTCTTTTTATAACTTACCTACAGCAGGTCGTATATTACATGTAAGTTAGCATGTTTGATTTTATGATATCTAATTTTATAGCAGAAAAGAGTAAACAAGCGCTATACAAATAACTACATAGTTTGTGACCATAGATTGCACCTCATGGTTTGCAGTAACATTGACTGGGAACATCAGATATAATGCTAACAAGTTTGATAGAATTGCGAATGTTTGCTCGTGTTTACCACTGGTATTTCATGAAATCAACCAACCAATTAGTTTCAAGTGAGATAGGAAATCAACCAGGCTATTTTGCAGTATTATTGATCATCAGCATCATGAGCCACTGCATATACTTCTGCACTTCATGACTCTTATGCGTCACTACATATTCCACAAAGTTTCAATTTTTGATAACTTTCCGCAGTATGGCATAATGAAATGCAAGCAAAGTTTTGCTATATTTCTGAAACAGTATTTAATTTCTTATTTTTATTAGCATATTACACTATTTTATTTTTTCTCAGTATTCAATACGAAATTAGAGTTATCCAAAAATCGAAGTAATGATCAAGTTAATTGCACACTATTGCACTTCATAGCCTATGAGAATGAAATTGTGACAACTTTTTAAGAGATAAAAAACTCTAAGTTCTAACAGACTTCCACAGTCTGTGTGCCCAACCCCAAAAATGGACGAGTTCGCATTTTATCGGGTTTATGATAAGAGGATAAGTGAGATAATTGCAATCATACCATATGATCTCAGCTTTCGAATTCAGGTTTCAGGTCGGGTGTAGCCTAGTTGAATTTCTGGGAGAACTACTCATCTTTGCTCTTAATGTATGACGCAAAATGCATTAGGATCGAGCACACAACAAAACGACAAGCCTATTTTTATGATCTACAACACTAAGCCAAAGAACAATCAACTAAACGGAGAGTTACGGACATTCTTTCCGACCTATTGCTGTCTTTTCGACCAGACGTATTCCTGTGACTCCTGTGAATGATGTGTTGCTGATGTGTCCGAGTTCTAAAGTAATGCACATGCATAAATAGGTGCACTGGCAACTGTGGACGCGATCAAAGAATATTACTTGTGTCAGTGGGTAGCACGTGGTCGAACTAGGAAAGCCTTGATGTCTACTACTCTCCATTTAGATGGCCGCACACAGATTCACCTACGTGTAGGTTAGTCTAGAGCGGACATTATCCTATCCCAGCCATTGTACAGGGTGAGTTAAAAGTCCCCGGCAGTTAAAAATCATACATGTATTTCAATGAAAAATTAAAAATACATGCATTCCAAACCCGGTGACACGACTCACATCTCAAACAGATCTCCATTGTTGTTCTTGCATTGCTCGCAACGTTTGGTGAAATCTCGGAAAGCTTGACGGAACATTGAGATAGGAATAGAGTTCAGCTCACTATCGATTCGATTTCGAAGTTGGTCCAAGGAATCAAACATCACTCCCGCAGGCTTGTACACTTCCTGACGTAGGAATGACCATAGCCAAAAATCGCACACAGTTAGGTCTGGTGACCTTGCTGGCCATTCGATTGGCCCGCGTCGCCCAATCCACCGGTTCGTTAATTGTTCATCCAAGATCTGTCGGGCATTCAGAGAATAATGAGGAGATGCCCCGTCTTGTTGGAATAGCATCTGCGGTCTTCTTTTTAAAAAAGGGACTACCTTTTCCTGTAGGATGGTACAGTATCTCTCCCCATTCATTGTCTGAGTACTGATGTCGTAGGCCACCACACCCGCAAAACTCACACATGCCCACACGGTGAGAGTAGCAGTCCTTCCAGGGTTGAAAAGTCGCGTTTTCGGATTTTCTGCCGCCCAAAAGTGCACGTTGTGTTTATTCACTGTCCCATTCAATGCAAAGACACACTCATCGGAGAAAGTTATCTTGCGTAGAAACGCAGGGTCACTGTTGATCTTATTCAGCATTATTTCACAAAATTGCTTTCTCCTATCACTATCTCCATCCATAGAAACTGTGAGTACATTGGCTTGTAGGGATGCATTCCACTGGCTTTCAAAATGCGGCAAACGGTCGACTGTGAAATGTCAAGCTCGTCAGATATTCGGCGAGTTGATGTTGTAGGATTTTTATGCACCTCACACAGAACGGCAGCTGTGATGTCATCTCCTGATGCTGACACTGGTCTTCCACTGCGAGGGCGATCGTTTTTAAGGTTTCCTGTTTCCAACAGTTTCTTCTTCCAATCTTGTAACGTTGATCGTGGTGGTGCAGGTTTGTGGAATTGTTCGTTGAACTTGCGTCGGCTAAATTCGATAGACTCGTTCTCGAACGATATGATCCATGCGGTGATCGTAACTTTCTCCTTCATCGTGTATTCGGTCATGATTGAACTTGTCGTTGTTTACAAAATAGCGAATGCTAAAGACACTGCTAAAGAATGTCAATTTCTATCTTTTATCATAGCTTATTTCAAATGAAGCCAATGAAATCTAAACATAGATATCAAAAAATAGCCGACAATCGTCGCTTTTAATGAGAAGCATTGGTATGCGGTAGATATATGATTTCATTTCGATATAATAATTAATTTTCAACTGCCGGGGACTTTTGACTCACCCTGTATACAATGGTAGCAAGCACAGAATTAGACAAGTCGTCTCTTCTTCTGTTTGACTAGATAGGAAACATTGGAACATGTAACGTTAATAAAATGGCACAATCTGGTGATATAATTCCATAGCAATGGGTCTCTCTCTTTGGTTCGTGTGATTGGTCAATTGCGCGCATTTCAGAAGTAGCTCAAATTTAAGGTAGCTTCTGTTCTCAATTTGATGTCATGTCCTAGATCGTTGGTCGGTCAAAACTGAAGATCGCCTCAGGATTGTGCGATTTCCAGACGAATTCTTGCGACAACTTTTCCGCTGTTAAAACTCGCGACATGTGAGAAAAGCTCTACAGGCTGTAAAGTTACCCTGGAATCCGCGCGACTATGCTTTTGTCTTCCACGGACATGGCTATACAATTGTTTACGGAAAGGGGATTGCGAAGGCAAGAATTTCTCTCCATGATGGACGTCATGAGCGCCATCAACGTTTTCATACTCTGGGGATCGGTTTGGTGTGTGGATCACCAAAATCTGACCACTGACGGCTGAGAACGCGGTCAAATTGTAAATTGGTGATACAGTCCGTTTCATAAAAGTGGATCATCCTAAAATTTGACTAAATAAAACATAAGGATGATACAGAAAGCATTTTTCATGTTATTTCATGTCCCTGATATATTTAAATGTCCTTATATAATCTGATAAGCTATGATACAGTAACGGTTCTCAAGAAGCTAATATTTTGTGGCCCTACCCTTATTGTCAATGACATTACCAATTCGTCTAGGCATTGATTCGATGATATCGTTGATTTTTGACTGATCTAACTTTCTCCACTCTCTTTTTAACAGTGACGTAAGTTGTGATATGCCATCTGTAGGTAGCAGTGAACGACGAACGTTACGTTTTAGAATACTCCATACATTTTCTATGGGATTCATATCAGGAGAACGAGCTGGCCAAGATAATGTCCTAAGCCCTAATTGAGACTTGCATAAGTTGACTCTACTACTCCTGTGACACGTAGCATTATCATCCATAAATAACCAAGTCGATGGATCACCAAGTTGATCTGTCATTTGGCTAATGTTCATTCGTAAAACATTCACATAGCGTTCAGAATTCATGGTTCCTTGCTGTATGTGAAGTCTTCTACGAATAGTGGACTTAGAAATAGACGAGTATAGTGCAGCCATCTCAGTTAACGAGAGACTTGGATCAACTTTAACAAATCTCAAAATTAGGCGGTCTATACGTTTGGATGTTTTGCGTGGACGGCCAGTGCCCTCTTTACGACAGAGTCGAAAATCATCATTATGCCATCGATGCACATTTGTGTAAGGGACATTTAGTCGCTTGCTTGTGGCTCGCAAAGAAAACCCTGACACTTTGCCTTTTGTGAATGCGATCTCGTTATTGTTCGTTTGTGCTTTGTATTGTTTTCAACCGGTAAGAGATAGATTTCTAGCTGAAAGCAATCAGGAGTGCTGCCAATACCACCGCAACGAAGTCAGGAAGCTATGGAACATGAACTCCAGTTAATCACATGTAGCAGTTACATTATTGTTAATGAATATGGTGCTATACTGGCTCTGATTGACCGATTTTCTTTATTTTTGTTTTGCTTGATAGCTTTTGGCTTGTAGAACAACATATTACATAACAAAGGAAACAAATGTAATTTTATAAGAGTGAGGTATGATTTTGTGTAACATTGCAAAATGAAGATCAAATTATCTACTACTTTTTTATCTATAACAGGAAAACAACTCAATATTCATGCTTGAAATTTCCAACAATGATATTAGTAAGCACAACTGACATATCTTCCAAATTTCAGAGAAATTCGTTCAAGTTTGGCGGAGTTAGACAAAGTTGAAGTTAAGGCGATGTTTAAGGGTGATCCATTTTTTATGAAACAATCTGTATTTGCACGCGCATGGGCTACAGAATTGATTGATTTACACGAAATTCGAGAACATCAGCATATTGGAATTCAAATACATTATTCCACATAGAATTGGTTCTACTTAGCGAAAATTAGCAATTCGGAATGCGTGTTAATCGCCATATCATGCTTAACTTAGAAATGTTCTCAGTTTGACATCATGTTTCAGATCATTGGTAGGTCAAAAAACAAAATGGTGCGATTTATTCGCGACATGTGTGGAAGGCTCCATTGACCGTAATGCTAAACAAATACCCGCGCGACTTCCGTGCTGTAAAAGTAGCATGTGTGAAACAGCCCTTATGCTTAAATTTCATTCTAGAAACTTTATTGTTTTCAATTTCTATGATTGAATGTTCTCTGTGATTAATTGCTCTTTGGCTCTATGTGACTTAGCAGATCAGAAATGCAGGTTTGTTGTATTCGTCTATTCTGGACGAGTTATGCATTAAGCGACAAAAGTCACCTTCATGTTCGCAGACAGAATTCGTGCTACAGCTGTTTCTGCCTTGGTAAATGCAAAAGTTCAGGCCCTACTCACCTGTCATTGGTCATATCATTTTTATTGACATTCATTTCAGCACCGTTGTGGGTCCTTCAGCCTTGGAAAGACTAAACGTCAGATCTCGGTGAATTTCTACTTTGATTTTCTTAAATATAATTGCAAAGCAACTCGTAACTCTTTTTCTTTAAAAATGACTCTTTTGTAAAATTACTTCAAGATGCGAATGCATTGGCATTTTCCCGCTTCCTGGATTTTAGTCGTGTCGTGATTTAATTGAATCATTCATGAGTTAATTATTGAAATAAAAATGCTCACATTTTCATACATTAATGAAGCACATTTTGAACACTATTATCATTAATTCTCGATTTAAAGGCTATTTGTCTGTCTATATCATGTCTATATCTGTCTATATGATTTTTTCATAGTTTTGGTCACATCTGTGCCAAACAGACAGTCAAATCGAAATTTATATAATACATGCATTGCAATGAAGACTTCTTGGAAAAAAGTAGAAAGTTTAGTTGCACGTAAGCGATAATTAAATTCCGCATGCTGTAACTGCGAACTACATGTAGATGCTTTACGAGCTTTAATGATTACAAATTGAATGAATCGTATAATATGAAATAGTTTCAGCCGTTATGTAGCTGTTTTCTGTTGTCATCGACGCAAAATTAGCCACATGCAAATTGTTGCGGTGAATAAAGATCTTCTATCTATCTGTCTGTCTACATGCTACTGACATCCTCTTTGTTCCGCTCGCAACAAATTATTTTGATCAATTTTTACTGTAACGAACGGCGCCGATCTTTGACCGCCATGCCTGCTAAGATAACATAAATCATTTTTAAGCTACAAACAGTGAGTCTTCTACAACTACTTGCAACATACCAAGATTTTTCCAATAGTTGTTCAATGAGATAGATCAAGTACTGTCGGGGTGTGGTCGATTCTTTTTGTTCGGGAACGCGGTTTGTAGCCAACTTTTTTTGAAAAATTAGGATTTTAAGATTTATGAAACATGATTTATTAAATCTATTTTGCTATTGTTCACTTATAAAAGGTAGAATTTCAATACGGTTGATGTCTGATGACATGATAGTTGGCAATCTTGGTCGAGACACACCATCCCACTTGCAAAGACTGAATCGTCGCATTAACATGAGCTACTCCCGTGAGTGCAAATAAAAGTGAGACTCTAGCCTCATGAATATTAGGGTTGATGTTTGCCGATCTCGGTCACAGTCGAAAATACATTAACTTCCAGCAATTGGCAAGGTACGTCAACGAATTCCCTCTTAAAAATATGTGAGGATCCCAGCTTCAATCCCATGGATCTGTTATTGATGCAAACTTACGGCCATGTCGATAAAGAGACAATGTTACATCTGTTTTATGGAATTTAGCTTTATGGGATGCGCAGTGAACTGCATTTGTATTTGTCTGTTGATTCATAGTTTGATGTTTTGCATTCTCACAATGCATTTTCATAAATCATGCCGTTGAATGATCCGATTTTAATGCCAGATCGATACATTAATGCTGATGTATGAAATTGAGTATTGGATTATGTGTTTATAGGAAGCTTTGGCAGCGGTCCCCCAGTAATTTTATTAACACTATAGGTGCATATATACCATGTATGTTACACTAATTGCATACATTATATTGCATGTACACATGTATACATCACTGAATGTATCGTATATTGAACGTGAGAATGCTACGAGATACGACCGGTATTATGGCATTGGTCTTACCATGATAAAGTATTGCTGATTGAGTAATGAATCCTTTGTCCGCAAACTCCTTTGTAATCCATTTATCATCGTTGTACAAAATATTCTTTAAGTTGTCTTCCTGTTCAGTGTTCATGGCTGTTAATTTTGATACGATGGATCCCTGCATCTCTTGTCGAACGAGTTCAGTTGATTGGGGCATTGCAGAATCCCAGAGACTTGTCGTAAGACCTCCAACTCCAATAACGATAACATTCCAGGCATTGTCATTTGGACGTGCATTAAATGAAGGATCTTGAGCAATTGGTGGAGGAATAGCAGGTAAAATAACTTGCTTAGGAAACTTTCCTTGGCTTCCTGTCTCATGACACTCAATGCGAAGTAGAGTAGAGCGGACGTTACTGCTCTTTTCATTGAGAACTCGAGCAGTTACTCCATTCAATGCCATAAGATAACAACGTGCAGTTTTGAATTGGACATTTCGATTTAGAACTCCCGAGATGACATAGAAGAGGTTCTGTCGTGGCCATGATGAGCAGCGAGGTTGCACACGACGTAAATGTCTGAGCACTTCTTCTTCTGATTCATGACACGTATTCGATAAGCCTAAAATTTTGCGAACGAAAGTCCGCTGGTTGTTGTAAATGACAATGAGTAGTATCACACAAGACACAAGTAGAAGTCCATCTCGAATTTTTCTTCTGCGGGTCATGATTGGAAATGTAGATGACTGAAACAGTTCGTTCTTTGGGGAGATGTAGCTTGCAGAGGTTACAGCAACCGGAATGGCGTGTGCGTTCTCGCGTGCAATTACCAGTCACATACTTAAAACGGCGCTATCACCTACACTGTCTAAATTGACCTCGCCGAGACTACAGTGCACAACATTTGGATAGTGTGTGACGAATAAACAGTGCATGAAAGCTTCAACCAATCATTCATTCATTCATTCCTTTGGGAGCGTGTGTGCTGCTGACATAGGGAAATTTAAGTGGTTGATTGTTGTTTTTTAATCCTTCTCATACTTTGGTCCTTTCCTCCTCTAAATCATGTCTGAACGAATTCCTTATCATTCATTGTGGAGATAAGCTTACTATGTCTCTCCTTCTCTCCTTTTCTCTCTCTCTCTGTCTAAATTCAGATTTGATGGGTTTTCATGTGTGGAATAGCCATACATTATGACAAGACCTGTTGAGTAAAACCAATCAATTGAAATAGGCAATTCGCGAATACTTTCAATTATTTTTGATCGGTGAATAGTGCTTAATTAACCGTGATCAGGTAGGCAATTTGAATTTTTCTTGTGTTCAAACTTAAATTCTTCAAAATGCTATAGGACAGTGGTTCCCAAACTTTTTAGAGTCGCGACCCACTATTTATGACCCCAGCTTATGGCGACCCACTTAACTTTACTGGGCAAAAACATTAGTGAAAGAAACAAATATATTTCAACTTACATTTTCAACATGGCCTGTGAGAAGGATGAGCCTGTTTCTTGCTACATTCAAGAGTGGAACTGACATCAACTTCAAGGTGCGATAGTTTCAAGCGTAAAGATTTGAGAGTTGCAGTTTATTTCGAAATTTGCTTTTAATACCAACCATTGCTGAAAATCCATCTTCACAATTATACAATCAGATTTTTCCTTTTTACGATTAAGAATGAATATTTTGAGAGAATGACCAACTCTGATTGGTTAAGCTCGTAAAAACAACCTACTGCTTGATAAAACAACCGGCCTGACATTGAAAGTCTGAGTCTTGAACTATCTCGATAGATAGCGGTAAATCGAAGCTAACGCGTAATTCTATAACTTTTCGCGACCCACTAAGATTCCGCTCGCGACCCATAGTTCGGGAACCACTGCTATAGGACATTCATCCCTCGGACGACTGTGCACTGTCTCCTCTCAAATCTTCTCAGTAGGCTAGTAGTCCGGGAGCTAGCGTGAAGTTGTGCAGGGAACGAGGTAGTACATAAAACTTTCACATAGCATAGTACACCTCTATCCTACTGCAAAGCTTCGCGTCTGCCGGATCAGATCATTTGCTTTTAAGAAATAGAGAGGATAACACAATCCTATGTATTTCCAATGGTAAAATTGTGACATTTAAGGTGTTGACTCCATTTTTTCGAGTTTTTGCTCATAGAAGTTACACGAATTGGTATTTTGTTGAACTGGTTATTATAGAAATCATCTACAGATCATGATCTTTCAAATGAGTGATCATTCAGTGACAGAAGATGAAGTAAAGTGTGCAAGCAGACACTTTGTTGGTGTAACTGCAAATTTTAACATAGAAATTTCAGGAAAATTGTTGATATACTTTAACGAAAAGTGTCTGTTTGTACACTTTACTTCATCCTCTGTCACTGAATGATAACTCATTTGAAAGATCATGATCTGTAGATGATTTCTATAATAACCAGTTCAACAAAATACCAATTCGTGTAACTTCTATGAGCAAAAACTCGAAAAAATGGAGTCAGCACCTTAAATGTCACAATTTTACCACTGGAAATACATAGGATTGTGTTATCCTCTCTATTTCTGAAAAGCAAATGATCTGATCCGGCAGACGCGAAGCTTTGCAGTAGGTTAGAGGTGTACTATGCTATGTGAAAGTTTTATGTACTACCTCGTTCCCTGCACAACTTCACGCTAGCTCCCGGACTATAGTTCTACTGGTTCCACATAAACAGCCTTGGCGAAAGATGTCAGGTATGTCTCATGCTGTCTCCCTCGCGATCTCTTTTCGCTTATCCTCGCCGTCCGCACCAGATGTTCGATTTGCTGGTTCCGGCAAGCGAATGATTACTGCTTACTTCTGATGAAATACATGAGTTGTTGCTCGGCTCTGCAACTACGAAGGATCTCCGCGCTCATCTCTCTTACGGGCCATGATATTCGTAGAATGCGTTTACAGAAACACATCTCGGCTGCTAATATTGCATTAAGGATCATGCCTCACTGCCATACGCAAGTGTGACATACACTCAAGGAAAAAATAAAGTACCCGGTTAGACATTTAACTCTTTCGAAAACAACAAGACAATATGCACTACTTGTGCTTCAGAGTCGATCACAGAAACAATATCAATACGCGTATAAAGTCACGAAAGGCGTACTAGTACATAGAAAACAGTCAAAATCTCGTAAAATCACCTTCAGCATCCAGTACTGCTTCTACGCGATCACGCATTGAACTGATAAGAGAAGCTCGATAATTGACATCATCCATCAGTTCATTCCAAATGACATCAAGCGTAGCAAAGAGTTGGTCACTGTCTTCTGGGTCCTCATATTCTCTTTGGAGTTTCAGTTCCATCTGTGCCCACACGTGTTCGATGGGATTCATGTCGGGACTAAATGCAGGCCAGTCTAAGGTAGGGATTCCATTGTGTTGAAGGAACAGTTTCGTCCGGTTCGCCGAATGTATCGGTGCATTGTCTTGCTGGAAGATGCCACCTGCTTGAGTGATTGTATTCCACACTGGAAGAAGATTACCTTCAAAGATGTCGATGTACTTTTGGGCATCCAATCTCTCTTGAATTCTCACCAGGCTCGTATGTCCATTACTGAGAATGCACCCCACACCATTACATGCGCGACAGATCTGTTCGGAGTACGGCAGACGTAGCGATCCGTGTACCGATCTCCTATCGATCGACGGACATACTGTACTCGTGACTGACCCAAGCAGAATTTCGATTCGTCAGAAAACACCACTTTCTTCCACCTCGTCAAAGTCCACGATGACTTTTCTGTAGCCCATTCCAATCTGCGATGTTCATGATCTGCTGTCAAGGCTGTCTTTCTAGCTGGTGTAAATGCCTTGAAACCACCGCTCAGCAATCGATTTGTTACGGTCCTTCTGGTGCATTCTTGATTTAAGTTTTGCTTAATTACTCTGGCAGAGCAAAAAGGATGGTTCGAAGAGAAAGTTAAAATTTCCTCGTCATCTTCAGTTGTACTTTTCCTACGGCCACAAGAAGCTCGATTGGTTGCTTTAGCATCTCCACCAGCTGATAGCCTCTGTAGGTACTTTCTGACTGTGTTCTCTGATATCTCGAGGCACTCAGCAATTTTAGGTCTTGAAAAATTCGCATGAAACTTTAAGGCGTAGATTTGACCTCTCTGGAATTCAGTCAAATCACATCCACGTGTCGCCATGACTAATTTGTTAATGCTACGATACTGTCAATGATTGTGGTGTATGTAGCTAGCGGATTGAACAGAGTACAGCTCGGTATGCATGAAAGAACAATGAATGGAATCATAGCATTAGGCCTCAGCTACACTGGAAGTAAAGCAAACACGAGCGTCCCAAGCGTCTCGAGTAACCGCATGTCCACAAGCTATCAATCGCTCTAGTTTGCTTTGCGTGCATTATGGAAGTCTACAAATGCTGCAATGATGACTTTGTATTTGCTTCAAAACGCTTGGAAAAGCTCGCTGTGTGGTTGAGGCCTAATGGTTTGACTATTGATTTAACTTCTAAAGTTCATATTTCACACCAACGAGTAGAAAAAAATGACTGAAATGATAAATTTGTCACTGTTAACATAACTTTTTACACCGGGTACTTTATTTTTTCCTTGAGTGTATGTCTTTAGCACAGGTATCTTGACCATCAAATCCACCTTTCTGCTCGTCAGCATAACCGTCATTCTTATTAAAAAGTGTATTGTGCCATTTCAGGCTCTCTTTTCACCTGTTCTGACTTCTCAGCTACAACCGAACGTTCATAAGCTGAAAACGAACTTGATTTGAACGTTTGACTAAAGTGGCGCTCGTCACAGATCTGCACAAACGTTGAAGCAAAGCTCGTGAGTATGCTTTATTTAGAACTGTGCAATAAAGGTAGAAGAAAAGTAACCATAGCGAAAGCTCTATGTAAAACGTACACATAATGGTGTTATGCGAACATATTGATAACAAAGTTTGGTCGCACATGAAGGTTCGAAGTGAAATATAAATTTCCTGTCGTCTTGCGTTCACTTTCAATTCAAGCGGCTCCTTTGATAAAGTTTAGGATACTGCTGTTCAAGAGCTTCAAACGAATGAGTAATATTCTACGCTTATATAAAGTCAAGATCGTGCTTTTCTATTTTGTAAACTCATGCTGTCGACAGACAAGCCTCTTACAATTGTCTCAGATTCGAGCTTATCTGTTAGAAATGAACGTAGCCTATGTTTCACGATCAATGGATGACGTCTTCACGATCTTCTGACTGTTTTATTAGAAAAGTTTAGTCGATGTCTGTCTCCTGCAACTCGAGTTAATTAGATAGTTTGCAGATATACAATACTTGACATACTACTCGCATTTAGTATAAATAGTAATGCATGTTGGCCAGAAACGGAAAACTCATTGGAAAATCAACATTAACGAATAGAACCTCTCATTTTCGTCCATATACCGCAAAACCTACCACCATGATCGAAACCAACTGCTGTCAATTACACGTGGCGTTCTATTAGAGGGTGGGTTCTATTTTTAATATCTCCGAGTCTAAAAGTAGGACTATTATTAAAAAATATCGCTTCAATGAAATTTATATGTGCGTGTATATTCCATCCAAAAACTAAAAATAACAAAATGCTTTTCTATTTCTAAATATCCGATAAATTATAACAGCATTTACATTTCAACTAAATAGTATGACTTGTCATCTTATGAAAACTTAGTATTAAACTGACTACGTGCTTTACTGACATCGATACTCAGTAAATTGATTTGCAAGTATTATTGGCAATGAACATTATGGCGTGCTTCAGCTGTATACTAGCATACATGTGTAAGAAAAGCTTAACAATTCACAAGATGGTGTACCTTTTGCACGCAATATTACAATCTATGAAGAAAATAGGATGACCAACAACACAGATCATGATCAATATTATAGACATGATTTATGACTAAGAAAAATGTGTTTCTCAGGCAATTTGTAGGGAGTATTCTCACTTCTCAGTTATGCAAATTCAATAAAGTAAAAAATGCATTAAAAAAATTCTAAGCTTAACGAGCCAGCCGAATTACATGTGCGGTCATCAATTCAATGAAAGTCTGACTTGCATGTACGCTTGTGTGTTTGTAATTAGTTTTTAGGCATTGAAATCCAATGTATGCACCATGTTCTGCACGCACCCATCATTTTCTATGAAAACAGAACGTATAAAAATATAAACAGAGCGTTTTAAAGCTGATGTGCATTTTAATTCTAGAAGCTTAATTTAATATACAGCATTTTGTTAAGTTCTTACATTAATATATGGCTTCGAACTGAGATATCATAGTTTGATTAAAAACAACGAAGAAAGTCACGTCAGTATTCTATTGCTCGTGCTAAGAGCATATGATACAGTAGAGTCGCCAACCTTGCCCTTAAATAGAGATCAAAGGTCACTGATTTATGACTGTGAACAGACGCTCGAGTTCAATCATATCATCTGAAAGAACTCCGGGACTCCGACTCCGCATCCCTGATAATGAGGGGGCAAAAACAAATATTTACTACACAATGCCAATCTGGATAGCATTGTAATGAAATGAATTAGTCAGTGGTTACTAATGATCTCATTAATGAATGTCCGTGTAGAAAATGTGCTATTGACGAAGTGTGCGAAATTTTGCCGAAGAAATGTCTTTACTGAAGATATGCACTGTCGAAGAAATGTCCGAAATTTTGTCGAAGACAAAATGCGGCTTTCTTAATAAGAAAACGACTTGTTTGTAAAAGTGAGCTCTCTGGCTATTTAAGACACAGTTTTAAAAGAAAATCAATTGCTAAAATTTCAGAATGTCAAGCTTCACGTTGTCGTCTAAACTGAGAGAACTTTTGTTCGAATATTTGCTGAATCAACGAATGAACGGGTATTCTATGGGAATGTGAAATTTTGAAATGTACAAGTGTGCTGGCATTGTACTTTCAGGTCAGATAAACATTCTCTAGATCTGAAGAACGACATTCGTCGACATTTTCATAAGTCAGAGTATCACGTTGCAAGACCAGATTTGAATTCTAAATCTGCAACTGTCTACAATACAATGCAACCAAACCATGTGTTGATATTTTCTACAAACGCGTACGTCGATTTTCTTGCAAAAGGATATGTAGGCGGTGGCCATACGCAATCTTCCTACACATGATGATACACCAACAATGCCTGTATTATATTCAGCCATAAAACCGAAGGAGGACTCAAGGAGGAACAGCATTACAAATATTAAAACAATTACAATTAAAACTGCCGGGTATCATTTAGTGCATGAGCATATACTGCGTCGATATTCCACTGATAAATTGAGTGAATCAACCAAAGATATCCTGAAAATGTATAGGATACAACACAAGCTCACAAGTTGAAACCACACCAGCCGTTGGTTTTGAAATGCCAAAGTGTTGATATTTTTGTGATTGGCGGAAGGATAAAGACTTATTGGGCGTGCTCCAAGCGTAATCAGTCACGATGCCAAGATCATCGATCATATGTGTGCAAAGAATGCCAATCGTAGACAATGTGCCTGTGGTGATTCCTTATATCCTGCCCTTACAGCTTTGTGCAAGGCGTTTGTGTTGTATAAACAAAATTGATCATCAAAGCCAACTTGATTACTGAATAGAGGCATAACCTAGGTCGAAACGCGATCATCCTGACCAAGTTCCTGTTGATGACCTCATTAAAAATAGTCTAATAATTTGTATGCATATTTTGTAGAATTCTATTTCACGTTTTAGCTTTAAAAGGAACTGATATTAATTCTCTTACACACCTGGTAGATTTTTTGATAGCGTAATCCATCTGTGTAAGCTAGATCTGGTATTTTGATTGGAAACAGACCTGTCCTCTTATCATCTGAATGGGCAGACTGTTAAATAGGATCTTTTCAATATATAAGTGATAAACATAATTTTGAACAGAACGGCTTACTCGCCAATTCATTGCACATGAGGAGAGGAGAAGCGTTGCTTGTCCTTCTAGTAAGTATTTTTAAAATTTTTAGACATTTTAGGATATTAAAATTTTCTTTTAAATCATATTTTGTAACAATTGAAAATTAACTAGTCATCAGCTTGTTTTTTTTTTAACTTTGTTACCTTGACGCACTTTGCTACGTTGAGCTCATAATTTCTGCTGTACTTTGATCGAAAATTTTGATTATTACGTTAGCATTTGCCGTGCACCTACATGTACATGAACTTATGAAGGCCCTAAGAATATGATAAAACAATCGCAGCATATAAAATTTAAAGGACTTCGTGGCACCTTAAGTCGGTGTAGCATAATAAAGTAAAATATTCTGATTATATTCAATTATTTTCTTAGCTAAATCTATTTTGACATAGGACAACCGGTAATTAAGGAATACCCTCCAGACGATTGTATTACAACAATATAGGAACTATTTAGCACATTTGCAATCACATGTTGAAACAATAAGGCTTCTCATTGATGCTGTTGGTTTGCTTTAACTTAACAATACATTAATTTAAAACAAATACGATAGTGGTCCAGTTTTTGCTAATGTTTCTAAACAAGTTCCTGAAAGAAAGAATGCAATGTGCTTGTAGCATACGCATGTAGGCCTCAGCCTGTATGATCCAGATCTATGTACAGCTCGCATCTGCTTAGATAAACATTATATAATAATACTATTATGTAGGCCTGCATTAATATAAGTCTACAGGCGTGATCTAGACTCTAAAGGGAACTTTCACATTTATCAAAATGACCAATTTTATTTTTCCTCACAGAGATTGCATTGTATAAGATCTTCCGTCAACCCAATCTTTGATCACAAAAAATCATCAAGTCGGAGTCGGGAGTCTATTATTTTTGATTTATTTCGATAGCGTGACCCCATGTCACACCTTGGGTCCTGACTATTCCGACTAAGCACCATTACCACAGAGATGAGATCTGAAGCGTCAGGTGGCTCCACAGAATTAGATTCATCTGCGCTCACTATGTCGGTGGGTCAGATGGGTCATGAAACTTTCGCGATCACATCTTTCAACTAAGGTAAGTTGGTATTACATTTCGATTGATTTCATACACTAAATCATGGCCGATTTCTTCCATACATTTCTCACAAGCTAGATCCCAACAATTTGCTTACGTGCCTGACACAGGAAAGGGCACTGTGTCTTCTTTGACTTACACACCATAGGCTATCACAAAATTTTGCAATATCTCGATCGCTGGTCGGGTCTCGTTCGGGTCTGACTACCGTAGAATCTCAAATGATAAGTTACAACATCAGATGCTTAATTTTGAGGAGTGGTCTAATTCCATGGGTTTGAAGATCAATTACGAGAAAACGTTCAGACCTATTATAAAGGCTGCACCTCATTCGGTCGTTTCCCAAGAAGTCGCTCCTTTGTCTTGATTACATAATATTAACGGTCAAATTTCAACGACTGCCCTTCCCATTCAGTTTCTATAAACGTGCCACTCAATCGCTTCGATGATAGAATGATTGATGACAGCTCATTTGACGAAGTTTCACAGCAATAGTACGTCTAAAGGTGTTAAATAACAAAACATTTTGATATTTTGATGAAGTTACAGGATCAAATATCATTGATAGCGATGAGCTGTCAGTGTTGGATATTATCCAATTAATGTTTTCAATGTATGCAATATATATATAAGACTTCAAATGAAGTTGAAGAAAAATCATAATAATCTAAACTTCTTAACGCCACCTACGAAATACACCATGAATTTCGAATACATCGAGAGTCGAAAAGGTGCTCGCTTAATTTACTTTGAAGGCTATCTTTTCAAGAAAAGCAAAGTCAACCAAAATGGCGATATTGTATGTGTTTGTCGACGATCGTCATGTAAAGTCCGTGGAAAAAATCGTCCGATAAGTTCATGAAAACCTCGACGTTTGATCATGAACATGCCTGTGAAGTGGAAGAAGTTGAGGTGATGAAAAGCCGCAACGCAGCCATCAAAAGTGCTGTTGAGCAGCCAACAACGTCGATGAAGAGACTATACTCCGTGGCTTTTTCAGGCGAGCCAGACAACGATGCAATCATACCCCCATTCAAATCATTGAAGTCATCGATGTACAGGAATCGTGCAGAACGCTTTCCGAAGCAACCCAGAACATTGGAAGAAATGAATCTTTCAGGAGAGTGGAGACTTAATATGAAATCAGACGCTGATTTCTTGCAAATCGACGATGGTGATCAGAACAGGATTTTGGTGTTTTTCACTATTCCTTTTCTGCGCATCATGACTACAGCAACTGACATTTACATGGATGGGACATTTCATGTTGCGGCAAACTTGTTTTACCAAGTTTATATAATCTACGCCTATGTCTTCAAAAGCATGATCCCGATTTGTTACGCGTTGCTACCCGACAAGTCTGAGGAAACCTACAAGAGACTGTTTAAGATGATTATACAGAAGGCATCACAGTATAATCTTGAAATACGACCGTCTGTAATTCAAGTTGACTTTGAAAAAGCAGTATTAAACGCTATTGAGCACTGCTTTCCGCAATCGTCTATTCGTGGATGTTATTTTCAATACACGCAATCTATTTGGCGTGGAGTACAGCGCTACGGACTTACAACGAGCTATCGAGAAGACAATAATGTAAAAGAGGTGGTTTGCCGAGCCCTGGGATTACCGTTCCTTCCCACAGATAGAATCAACGAGGTATGGGAACAGGTTACCGTATTGCTGAGTGTCCCGAAAGTTGTCAAGAGTTCGCCGACTATGTAACCAGCACTTACGTGGATGATATCGAGGCCAATTTCCTGGCTGGAGAGCTCAGCGCTACAGTATCGTGTTCGCAAAAGAAGTAAATTTACAATTCTTTTATTCAATAAATGTGTTATACGATACTAATTTCGTGTTTTGAATTTTTTATCTGGAACACTGGAATGATGGTTTAAATATGATGAAAGTAACAATAGTTTCTTACAAAAAAAGGAGTATACTATCAAAAGAATCTCATCATCTCGGTACACCTTCATGCTGAGCAATAACAGTGATAAGCGCGTAGAAAGAACATAGGAGAGATGATCCGATAACACTCAGCACAGCATGACACCAATTAGGAAAAGGGGACTGAATGGAACTTCTGAAACTTGGGGTGACGGAGTGGGAAGAGACTCGGTAGGAAGAGACGGACTAGGAAGAGACTTAGTGGGAAGCGATCCAGTGAGATGTCACCATTATAAATTGTGCTACAAAGTTGATCTCTTGTTCTTGCGCCTATAACGTCAGTCGATCATAGAATAAATCAGAGTGTGACATCAATGAAGCTGCTTACTGTCACTTTGTCATCAGTTGGAATGAATTGTCACTTTTTAATTGTTGCTAAGTACGTGATATCGGTGTCTTTTTACGTAATTGGAAGAATGCTTGTAGCTCTATATAATTAAAGTAGTCCCTATTCTCTGTTTCTGCAACATGGCAAAGTATTTATTTGAAAACTTCAGCGCATTCAACGTAAATCCTCCGTGCATTTATCAAGAATGTGGACTATGATTGTAGACACTGACCGTTTATGGCATCGCATGCTCAGAAAGATAGCTGCTCATGAAAAACATTCTCTACGTCAAATGTTTGAGACCATAGAGGTCGGATTGTTAGATATCTATGTTTTCAAGAGTGTACATGAAATATCTTCGACATGTATTCATAACGAAGACGAAATGAATTGAAAGCAGAATCATCTAGTGTTTATAGTCTGCAATTGTGCCTGTGGTTTCATCAGAAGAAAAACTTTCAATGCTTGCGAACTTAAATATTTACTTTGAACGTATGCAACATCTCTCATTGACGCTATAGCATCGCATCAATGAATTGTACCTGAAATGATTGCAGTTGCACTGATGATTGTGGATGATAAGTCACGAACAGTCGACCGAATAGAGCAGAAATTCTTGATAAACTGGTAAGCAAGTGGATGTTTTATAGAATGAGACTGGTGTCTTGATAACATGAAAGGCACTTCATTCGAAACGATTATCAATTTATGAAAATCAATGAGATGGCCAACAAATAAAGATGAAATCACAAAATCGCCTGTAGAATCGTCTGGAAGCATGCCGAAATATCACTCTACTCAGGATCGTTTGCAATGGAGTTTGAAGATCAATCATTCAAAAAATGGAAACATGAATCACAACAAGATCTCTAGAAAAGAGAGATCTCTATACATATATCTGATCTCTATGTTTGAGACTATATCAGTCAAGACGAGAAATTCGTGTCCCATCAAACCGCCGATTGAAGCTACTTTTTGTTTTGCAAACTCTTTTATTAATCATGGATATTAATTTTCTTGCTTCTGACTTTCACAAATAGTGAATTTATCTTATGTTTTTTGATGCAGTTCACCGCACAATTGCAAACTAATAAATGTATCATGTCCCGTCTATTACTTCATTCGAGGTCGGGTTGGATCTAGAAATTCAACTCGAACCCCGAACCCTAACCTAACCAGACCAGATTAGATCCAAAAACCATTCATGATGTAATAT
This sequence comes from Prostheceraeus crozeri, assembly GCA_907163375.1. NCBI lineage: Eukaryota > Metazoa > Platyhelminthes > Polycladida > Euryleptidae > Prostheceraeus > Prostheceraeus crozeri. The sequence goes on from CAJQUW010014471.1 coordinate 24,446, forward strand.
TAATACTCGTATATCCCAGATTTAACTCGATCTATTTAAACACCGTAAATACAGTAGTCTTCAGGAACGGCCATCAGCTAGATTTAAATGTATACACCTTCAGGGACAAACGCTACACCGAGCAATTCGATAGAATAGAAATGATGACAAAACCGCAAAGATATGAGACAAAATTCAAAGAGATGTTCAATGAGATTATTATAAATTTGCATGAAATAACTAACACGCATACCATGTTTAAGATTGAATATCTGAAGAGAATGACAACTATTAAGTCAATACAAGACACCAACACCCTTGATTCTTCGACCGCACTCGTTCGACCTAGGAATCGAACCGAAGTCCGCGGTGGAGACGAGCTCGCACCTTCTTCACTAGTGCATGTAGTTATCAGATCATTTGTCTATGTATTTTCTGTTGTCACTAGGTACATATGATGTAGTGATGTGTTCACAGCTTTATCATAACAGTGAAGTATCATTTAAAGTTCATTTCGATATTAAGTTAGAATGATCCATTTCTACAGTATGAGATAAAATATTTGCGTCAGAGGAAAGCAAACAAATGCTAAAAACCATGTTGTCTATAACAATGGCATTGATCATCATATACCATTCATTGACGTCTAGACTGCATTTCATGGTTGGCACTTAATAGCAGCATCGAGAACATAAGATACAATGAAATGTAGACTAGCTCCTATTTAACAGTGTGTGAGTTTTTATGTATCCAACTTATGAATGCCGGAACGTGAGAAGACTTGGATTACTGAAACAAGTAAACCTGCAAGCTGTCCTAAAGATTTTACTGTTCACTAGTTTTCACATTCGATTCAAACATTTCTTGACGCTGCTGTCATTGCCTACCCAAGAAAGTTCTCAGTCGTCGATAACTGAAATTGAAATGATATTATTTTGATAGTTTTAAATTAAAGTATAGCACACCTTACGAAGTCACATGAAAACCTTTTTATCATATTTAAGAAACAGTTTCGATAAAAATCGACATAGTATCAAATCTAAAGGTTAATACAAGCAGGAATTAATAATTCCACTCATTATTTTATGAGAACAACGCAAAAGGGAAAAGGCATTGATCAAATCAATTGCCCCTTTCTGAGAAAAATATACAGTATGCATAAATTCTGACAGATTTCCAAAACTGTGTGTTCAAGTTTTCTCGGGTTTGTGATAAAAGCGGTAGTCCAACCCGACTTCAAAATTATCTTACCCGAGCCCGACCCGAACCCGTACTCTCGGGTTCGGGTCGAGTTTCCGGTTGGATCGCTTATCTTCAGTTTGTCCCCTTCCATCTGCCATAAACAGCGACCTCGATACTTCTATTCTTGCCCCCCCCCGCACATTTCTGTTGTTGACACCCGGAAGTGATGCATCGTCAACGATCTTCTCTTGCTTACGGGCAGTTTCACTAGCGTCGCATAGCGTTGAGTGTGTAAAACTCCTCTTATCTGACTTGTAGAACATTCACAGCCTCAGAATTAGACAACTGCTCGTCATTTGTCTGTAGACAACAATCACACGAAGTTCATGATCACAGCTGTACCTTGTATTCTAACTGAGTATCCAAGGGACCAATCCTTCATCCCAGGGTACAAGTAAGACTCCTCAGTGGTGTTGTAGTGTCACTCAGTGACAGATCAAGTCTATTCTAAACCCAATGTGACAAACTTTGGCGAAATTTTATGAACTTTGAAAACTTGAAAAATGTGGGGGGAAAGAATAGAAGTACCGCGACCTCTCTTACCATGATTGACAATTGCTGTCTGAGTGGTGAACCCTTTGTCCGAAAACTCTTCCGTGATCCATCTGCCATCGTTGTACAAAATATTCTTCAAATTGCTTTCCAGATCTCCAGTCATAGCCGTCAGTCTAGATGCGATTGATCCACGCATCTCCCGTTGAACAAGCTCGAATGTTTGAGGCATTGCAGACTTCCAAAGATTACGTGTGAGACCTCCTACTCCAATAACAATGACATTCAAAGGATCGTCATTTCGACGTGTGCCAAATGGAGGCTTTTGAGCAAATGGAGGGGGAATAGCAGGCAGCATAATTTGTTTGGAAAGCTTTCTTTGACTTCCTGTCTCATCATAACACCAAATATGCAAGAATGTGGAGGGGATGGTGACGCTGATCTGCTTGAGAGCTCTTGCTCCATTCAATGTCTTGAGATGACAGCGAGAGTTCCCATAGTGAAGATTTTTATACAGAACTCCAGCGACGATATAAAAGAAATTTTGTCGCGGCCATAATGAACAGCGCGGTTGTACGCGACGCAAGTGACTGAGCACGACGTCATCTGATTCATTGCACACAATCGGCTTGACCATTGTTGACCGCTCAGGATTCCACAATATTTTGCAGATCACAACTAGTGCTATCCCACACGAAATGAGTAAATATAAGTAAATATATAGTAAAAATACTCCAAGTCCAATTTTTCTCTTTCGGATCATCGTTCAAAAACTGAATCGTTGAAGCGGACTCAACAAAACTGATTTCTGTTTTCGGTTCCGAATGTCAATGTCGCACAGGTATGTTGTTCACAAGATGAAAATACATCTGCTCATATTTGATATCAATCACAGAAATAAGTTAATCTGTGCTGGCGTCACTTTAGCGATAATATAGCGATAATATAACACTTTATATATAGCAATATAACACTTTAGCGATAATATAGCATCCAAGATATGAAAAGTGCATCAACTATAACATTCGGTTGCCCACGCTCTGTGTTGTTATTGAAAATGTCGCTTTCCATCTGTATAACGTAAACAGTGTGCGAGCTGATATTCGATTGAAATCTGCAAACATACGTGAGCTTAAATGGGTGGTGCCGGTATTGTCGGAGGATGCTGACTTAAAAGTGTCACCAGTACCATGCGAGATGTGTTGGCAAATCACTCAAAATGTCATTAATTCTAGATAGATGCAGATGCAAAGAAACAAATTCATCTTTCATTAATCATTTCTTGCTCTTATGGACTTGATAATCACAATTTGTACGTAAAAATAACACATTTCAGAGACTGTCATGACAGTGACAACAGGCGCATCTAGGGCAACATAAGCCATTGATAATTGAATTTAATCGCTGTTTGCACTCTAGAAGTTGTTCAATTTTCATGGATGCTGCTATTATGGATTCCATCACTTGTTCACTTCGAATATTCCATCTACATGTAAGTATGCAGTGCATTATTTGCACTTCCTTCAATATGTGACATTCCAGCCAGCAAAACAGCATTAAAGCGGTCTTTTTAGATTATTTGGAACCACTTTGTTTTTATGAATTACAATGAGACTTTGAAGCATTTTCTTTCTCACTGAAAACTAATAACTTCATATTCAGATCATGATTGGATCCACTTCACCATCCCTATATTTTTAAATTGACAAGGCTTATACAAATGAATCTTTTTTTTAATTTCTGAAGCATGAATGAAGCATGCATATAATAGGGACACATAATCTTAAGCATATAATCATACAGAATGAATAAACGGTCCTAAAATTAATTAGGTATTAATCCTATCCATACTGGGCTTTGAAGAGCATTGATATCCCACACGATTCGGACCCCTCCTGAACTTCTCATGTACTTCTCCGAATCACATGAATTTAGCGTGTGAACTTCTACTGTCGCTATTCATTTGATACAATGCCCTCCGATACTACAAATATATGAAATGTGGAAGATTTTCCTCGGGAAGTAATCGCATTTCCAGTGCATCTGCGAAATGATATTCTACAGTTCTGAATAAGTTGTAATGTGGTAACAAAAAAAGGTAGACCTGCAGATACCCATAACGTTCAAATGATTAAGAAAGGATACAGAATGACTATTTAACTTTTGAATTTCCAGTAGGCCTACTCTATCCGATGTCAGTCATGGTATGAATTATGATCCAGACCGGTAGCAGTTTTCGTGCCACCGGTACCGATTCCGACATTTCTACCGGTAGATTTTGCCTATACCGGTGAGTAGACATATTGAGACAACATGTCCCTCATTGTCTTGTTTGTATAGCCGCTTGAAGGAATTGTTAATTACATGTACCAGCATTAATTGGTGCAAGTTGCTGCAATAAAGCAATTAATAATAGACATAGAACTTAAACCTAAACTTCATAGTGTTGCATTTTCGCAACATAGCAATCAGGTACTAAATTAACACAGTATCCTCAAAATTTACTATTCACTGACCTGTGATCCCCTAACCTGTGATGATTTCAATAATTCTGACAATTCACAGGTCGACCGCATACGTTGAATTTGTTCCATGCCTGTAAATGGGAAAATTTTTTAGGTACACATTTTGAGATTTTTATTTATTTCACACACTCGTATTTTCGTACAGAGGTTTTACAGCAAGCCTGAAGCTAAAAATTGTAGGTCATTTGAACAAAATATACACTGTAAACTGTAGGGCATCAATTTAGGCACGAAGCCGAAATTTCATGCCACTTAGCGCCTAGGTAGCGCTTTTCTAGTGCCTCGAGGCACCAGTAGGCGCCACTAGGCACTAATAGGCACCAAACCAAATGTTTTTTTATCCAATAAAATCGAAGGGAAAATCAATGGGCACGAACTCGTCACTATGAACTTCGTGCCTACTCGTGCCTTGTGTTGGTTAGAATTGATGCCTAAATTTCGTGCCTAATTCAAGTGAAATTTCGTGCCTTAGAGTTTACAGTGTACACAAACAAATTATCTAAATAGCGCGAAATATTGAAGCAATGGTTTTTTTAAATATGATAAAGTTTATGCATGTTGCGTTTTCGCAACAATACCTATGTAGAATCGTACTATGTTGCATTTTTGCAACATTCCATTATTTGCACTACTATGTGTTATAAAAGTTTTCATGTTGAAAGTCAGCTAGAGTCAAATGACCCACGATCTGTCTAAGTAAAGTGTGCTGCATTGAAAGAGATCTTTCTAACAACAACATGAGCAGTAATGAAAAGCATAAAATTCACATAAACAATGAAGTTTTCTTGGATTTTGGTAACATTCACCGCCATTTTGCATTTAATTGACTGTGAGATAGTCTAATCGACTTGGAAATAGTTTTAATGGATTCCTCGAGCCTGATACATATAGCCTTGGAATAGACTCCATTATCACAATACTATGGGGCTTCAGTAACCAAAAGCATCAACTTAATATAAAAAATGAATAATATTTCTTGGATTCTGGTGACCATCTTGGCGGCCATTGTGCACTTAATTGACTATGAGATAGTTTAAACCCTTGATGCCGGCAGGGTTTCTGGGAAATGACGGAGACGTGTACTACGTACACGTCCAAAACTTTAAGCATCAACTGCCGTCTTTTGCTATGATGCATTTGTCCAATATGACGGGAACGTGTTGTACAAATCGATGTTTTCATTCTTGTATCTGCCGATGACGTGCACAGTACGTTCTTTTGTCATTGACATTTTCCTTTTGCCGTTCATAGGTTACTTTGCAGATTTTTGAATTCAGCAAGTTCGGGCAAATCTGATGATATAAAGTTTCTATATTTTTGATGTGTAGAACTGGTTTTGCATCTATCTAAGTTTGTTCTATTCCGAGAATGGGTGCTTGCAATACTGGCTCATTGTGTCTGCACTGTGGAAGATGCGCGCAAATCTTTATTTTAATTCTTTTTAGTCATCAGAATTACTTTTATAAAAGGTAATAGGCACATGTCTTTATATATTGTTCTAACCTTCAATTTGAGAAAGAATATGCCTACCTAAAAACTCCCACTTTAGAACTGAAGACAGCTAAGGATATGAAATGGAAAATTTTCTGGAAATTTTTCCGGTAATTTTTCTGGAAAAATTACCGGAAAAATATAATATTTTTCCACTTGTAATTTTTCCGTTCAATTTCTGTATTTTGATTAATCACTTCATTAGTAATTTGAAAAAGATAGAATAACAACATTGCGGTTTGTATCATACGACTGCATATGACAGCCATAGCTTCAAAGGAAGAGAAATATTTGCTATCATAATAGCTTTCAAATCTCGAGATGGGCCAGTTTATAGTAATGAACTTTACTGGTCTATGATTGAAGATGAAACGGATCCACTACAATGGTGGAATACTTTTTGTGGCCACAGAGTCGCCAGTCGCTAAACAACTTCTCAGTCTTCCAGCATCTGTGGCTTGTGTAGAGAGATCCAACAAAGAATATGGCATGCAAAAGACGAAAATAAGAAATCGCCTCACAAATGATCGCTCTGCAAAACTTACAAAAGTGAGTTACAATATCAAGGTGAGGCATTTTGCTAATAAACGTAAAGCTGATCAGAACCAACACCAGGCCCTGACAGTTCCCGAACTTATTGAAGTCGGCACTGAACCAGCAATTGTGGATGCTGACGATAGAACAAATAAGGAAGATGATGAAGAGCAAGTTGTTGAATTTGACCAAGATGTCGGAAGCTGCAGTGAAGAGGATGACAATGACAATGTGGAAATGGTGGAAGAAACAATTGAAGTTGGTAATTGGGTCTGTGTAGAGTACATGATACAAAATCAACGCAGTCGCCGAGGAGTATAGTACGGTTATATTACGGTTGCGTTCAATTTATTGAAGGTGACCAAATCACTGTTAAATTTCTAAAAAAGGTAAGAGACATATATATATATATAAGTATGATAGCCTAGATTTAACACACAGTACCTTATCTTTATCTAGTACAATCTGGACAAACTGGCATTATGAATATCCTACTGGCCATATAAAATTGAATAATTATTATCGTAATTGATTTGCCTTTAAATGATTATAGTAATTTGAAAGTAAATCAATTAATTTACTATAATTTAATTTAATTTAAATTGGCTTACTTTGAATAGCTGTCTTTCATGAATGAACGTAGTAAACTCAGCTCATATTGTATCCGCATGTAGAATTAAGTACGTACAGAGTTAGGAAAAATAACAATGAATAAAATAGAAGATATTTTCAACAAACAATTTTTTAGGTCTACGAGATTGTTTATTCACTAAATAATATGATCTAATAATATAATAGATAGATAATGATAGATAATATAATAGATAAAGATAATATAGAATATCATTAAAGATTGAATCCATTATCAAAGTTTGAATTATTAATTGAATCCATTATTATGATTATGGATATGGATTATGATTATGGATGATATTGAATCCATTATTAATTGAATTATTGATTGAATCCATTATTAAAGTTTGAAGACATTATCATTAAAGATACTATGGATAAAGATAAATATATAGATAAATAATAATAGATAATATGATAAATAATATAGTATAATATGATTTTAATGAAATGCTCACAAAAAGTATGTAGGCCTAATTATTATTCGTATAAATCCCAGAACATTTGTTAAATGTTCATGTTATATCGTGTTCTTTGATATTTGTTTCACTTTCAGATTCTCGTGAGTAGCTATCAATTTCCGGAAGTGGAGGAAATCGACATAGTAAACCATGCATTCTGCACACGCGTCAAAGAGCCGGAGCTGGCCTCTGGCTCTACCAGGAGGAGAAGTATCTATGTATTCTGCGAGTTAGAGCGTGAATCCTTATTGAGAAAGGTAGCAAAAAAGACACAACCTCAAGCACAGTGAAAGACTTCGTATGGTATTGTTTTTTTTTATTGAAGATTTGTAAGAGAATATAATTTTGTTATCCAACTTTGTTAGCCTCCAATTGTTAGACTACTGATTTTTTTGTTTTAATCAAGAAATAGAGATTTTTGTAATTAGGTGATGTTTTCAAGTATCGGTAGATTATTTAGGCTTATTCATGTCCAAATCAAAGTCAAAATCGTAGAATGCCTTGATATCCTTGTCCCTCAAATAGGCCTAATATATTCTTCTCTATTTCTTGTCGAGTAAATTTCACGATATATCCGTGTTTGTTTCATACTCCTAGTTGTGTCTTCCCGTATTTTTTTAATTTAAATTAAGCTTAATTTACCAATCTCTTAAATAAAAATTGCGCATATATTGCTGTACCATAATAATTGTTTCATTCAAAATGAGATACCGTGTAATTACTTTTGCGTAATTAATATGCTGTTTCCCGCGAATGATCTACGGTAAGTTAAAAAACCATCCTTCGTCTTCAGCAAGTGTCTGTATTCAACCAAAGCGATGTTAGCAAGTTAGTTATGAATCACTTTCACACGATACAAGCTCTTATAGCGCGCTCAATCGACAACGCTGCACACAGCTCTCCCCATACCAATGCGTGCATCGACAACGCGGAACAGTCCAATAACATGAATCATGACTGAGCGCGGGAATACAGACATGGAACATACGACACTTAGATTGTCTGTTCGAGAGTAAACACACTCCCCCTTGAAATAATAACATACATGAATTTCAATGTTTACCATCATCAGCTGTTTTCTAGGGGCACCAAAAGTCCGACAGGACGCGTGACAATACCTCGACGTCCTTGAAGAATTTTCATTCTTGCCGAACGGCAAGCACCACCCCGCCCTGAGCACAAACTAACCATTTTTGCCAAACGCCACTGAAGACGAGAACCTTTCTCAACAAGCAAACAAACATTTCCAACTTTCGGCAAATCCGTTGCTCCGCGATTTCTATGGATTCCACCAAAACTGCGCTCCCTCAACGACAGAACATAATGCTTGTTCCACAAATCCCAAAATTGGTTAACTAGAGCTCTACAATACTTGATCGACGGGACTTTAGGGGTGACTATAGCGCTCTCGTGAGGGTTCGAGCCCTCTTTAGTTAAACGTTGGAGTATGAGAAAATGTGAGGGGGTAAGGATTTCTTCAACATCATCACTCACATACGTTAACGGACGACTGTTCAGCACACCTTCAATTTCACAAACAACAGTCCTGAATTCCTCGAATGTCAATGTACGTTTACCGAGAGTTTTTCTTAGGGCCATTTTAACTTCTCGTACTAACCTCTCATAGAAACCTCCCATCCAAGGGGCGTACTGAGTCGTAAAGTTCCATTCAATTTTCTTACAACTTGCGAAGTTTTGTATGCTAGCTTTTGATAGAATTTTCTCGGCTAATTTGAATGTGGGTGCATTATCAGAAACAATGTTGGGAATGCCACGTCTAGATATGAATCTCTTCAAACATTGAATGAATGAGTCAGTGGACAAATCAGGAGAAATCTCGAGGTGAAGAGCACGAATCGTAGCACAAGTAAAAAGGATAATGTAACCCTTCCGGGTACCCTCCCCCTTGCGGTAGGAAAAATAAATCGGGCCGCAATAATCAACGCCGACAGTTGCAAAGGGACGATGTGCGGAGAGTCTGAAATCAGGCAGCTGAGGAATTGGTGGAAGTGAAAAAGGCAAACCTTGAACTTTCTTGCATATGAAACAACGTCGCAGGTACTTCTTAACCTTTTGTCTACCTTTCAGTAGCCAAAAGTTTTCGCGAATTTTTGCCAGGGTTGCAGAAACTCCCCCATGAAAAACTGCATCGTGAGAACGGTAAATCAACATATTCTCTAACTCGATACAAGGAGGAATCAATATTACATCATTACTCGTCTTCAAATATGAAGACTTCGAAATTCGTCCGTGGCACCTAATAATACCATCATCATCGAGAAAAAGGTTCAGATTTCGAATGCGCGTTGTTAACGGTCCTTTACCATTCAAATGATCAATTTCATCAGATAAATACTTTCGCTGCAACTCCTTGAGCCAAATAACTTGGGCATTATGTAATTCAGAAGCGGTTAACGGCTGAGAAATTCGTCTGCGGTGCATCAAACATTCCCTGAACCTTAAAACGAAAGCTGTCACGCGTAGAAGTTTATTCCAAGAGGAGAATTTCTTTATGTCTATCAGCTGAGAAATACAGGTTTTGGATTCAATATCTGATACACCTGTTGTGACACCTACCGCTACATTGGCTTCAGCCATATTTCGTTCTGTTTCAAAGATGGCTTGTCCCTCTGAGTTGGGCAAGTTCGGCCAATGTGATTCTGGATAGCCTAGCCAGGCAGGTCCGTGCCACCACTTAGACTTCCATTGTCTCATATTGAAGCTGGCTTTCTGAAATGTTCTCTTCGTACTTAGATATATCCGCTTCGCTTCATTCAAATTAACACATCCCGTAATCAAGTTATCAACATAAATGTGATCAGATATTTTGTTGAGAACATCACCAATTTCATTTTTACATTTGTCGATGTGATATTTCAAGACAGTACTTAAAATGGCTGGTGAAGCTGACAAGCCGAAAACCAGACGAGAATATCGGTAAATGACAACTTCAGGGTTCTGTTTCGATAAATCATCTACCCAAAGAATTCTGAGAGCATCTCTATCAACGGGCGCTATCTTGATCTGAAGAAAGGCCTTTTCAATATCCGCGAGAATTGCGATCGGAAAGTATCTGAATCGACTGAGTAAAAAAGCAATTTGCGGAAAATGAACTTCTCCTGTCTGAAGACAATCATTAAGAGACGGCTGATATCTTTCTTTGGCAGAGGCGTCAAGAACTATACGAAGCTTAGTGGATTCAGCTGCATGTCTGAATACGGGAGAATGCGGGAGATAATGTAACAAATTATCTGTCTTGCGGACATCAGTTACGGATTCAATTATCCCTTTTGATAACTGATCTTTCAAAATTCGATCGTATTCCACAATAATTTCGGGTGACTTTTTCAGTTTACGAATGCATGAAGACAATCTACTACTGGCCATTCTGAAATTCGTTGGTAGTGCTATTGATTTCTTGTCTTGCTTCCACGGAAGAGGTACTGCGTATCCATCATCAAATTCAATCGGAAGGGGCATAAACGGAGGTTTACCTTCATCGGGAGAAATGCCAATATGTTCCAACTCCCAAAAGGTTTGAATTTGTCTTTCAAGTGATACACAGTTCGAGTGTGTGGAAGAAGATAAATTCACATGAATATTTTGTGGATTATCAGGCATAGTCAATCGCATAGGAACACAAGCAAGCCAACCGAGCTTGCTAGATACAGCCACTGGGCCGTCTTCTCCGCGGCGAATGTCACCATGCACAAGGTCATAATACTGATCGGCACCTATCAATATGGAAAATTCGGTAATCTGTTCACGAAAATCTACGGGATCTGCTAGATCCAAATCAAAAAATTGCGGAAATTGTGCTACATTAACCGTTTCGGGAGCTTCACTTATCATCGGTGTCGTGCTACCACGCAGTGAAATTAGATTTCGGCTATCCGGTTTTCTGATTGAAAACTGAACTAATTCACTGATGATTCCAGTCTTTTCTGCTCTGCCAAAAGTAGAAACGCTCAGATTATGGCTGCGGCTGTCACAGCACTCAATTCCCAGAGTTCGGCAAACATCTTCTCTAATAAAGGTTCGGTTGCTAGCCGAATCAAAAAGGATGCGAACTATTACTTCTCTCGACCGGTCGGGTGAAACTAGAACCGCTCGAGCTGTGGGCATGACAACACATGTCGAACTGCGAACTGCAAGAGACATATCTGCTGATACTTTAGCGCTGGAAGTTAGAGAAGCCACTGAAGTTGGTTGTTGCACACTGGCGCTACTATCGGTCGAAGCGGTAGAAATTGGAGACGGAGTAGTAAGTGGTCTGTTCCCACAAATGCTGATGTGATGAAATTTTTTACATCGCGAACATTTCTTTGATGACATGCACTGACGTCCAGTATGTCCTTTAGAAAGACAACGAAAACAAAGTCCCTTTCGTTTCAAAATCTCAATTCTTTGCGTCACATCGGTGACCGTATTGCAAGACTTTGAATCGTGATCTTGATTGCAGTATTTACACGATTGTGCAGCACTATCCGCATTACTGGAAATTTTTGTACTAATTTTAGTCGCAAGAGTTGCGGCTGACGGCAAGCGTGCTGAAAATACTCGGCCTGCTTCATTTTGGGAAGCAGATGAAGACTTTTCATCTTTTATAAACTCTCGCACAGTGATTTCAGCTTCAAATAACCTCAGAAAGTAATCTAATTTCGAGATGGAACGTCCATCAATATTTGATCGTTGAAACATGCTGAGTTGCACTTCCTCCGGTAATTTCGCCAAAAGTATTGGAAGCAACATAACTTCGTAATCGCCCGCATGAACATCTAGTTTCGACAAGTTTCTTGTATGGACAACGACGTCGTCAAAAAATCGTCTGATATTTTTAACAGATACATGTTTGAGACCATGAAGCTTATTGAAGTGCTCCCTCGTTACCTCTGTGACATTGCCGAATCTATCTTTCAAGATCCTGATCGCTTCTTCGTAATTGTTGCCTGTCATGGAAAGACCACTTACGGCAAACTTTGCATCACCTCGAAGACATGCTAGCAGATAAGAAAATTTTTGAACAGAAGCAAGCCTAGCATTTCTATTAATAGAAGCCTCAAAAATTTCCCAAAAACTTTGCCATTCAGTCTTTGTGCCGCTGAAATGTGGTAATTCTAATTTTGGCAACTTCACTACCGCGTTCTCAATAGGAATTTTCCCAATATTTTCGTTAAATTTCGGCTCGGTCTTATCCAAGAACTTTTTCAAATCATTTATTGCTGCATTCGAGGAAATGTCATATTCAAAAACTTTCTCGACTTCGATCTCTAAAAGTTCACCATCTTTATCATCATCGCTATTCCAAGACTCAAAAATAGACTTATCAAGAATTCTTAGTTCATCTATCTTGTTCAAGAGAGTTTCTAAAATACCACTGGCTAAATTCTCCTGATTACTTTGAATAGCCGCTTGACTCTTAGAACACAACTTAGTTATCATAGACCGTAAGGGAATACGTATTCGTGAAAGATTGGGATCCATGATAAATCAACACTCTCAACAACAGACACGACTGGGCGAGGTGATGTCTGTGTAAAGAATAAATTTTCGATATAAGTTCACTTTCAGCTTTCGAATTCACGTTTGGACGATGTACGAGTATAATCAATTAACGTCCAGTAGAAAATTTGCAAAGTCACTCAATGTATGCACAGATACGAATGAACATATAAAACAAGAAAATGCATGTACCGAGCATAGATGGAAACTGTAAATATTCCTCAGGAATGTGATTAATGATTGAATTAATCAGACAATGTCCTGTGTAAAGCTAGATTTCACATAAAAATTCTTAACCGACACTAGAAGATTACATCAATTCAGTAACTTAAAATGAACAAGTACTCATCGGTTATCAGAAAATGTTGTTCATAAACGATTCGTTCAAACCCAGTATCAATTGATTTGACAGTAGTACTTCAAGTTCGATATCAGTCAATCAAAATCTACACTGAGATTCTCCCGATTAATATTGAATTGATCGCATCTAACTTTATCTATAATATGGATGGGTCTCACCGGAATCCAATGGCTATTGTCTCCACAATTTACACAGCAAAATGCCGATCACATGCAGAACCGTCTTCAATATAATCCGAACGATTATCCAAGTAGCAAAATATTCGGGCTGATCTAAGTTCGACTGTAGAGGTCAATATGCCAATCTGATTCGTCGATTATCGTAGCAGTTATTCACGAAGAAACATTGCACAATTTGAAGAGGTCGTGATGAGTTCTTTGCAGTTGGGCGCCATGTAATTACTTTTGCGTAATTAATATGCTGTTTCCCGCGAATGATCTACGGTAAGTTAAAAAACCATCCTTCGTCTTCAGCAAGTGTCTGTATTCAACCAAAGCGATGTTAGCAAGTTAGTTATGAATCACTTTCACACGATACAAGCTCTTATAGCGCGCCCAATCGACAACGCTGCACACAGCTCTCCCCATACCAATGCGTGCATCGACAACGCGGAACAGTCCAATAACATGAATCATGACAGAGCGCGGGAATACAGACATGGAACATACGACACTTAGATTGTCTGTTCGAGAGTAAACACATACCGTATCATTTACCTAATCAACACTATATTGCAAATTTACTTAGATGGAATATTTTTCGTTGACAGGATTTTTTTTTATTTTTCCATATTTTTCCAATTTTTCCGGTAATTTTTCCGGAAAAATTACCGGAAAAATATAATTTATATTTTTCCGGTAATTTTTATATCTATAAAGACAGCACACCAAATGCAGCACTATTAATTAACGGATGTCTGATGAAAGTGGCACTGAGACTCTATGTCGTTCATTGTTATCTTAATTATTATAGTGAAGAATGGTGAATGACAATTTACGTCAATTATATTGGGCTAAGTCAATTTCATTCATAAATTATTTTAGAATTTCAAGTCTACAGTTCTGATCTTTTTTTAAAATCATTTTTATCTGCCCCACAATTAAAATTTAAGTCATCATCATGCAACATTGCCAATCTTAAACACAATTGTTCTACATAAAAAGTTTAAAGGGTTTATAAATATGAGGCTTGTCAGAGGCAATCACGTTTCCAACTGCCATTCATGAGTGTTCTCATTACTCTTAGAAACAACGATCTTGATAGATCGCAAATTCATAGAAGTATTTTGAAAATTTGTCCCGATGACACAGACGAGAAAGTTATTTGAGAATGATCAGAAATTGCTCGATAAAAGTTGCAATAAAGTTGCCGTCAGTTAACACAGTTCACTTGAGTAAGCTATCGTTCAATAGATAATAATATTGAAGACGTGTAGTACACGTTCCCGTCATCCTTGTCTTCTTCCACAAAAAACAATCGTCTTTTGCGCCAATGTCAAAAGACGTGTAGTACACGTCTTCAGGCAGGAAAGGGCTAATCGACTTGAAAATAGTTTTAATAGGTTCCTCGACCCTGGTAACCTTTATTACTTGCATTGTGACTTCTATACTCTGTTATTATGACACCTAATGATACGGCGGCCCTCTTAGACGACATCTTGATTTTAAGGGTCAAGGTCCTCGATATGGAATGTCTACCTGAGTTTTTTCAACATCCTAGGGGTCCTTTACAAGGATCAAGAGTCAAAATGCGGAGATCTATTTTTGCACACAGGATCCACCTCAGCCCCAGAACTATCAGGTCTACAAGCATTCAAGCTTCTCGTTTTGTTTGTTTGATTGAATCATGTGACCTTCGTTGACAGACACGCGAACAACCACAGAATTAGATTCATCTGCGCGCTTCGGTTTCCTAGATAGGAAGAATTGTATGTAACCTTAATATCGAAATGGCACATCACATCACACAACTTGCTCCTTCTCGAATGGATAATTCATGTATCGCTTGCTATTGGAAATGGCAAACAATAAGCTGTCAGCAAAGGACACCAGAGCCAGTGAGAGATGCGTGCGTGCTGTGCTATCACTTCGCACACACCAAAACACACATCGATGCCTGGCTTCGATTCAATGTATGCACTATACAGTGAGCAATGCCGAAGAGAGGATGTGAAATCATCAAGTGAACTAATTTTCGTACGCCTGCTACTTTCTTTAATAATGATCGGAAGGGTCAACATTATGGAGAAAACTTGTGGGCAATGATCTGAATTCTTCGAATCTGAAGGAATTTTGGCAATCGAAGCACTCCGCTGGAACTCACATTAATCCGCAAGCGACGCACGACTTTTTTTCCTATCTCTGTAAGGTATCAGGAATTCCTTTTTGCCCACCTAATAGATTCCTCAATGTGCCATCCATTTCGTATTAATCATAGTTCTAGCAAACCGAAGCAGATAAACAAAATATTTAATTCTGTGCGAACAACTAAGAACTGCAATTCCAACAAAGAACCGCAAAGATGCATCATGTAGCCTATTAGGTTTCGTGTCGAGTACGGTAGCTTGTTGACTGAAGACTAATCCACTGGCACCTTCCTTGGTCACAGAAGATGCAAAAGTCCATTAGGCTTTGTGTCGGGTGCGCAGGGTAGCTGATTGGTTGAAGACAAGAGTCACTGGTACCTTTCGCAGTTCCAGAAGATGCATCAGTTTATGAGGGATTCATTTTAGTGTCGAGTGCGGAGGGTGGCTGCTTGATTGAAGACAGTCTTGTGATGTTCTTCCAATGAACAGTATGAGGCATTGCGTCGTCATGTTATTTACATGGTCATCTCGTTTGTTGAAAATAAACTGTTGAAGATGAAAAATAAAAATTTTGTTGAAAAATGAGTTTTTAACTAAGGCACTGAAGATGAATGGCTATCCGGATCAATTTTTTGAACAACATAAAATAAAGAAAGAAAAAGAACCAATAAGTCCAATAATGGTCCGTCAAAAAAGAAAGTATGTCTCAGAATCCCATTTCTGGGAAACAGATTTCATTTATTAGTCTCGAAAAAATTAAGTGAATCAATTTCTACAACATTTTATGCAGCACAGCTTGTTGTTTTGCCTCAGACAATGAGTATCGCTTGTCGTTCTTTGAAGGATCCAATTCCTCTCGTTGACCGATCAAACGTCTGCTACAATTTCAAATGCGACTACGATGCAATTATATTGGTCGGACAACGAGATGTCTTGGTATCCGCATCAAAGAGCACTATCCCGTGGGCAGCAACAAGATAGAGAGGCCCAAAAGATCAAAGCAGCGCAATATGCAAGCATTTTTGGGACTGCAATCAATTCTCCAGACCTAAGATCGAATCCTATTTCTCTGTCGCTGCATACTGCAGAAATGTACAACATTTCAAGATCATTGAGGCCATTTTATTAAAACGATTCAAGCCCTCATTATGTATCATGAAAGATTATCACTCAAATTGGCATTGCGAACACTTAGCACCCAGCACTTATCACTCAGCTCTTAGCACTCAGCACTTAGCACCCAGCACTTAGCACTCAGCTCTTAGCACTCAGCACTTAGCACACAGCAATTAGCACCCAGCACTTAGCACTCAGCACATAGCGGCTAGCACTCAGAATGCAGAACTTTGCATCCAGCACCGAGCACTCAGCACATAGCACTTACCACGCAACTTAGAACTCAACCTAGCACTCTCAGCCCTTGGCACTCAAGATGCAGAAGCTAACACCCAGCACTTGGCACTTAGCACCTAGCACTCAATTTAGTACTCAGCATGCAGAACTTAGCACCAAGCACTTAGCACTTCGCGCGCAGCACTTAGCCCTCAACTCGGCACTCAGAATGTAGAAACTTAGCACCCAACGTTAGTGATTTGCTCCTGACGTGGACTTAGTCCCTTTTCTACTTATATCCTATCTATGTTCATTTTCTGTACTCCAGTGTCTCGATTTTTGTATGTATGCATATCTTTTACTTACTTGATCTCTTTTCATACAGCTTTGTAATTTGAATTTCTATAACTTTCAGTGTAAGATTTTTTTTTGAATCCTTTTGTATCATGACGCTTTCTTATGATAAAAGTCATCGAAAGCTCTTAAGATATGCATTATGAGGTTATTTTTATTTTCTTAAAATCTTGTTTTACTGGGTCATTCCACGACGATTCACCCAATTTTCGGATCATTCTGTGGCATTTAGTCTTCGATTTCACTCATTCTCGGAGATGTGTCTGATATGCATTAGAAAGCACCAAATCTGAAATATTAGCTTCCAATTTTGAATGTAGCGGGATCTAGAGCTATTTTTAGAAATCTGATTTCAAAATTCGGAAATTCTCAAAATTTTATTTTTCACGCAGCTGTATAGCTAACTTTTTTAAAAGATAGTCCGCGGAAAAGCAGAAAAAGATTTAAGCTGATCTCACAACTTTCTATATTCTTGTTGCCCGTATTAACTATGATAATTGTGTTGCTGCATATCAGTGTGATTCACATCTGTGATCTTCAGCGGTAACCAGAATAGGCTACAGCTAGGAAGCTACACCAAGATAAGCCACCTCCATTACTTGTAGAAGAAATTTGATTAGGTAACCGATAGTTTACGTGGTGTAATAAATTGGCCAATTTTGATTTTTCCCATTTTTTCAACATATTATAAGTATAGGCTACTATAGCATCGAGAAGTAGCATTTATGGTACAAGAGTACTTGAAAACGTTAAGTTAGTGTGCTGTAAGAAATCATTCCCTTAGCTACATAGCTAAAATAGCATACATCACTGCAGAATACTTCTCCGTGCATGGTCGATCTTCTCTTCATCATCTCTATTGAATGTCATGTTCTTCATGATGGGATACTTTCTTTAAGGGCTGTTTCACACATGCGACTTCTTGCAGCGCGGAAGTCGCGGGGGTTTTTGTTTAACATTACACACATGTCAGCCCTTCACACATGTCGCGCGTTTTCATTTTGCCGCGAGTAAATCGCGCGATTTTGGCTTTTGACCTACCAATGATCTTTAACATCATGTTAAGCGGAGAACATTTCTGTTTCTGAGTTCACTATATGATGTGCCGATTAAAACGCATTCCGAATTGCTAATTTTCTTGACTTTTAACTAAAAGGATGATTCGCCATGGGGCTTACATCACCTAGTTTATGGCTTTACTAAACCGAATCAGTTAAAAATTAGTTCCACGTCTTCGACATCGCGTGTTCGATCCTTTCAATATGTGAGACCTTTTATATTTCTTCGACACTTTGGTTAAGTCGATCAGTTCAAAATCATCCAGAGGTTTACGCATCATTTTGGCTCCTACGAGACTCAAATAAAACATAAACCTGTTACTCACTACACGATCTCCGAAGTGAGTTGTAACCATAAGTTAAAAACCACTTTTCTGTCATTGGATTAGCTGCAGATATTGGATGCAGTCATACAGATTTTAAAACATGAAGTTTAATTTTTGAAAATATATAAAATTATTGGAGATCCTTGAAAAATCGACGATATGAGTGACCCCATTTCGAAGGTTCTTCATTATGTCACTATCACTGCACGTATATAATCACATTTCATAATCATCGTTTGAAAAATGTATTGTTTTTCTGTATAATGGCAAAGTCTAGTGGTTAAATGGTGTGATTACATAACATGCTTTTTAAGCGTTATTCGGTAATAGTAACTGCGTCACAAAAAAACTTGGGCCCCCAAAAAGAAATTCCGGTGACGAATCTGCAAGTTATTTTTTGTGGTTTGTTGAAGCAGAGAAAGCAAAAACAGTGAAGGAATGCATTTTTTGTAAAAAATGAAGTCATTAAAATACATGCTTACAGCGTATATAGAGGTGAGAGGCAACACTGTGGTGGTTGACAAACTTAATCCTTAACATCCATATATTTTCAATATATGCTTCAACTCAGATAAAGGCATGAAACTCCTTACATAGGACTTGTCAGCGTTCATTATCTGTCGGTGAAAGGGGATTGTTCTCTTCGGCAAAGAAACTGTTCGAGAAGGCATGCCATCTGTCCAACAATGTTCTTTTAGATGCAACGTCTTTGTTCCCTTACGATCCCTGATGCTATGCTGGCTGATGCCCACCGCATCTTACATAATTTCCTTAGATGAATGAGTGGACTAAAGAGTCACTTCATTTGCTGGCGCGCTATCGAATAGTTGACGGCCGCTGTCTCAATAATATGACTTGTTTCGTCGCATGCTGGAATTTATGTTATCGAATTGCTTCAGAATCATTTTGACAAGCCATCACATAAATTGATGCAGAGAACTTAAATGATCAAATAAGGAAAACATTATTAATTTCAGACATAAAAAATATCGGCCCAGGCCCGGTTCGGGTGCTTACAGAATTTTTCAGGTACGGGCCTGCTTCTATCTCTGTTCCTTATAACCACAATTGAATGAAGTTTTAATGTTAATTAATTAAATTAATTAAACTAAGCTTTAATGTCTTAGTTACGCTTTAGTTTTGATTATGCGCTATGGCTATTACAGAGAGATTTATTTTCAATTCAACCCGATCTCGATTAAAAATATTAACCTCGATCTCACAGAAATTTGATCGAGATAAAAGTTACATAAACTGGAAAGCTTAAGTAAAAGAATGATTTCATGAATCGAATAAGCATATGGGTAAATCCAATTTATTCCACAACATTTCTGTCTTTTCAACTTTGGGTTTCAGATTTCCGTGAAAGTTTACATATATACTCATTTTTTTACGCTGAGCACGAAAATCCTAATGGCGACCACACCAAATAAAGACTTTCCATAGAAATCTAGCATTTTTAAAAAAGCTATATTTTCTGCATCTCGGTCAGAGGACACATGATCTCGGTCAGAGGACAAATTGATCTCGGTCAGAGGACACATGATCTCGGTCAGAGGACAAATTGATCTCGGTCAGAGGACACATGATCTCGGTCGGAGGACTTGCTACCTAATAGACCTATACTTATATGATTTTTGTACAATTTGAGCGGTATAAGGCTACATTACATGTAGATTGTTGGTTTGTCAATGTGCTATCTGCTCCAATTATAATTTCAATGAAAACTGGTGATTTGAAAATAACCACTGTATTTCCAGAACTCATAGAATATCCAAAACGAAATTGCCAACGAAATTGGAATAGTGCCTACAGTGGGCGCGCATTCACTCATCGTTGATCAAAAAAGCTGACAGCATTTATCAGACTGCTCTTTTCAAACTCATAGCCTGAAGTAGCTCCAGGCATTGTGGAAACAGGCATAGGAAGAAGATGACAGTCTGTCTCCGGGACACCGGTGTCCAAATCGTCTACAGTGGGGAGAGTGTAGAAAGATCTTTTCGTGTCCAATGGTACACTGACATACCGAATCGCAAGAAGAGCACATGTAGGACCAGAATCAACAGACATAATTTGTCCGATGTAGATACGTCGATTGGACCGGCGACCAGATGCCGCGGCCAATGCTACGGCCACCCAATGGCCTGTGCTTGATTGAGTGATAGGCCTACATGGTGTGCTAGCTACATCGCTAGTAGGAATATCATAAGGAGCATCGTCTAAAGTCCATACTTTTGGATCAAAACACTGACATGTCATATCTAGGGTACGAATGCATGTGCCACATGGCATGCGTCTGTAGTACATTGGTCCATTACATGTACCGAAAACGTTATGCGTTTTCATAATTCCTGGAATCTTCGGCACCAAAGTTGGAATTTGGAGCCTCATGGAGTCAATTTCTTCCGTAGTCACCTGCAAGGAAACGATAAAATAGATTTTCTGTGAATTTTATTTAATTGTTTTTAGATCCGTATAGAAAAACTTTAAGCATAAGTTACAATTTGATGACCCATAGTATTCATTTTTCCAAATGTATAATACAACGCAGTCACAAACATAAGACGTAAGGATCAAAGTCTACATTAAAACATGTTAGAAAACTTCTCGCTGACTCGAAGCTGTTATCACAGTGTCTCTATACAAAACCCTTTACTTTACTTACTTCTTTCACCAAAATTTTTGAATCGTTTGATTCAAGCAGCTGCACGATATCTTTGCTGTTTTTTACATGATTCCCGGTCGAGACATGTTGATCAGCTGCACGCTTTATGGATGCCCCGATCCCATCTGGGGCTCCTTTCCCATGTCCCGCCTCCGAAAAAATCCATTCAAAATTTTCTATCTGTTGCACTTGACAAATGTGACGAAGAAGGAACATTGTCGTTCTGTTTCGATACTGAGAAGTCGGGGAATCGGAAATAATGACAAGCTGAAACCGAAATTTGCCATCCTCATAATTAAATTAATTTTAATTTACAATATGGCAAGTTGTAATTGCACACAAGACTAATTGCAGAAAGTATTTCGAAGCTTATAATTATGTTCGTATAATAAAATATCTATAATGTTTAAGAGATTGTTTATGCATGCACATGTACGCCCCAACCTGGTGCAAATGGCCAATAATGTAATCTATTAATTACATGAATGCCTATACAATGAAATGAAATGCGAAACCAATTTAGGTCACAATTCACAATGGGCCTAACCTGTCAGTCATTATACACAATAATAGGCATGTGCCCAGAGGTCTACCAGGACTTCAGCATAGGTCTTCTCAAAATTTCGTGCCACGAAGCTCTGTTTATAGCCTACCTTCGAAAATTTGTAGATATTTTTCAATTCCTCAAGAATGCTGAGGAGATGAGCTGCCACACTTTCGCTTGTTTTTCGATAATCGTCGAAATTGTGGAGAACGATTGTTTAAAGTGATCCCCATAAGCCATTCCTTGATGGATAACAATTTGAGATGAGTGCCCGAAGTGAGCAGATTGAACTTCTGTTCCATACTTTAAAGTATAATTTTCGGAAAAATCGATGTGCAAGACCATCAATCCTGTCTCAAGAGTATTCATCAAATGCGTGATGGCTTTATAAATTTGCTTTACCCGAAAAGTATGAGCTGAAAATTGCTCCGATTCATATAAATAAATTCTCGTCAATTCCGCTACACTTTCAAGTTTCTAAAAGAAAGGAGTACATGTTTATTAATATTCCAAAGCAACTTAATTTTAAAAAATGTACCTCAACCAATTTTGTTGTAATATGATCGCCATCATCCGATCGCTCCCAGCGACAGAATTTGACAATGTCGGCGGTTACATTGTTTGCATGAATACTGTTGCGACCGTTGCAGTTATTACACTTCCGATAGGCGCAGTTTTCGCTAATGATATCGCACACCATCTCTGACGCTAACGTTTCTTTCTCCCGACTGGCTAAAATACCTCTCATGTACAGTGTGTCCACCAAAAGCTATAAAATGTGTGACGTTCGTGTTATAGCAAGTGACAGAACAGACTCAAATTTTATTTTATTCTAAATATTGTTGTTCATGGCTCTATATACGTGATAGCGATTTTTGCTATAATTAAGACTACATAAATATATCGAAATTTATTATTATCGAAGTTTATTACTTCGAATTATTTGTATTCCACAATTTGCTCTCATGTATAAAAATGGAAGCCAAACTCCAAACATACTACAACACATATAGTTGCAAGATGAAGCAGGTCTATTTTAAAAAGATAAATGACTTATGTGAAAGTCGAGTTTTGTTCACTGACCTGAAAGTTGGTACATTTTATACACAGACAGACTCCACGATCTTTCAGTTTTGGTCGCATTGCATAGAATGGCTTCAACGTATAGAATGTACTGCGTCCTACAAAAACATAATACTGTTACAGAAGTATTTTATAATATTGCATAGCATGATAATTTACCGATGGGTTCAGCATCCGGTCCACGCTCAGACAAAAATTTATGATAGAGCTGGTCCATTGTAAAGTTCAAGTACCGTATTTGTTGTTTTACTCCTTTAGAGGTACGTGTTTCCTTCTTTCCAGCAGTTGCTCGGCTGTTGTCGTCGCGTAAAAAGAAATCGACGACTTCATTTCTCTGAACTGTGGCTTTGCGCTCGATTGTCATTTTGTCACTCATTCTCGGATCGATTTTTGCCAGGGATTTGAAATGACACTGCATCCCGCGGTATTTTGATTTCAGCTATAGAAGAATTAAACTTCGTAATATTTAATCAAAAAAATCAAAACTTCAATTTTCCAGGATATTTACCTTTTTAATTAGGTCACACATCTTAATGCGTCTCGCGTTTCTTTTTTTAATAGCACTCATAATGCGATGATGCGTCAAAACTATCTTGGAAGTTTCAGTCTCAGACTGCAAGGTTTGCGTGGCTGCTTTTATTGGTGACGAATTGTTTGAGTTCACATCAAGATTGGAGCATTTCTATGGTGGCAATATAAAAATGATGTTATTAAATAATCGTGACACACTCGCATAAATAGAACTCTTACCTTGCGTCGTTGCAAGCGTTTTGTTAATCTCCAATTTTCCCTTTTCAATGATTTTACTTCTTTTCGCAGCTTTTTAATTTTATCTTTCTTTTTCCGTGTCTCTCGTTTTTGTGCCTTAAAACTTTTCTCATCTGACTCAATGGTTTGCACAGAACTATAGCTGACACATCTATTAAAGAGTTGTCGCTTTTAGTTGTCCGCATGTTGCGCTTCTGAGCACTCCAATTTCTTCTTCGCAAGCGCTTAGCTCTATCATCTTCACTATCTCTCTTTTTCTTGTATGATTCTCTTGAAATTATCCTGCGCCTCTCAAGGAAGGCTTCACCCTCTCTTTTTTTCTTACGTTCCCGATAGTCTCTATCATACTGCCTTTTCCGTTCACGCTGTTCAGCCGTGAGCTTTTTCTTCTTTTTAATATCGGGCATCACTTGTGCTGGACAATGTGAAGAAGCTAGTTGCACTATATAGTGAGACTGAGATTTATTCATGCTTTCCATATAGCCTACATTTGTAAACTGTGATTATTTAAGTTTGCATAGGTGACACTGAAGCGATATCGCATGTAATTCAACACTTTACAGGTTTTGTTTCATTTGGGTTATAACTTTTCTTATTGCATTCATATATTAATTCAAATTTACTGAGGGGTGCGTTTAAAATACTTCAGAATCCGAGATCATGAAATGACATGCATGACAATTAGCCTACTACCGGCAATGTGTTGTTGGTTACATGTACGAAACTATAAATAACAAGCCCAATAATAAAACGCGAATTTTGGAAATTCATGATAACTTCACTGCGAGTAGTAGCCTTCAGCAGCTAGCAAATTGGAATAATAATAACTGTATTAGCAATTGCCTACATACAGAGAAACATGAAGCATTTAAAAGAGAAATACATGCATGTATGAAGACATTTCAAACAAAGAGCGAAGTTATACGGTGGGCATGCATATTATTAGTTGAATTAAGTTTACAGGCCATAGGGTGTAGCTATTTGATGTTGCATTGTTATGCTATGTTAAACTACATGTATGTCATGTGGCCTAAGTAGGCCTATCTAACCTGCCTAGACTGTCTAAATACAATCACCTTTAATAAAATCTACAATTAAATACATTGATTATTATATGACAGGCCCTTAGCATGTACAAGATGACAGCATCATTTTCACACCGAAATTGTGCACGTAGTAAAACGGTACACTACGTGCATTTCATGTGTGGTAGGCCATTCATTCACTCAATATTATTCATGATCAATAGCTACAAATGTATACTAGATTATAATTGTCATAACAGCTATAAACATCCACCGATTGACCATATTCTGGCGCCGACAGAATGGATGTCAATCTCAAAAGAGCACAAAATATGCCTATAAAAGGAAATTAATGGTACATGAATACCAGTGAAAACAATATGATACACATATTTGCACTTAATTGCATTATCAAGATACCAACAAAGTGAGATAGTTTGGATCACAACATTTTTTGATTTGGATAAGCAGCATACGAGTATCTATATGATGCGTCGAAGTACCAGACATAAGCTATAATTCAGGATAAATGCACTTCAAAATGATTGTTTCTTTCTACACTGTAGTTTAAATTAGTGCAAATGACGCTTCTTTCCTCACCTTAATATGCGGTTTCCATATTGCAAATGTGTTATAAACACATACAGATGATCACCAAGTGGCATGATACACGGAAAAGCGATAAAATGATCAAAATATGAATTCAAAATCACTGAGACGAGTTGACCCAACCGACGGAAAGGCGATAAAATGATCAGAACCAGGAATTCAAAAACGTTGTGACGAGTTGAAGCAACCGAAGGAAAAGCGATAAACTGATCAGAACCAGGAATTCAAAAACATTGAGAGCGCTGATCACCTACGAGCAGCAACGCGAGATGATGAAACGATGAGAATGAGCTATTCACTGCCATTCGCTGACTGACGTCGAGAGAAATGCGTCTTACGCTTGGTGCGATCGAAACAATGTGCTATTGTGTCTGATGTGTGAGTCACTGATTACGAGAGTTTCTGGTTTATGCATTAGGGTTCATGAGCCTGGGAACTCGGAGTGAATATTTGCATGCGCAAAACGAAGTGACCTAAATGCAATGCATATGTAATGTCCTCTGACCGAGACCCTTGTCCTCTGACCGAGATCTTCAATTTCAACGCTGTCCTCTGACCGAGATTTTTTATGGTCTCGGTCAGAGGACATTTTCGTGGTTTTTGGAGATTTTGAAAAGGTTAATTACGATAAATGAAAAAATTCTTTTGCATAGATGTTAAGAGCATGGATCCCTCCTATGCTGTGAAATTTCATCGATTTCTGACAAAATTTCTGGTTTCAGCATTACTATGAACTTTTTAGGAATATTCAAATCCTCTGGTCGAAAAAACGGATAAAAATATTTTCAAATCAATATTGCTCACTTGTTGCGGCACCATGTTGAATTTTCTTTACGGATTTATAAACTAGCACACTAGAGGATTCGTTTGGTCCAAAAAGTTTGATGGAAAAATCAATATTCTTCGAGAAAAGGTACCTCGGTCAGAGGACAGAAAACGTCTCGGTCAGAGGACATTTTTTTCATTGGACAATGGAAACCCACTGAAAAATCAATGATCAATATGAAATACGATACTCAAAATTAGACTGTCTTAAAGAGCTGATCTTCTTCTTTCAGATGATATAAATATTAGTGGGTGCATTTCAATGCAACTAATCGAAAATTTGTGTTGAAGTTAGAGTACTGCAATTTTGGACATGCTTTTTTGAGTATTTTTTGGCAAAAAACGGGAACTTCTGAAGAAGCTTTTGGCTATGTGACTTTTTAAAAACCACGGCATAATTGATGAGATCCTGACGGTTCGATTAAAAAAAAAACTATTGAAATCGGTTCAGAAATATGGATTTTACAATTCGAAGACACATTTTCGTCAAATGTTGTGGAATAAATTGGATTTACCCATATGCTAGTCATATATGACGGTACTGCCACAGATTTCCATTCTACTATCAATTTGTCGAATCTAAAACACACAGATAGTCGAAAATTTTGTATTGTAGCCGGAGATCACACTTGATGAAAGTACTGATCCAATAATTCAGTAGGTAACTCTTGACAAACACGAGAATCGACTGTTCACTTCTAGTTCACGTAGTTTTCATCTCCTTCTTCAAGCACCACATCACTTGGGCGGAGAACTGCAAGAAAAACGAAGTAATTATTCATTCAAATTGAGAATGTGAAACATTTCATTCTTGAAATATCGATTTGAGATGGGATATGATGAAGAGAGAGTGGAGGGAAGATAATTTTACAGTAGGTTCACTAATCATCTGCGCTACCATGCGCATACCACTCAAGTATGCTGTACCTATCCCAAATATGTCTGACCAATCCCCACCACATGCCCAAACATGTCTCTCATGGTTATTTTGAAATTTAGAATGTAACCCAATTTCAAAATGTAAAATAATGGGAAAAATCATTTGTTGAAGTAATTTATTCAAGATCTGGAATAATTTTATAAGAGACAGACTAGCGAGTTAATAATTCTTGCAAATTTCAATAGACAATTTTTACTTTCGCATCTAGTTTTATGCCGTGCTCTATCTCAGAGAGCTTCTGGAATCTCATGCTCCAGCTTAAAGCTAGAGCATGAGATTCCAGAAGCTCTCTGAGATAGAGCAGGGCATAAAACTAGATACAACAGTAAAAATTGTCTATGGATTGGTACTTAATCAGCATCGACTTGCCTTCACAGCCGTCAAGCCAACTATGAAAATTTCGTAGTACTCATTACGAAGAACCGGGTTTCAGCTAGAATCAGAATCCTCGAGCTAAAAGAGCCGTGAATTCAGTAATGACCTTATTTGGATGTTACTAATAATTATGAGTCAATTATCGGTAATATTTCCAAATAGTCGTGTCTTTGAACACATTCCCTGCAAAACGAAAACAACAAAAATTAATAAATTTTCTTCGTGCGTTGCAACGGTTATTCCAAGTACCTAAACATCTTTATCATGGTGAACTTTCAGTACTATTGTGCGGTTCTGTCAGCCGCTTTGAATAATGATTTTCAAAACACGGTTCGCAATGTTCGCGTCATAAAAATTATGTTATCATACTCCTACTCGTACAATGCTGCAAATCTATTTTAACTGACTAAATTCTAGAATGAATGTCGTCTATCGTCGAAGTAAGTCTAATTAGAATAATCGGCCGGCCGGTTTTTGGCCGTGGTCGGGCCGGCGTTGTTAAAACTGGCCAACCGAAAAGGTCGTCTGTTCCAACCCTGACCGAGACCACTGGAGGAAAAATGTTCGATTCTATTTCACCTGACATTAGAACAACTTAAAGGATCTAAATTCTGCATTACATCATGAAGAGTTTCAACTCATTCACCATTTTGGATGTACTTGACGAACGATATAAACGATGACTGATAGATTAAGTCGATAGGTTCATAGACTTAGTTTTCATATCACTTCACAAAGTAGAATTAGAAAACAATGCATTTTCGTTGCAACGTTGCATTTTCTCAATTGCTTGATAAAACACAAACAAGCGAATGAATTTGACGCTATAAACGCTGCACGACTTTGTTAAATAAAAATCAATATGTTCAATGCTATTTGTCTGTAATTCGTTTCTAATTCAGCGCACATAACTTCCATTATTACGGCGATTATACTTCCACATTATTCCTATACTTTTTGCCGGATCGGCACCTCTAGTTACGGTCGTACAACTTGCAGATAGAGCCACTAAATGAAGGACTCAATCCTCATCATTGATCACATCAGGGGTGAGCCGCCATGTTTCTTTCTCTGACACATTTTGTCACATGCTCATTGACAGAAGTCACATTTTGTCACATGTTGATGAAAACCAATGGCCAAAATTTGACTTATGCCAGTGCGCAGAAGATTGGCAGTTCTCAATTTTGCATTAAAGGATGATTTTTTCAGTAGAGCATTTGACGTAATATTCATAATATATATCAAACGGGGTTGTAACGGGACGAAATCGTTAATTTATTAATTATTACTAAATATCATTATTTGTATCGTTCCATATGGGTGGTCTCCGTGGCACAGTAGCTAAGTGCTTGGCCTAGCGATCTTTCGGTCCAGAGGTCGAGCCCCGAAAGTGTCATTGGCAGTAGTGAGGAAAGGCATTCGGACTAAAATATCACAAGTCTCCAGATTAAAGTCTGACTTACGTCAGCACCGTCCTAGCCTTCAATATGGAGGAGTAGCAACGTTAAACCATCATTTCATTCCCATGGAGAATTGCCATTGAAAGTGTACAACATTTTCTGCGAGATTTTGTGTAATAACGAAACATAGCATGGGCAAAACCGGGACACATTTAACTTTGTTTAAAGTGAAAAGATTGCACTCAAACCTTGTAGTCTTTACAATTGATTCTTTTTATAGTCTCGAATTTATTTATGATTCATTATACTTATGGCAAATATGATTGCATAATAAATAATGTGAATTCACAGACCATATCATTTCACACAAAAGAGGAAAACTTCGTTTTCAGTGAATAAATGCCACTCAGTTTTATAGCGATTACGGCTACTTTTGTTCTGTATTCAGATCAGTGGTAAATATAAATACATGCGCGTGCATTATAGGAAGTATACATTCGCAGTGACTCCTACGATCTGGAAATGACAATCAGAAACATATGGCCACATACAATAAATGTTACAATTGGGCTATCACATAGCATCTCGAAGTCAACTATAAAACAAGTAAGCCAAATAACAGCACGACTTGTCTGGCAAGTACAAGTTGCTATTTGGAGCAAGAAAGGGGTGTTATATCTCTATTGATATTTTAGTGGTCATAGCATTATGTTTATTTGACTATCTTTATTGTATAGCTTCTGACTATCTATGAATCTAATCTGTATCTATGCATATTAGTTAGTATCCATGTAATATTATGAAATTCATAATATAGCCTACTCTGGTGACTGCAGGTGGCCTTCTCATCAAGTAATATGAGGACCGATTAACGGATACCTAAAAGTGAACATAACAAGGGGGATTATCAATCTTGCATATCCCTAATGCATATGGTTCACACCATGGTGGTTGGTTCATCAGAATTATTGTCCTGAGGGTATTAGGGGTGCGTGATTTCTTTCACATTAGATGGTTTTGCTCACGGGTGTAGGGGGGGACATTTTGGGTCTACGATGTGGGTTCAGGGATGTGGACTCATGGGGGGCATATATGTCTTCGTTTACTCAAAGGGTGGATCTGTGGAGGTGGTGTGGTTTTGGGGATGGGGGGGATAATGCGGCAATGCCAGGCGATACTGGGGTTTGGGGGATTGGTTGTTTTAGGTCTTTGGTATTTGGTTGGTAGATTGGTGGGGGTCTGGGTGGGGTTTAGGCTGCGGGTTGACATGTTTTAGTAGCAGTTTATGAATGATTATTAGGACGGTGATGGTGATGGTTATATCAGGCCTGGGGAGAGGATGGGGGGGGATTGGAGGAGGTGAGTGGTGGTGGATGTTTTTTTATGGGGAGCGTAGTGAATTGCGGGGGAGGTACTTGTTATGCTATTTTGGGGTATTCGTGGGTATGATGGGGAGGCCTAGTCGATAAGATGGTATATTTAGCACAGTTGGCTGGTGCACATTGGGACTTTTGGAGTCTCGGGTGTGGGCAGTTATTACGTTGCATTGTCTTGCTTGTTTTCTTTGGTATATGGAAGGCTTGGGCAAGGAATTACGGAGGCTTGCTACATTTCTTGTAGTGACTTATCACGTTTTTTGCTAGTTCTTGCAGGGTAGTAGTGGTGGTTTTGAGGGGGGGTGTTTAAACTCATAGTGGGAAATACTGAAGCCGTTCCTATCAAAACCAGGCTTGGTGGGGATAACAGTCATTCTGTTAGGAGTCATTGCTAATATTTTCCAATTATCTCTGGGCAATCAAAAGTTGCTTTGGTGTGATGATCCTTTTTTTACTCCAGATACAGATTCACCAACAAATGGGTCATGACAGTCAGTACTGGAATAATGAAGACTACATCCAGGGTTGCCACACGACAAAATTTCATTCTTGCGCAAGTACACGAAATTTGCGCAGCTTCACTAACGCAATACGATTTATAAACCAGACAATTTCAGAATTTCTAGTAAGTAAAAAATGCACTCATGTACCTGGAATAAAAAGAACGTCCTCGCTTCTGGGGATATAAAAATGGTTGTAGAGCTGTAATACATCATATGTATTACATCTGTAGATAACAAATTATATATAGAGCTATAATAGTAGTTGGAAATTAAACATGTACCTGCATACACAGCAACACAGTTGATTGACGATTGCTTGCTGCTTTGTAAAGAGATGAAAACTAAGTCTATGAACTTAACGACTAATCTCCAGTCATGGTTTACATCGTTCGTTAAGTGCATCCACAAGGCGCGATACCTACTGCGTGAAAAAAACAAAATGTTATTATTGAATCAATTCATTGATTTTCAATCGGGCTGCTTAGAAATAATTGGCAAATTTCAAATAACAATTTGTCAACAACAGAATTCTGATAGTCACTAACACAATTTGTTTTCAGCTTCATAATGCAAACTGCCGTCACAAGAGGATACACAATATTTACTAGGTTTAATGTTTATACATTCTGGGGATGATATCTCAATATTCGTGCGTAATACACCGTCTTCTTATCGAGTTGTCGACAGATAGGAACGCGATAGTTGCACTGTTATCTCCTCTAGAGTTTCTTTGAACAAGAATAAATCCAGAAGTTTCGAAATTCTGCGCCATGCGAAATAGACGCATAATTCATAACACGGTATGTTGTATACGAAAGCGACATTTCAACACAGATCTTTTTTTGCAAATTTATTGCTTCTAAGCAACGGAGTAAACTTCAGAAGTATAAAACAAATTTGCACAATATCCGTTTTACTCTTCAAATCCGATATATCCGACCGGAATTTTTCAGACATCCGGCAAATACGGTTCCTGCCAGATTCAAATCCAGTGCATCCCTAACAAAATACAGCAAATGGCTCACTAGAAAATTGTCCAGAATTGAACAATACAATCAAGAAATTGTTTAGTAACCACAGACGGTGGTTTTGTCCTACACGAGCTCTGCAGTATGGCTTGGAGCAATAATTGGAATGGCTGAGTAATAGGGCGGGAGCCCAGAGGGTCTAGCCTAGCTAAAAGGGATATCAATTTTCATTCATATGATGTAAGTAATGGCTGTAAACGGGAGGTTCTTCATTATGTAATTCGGCGTCTACAGCTACCAATGAATGAAGTGCTTAAATCGCTTAAATTTGAAGACATTTCAATCTTATGCTTAGGCGAATTGACAGTCTGCTATCATGTAGGGGAAGCTGGGGTGACTTGGCAGTGTTTTTTTCAAATACCCATCCCGGCCAAACGACTAAATATTACAGAATTCCTTTAGTACGGGTTGACGGAGAGGAGTATTAGGAACATTTTTGCTTCAGACAGTTTTGCCACAAATTATTGTCTTGACCTCGAAAAATTCAATTACAGAAAAGTTCTCTAAAACTGCCATAGTCACCCCACTTATTGGGGTGACACTTTTGGCAGTGGGGTTGGGTTGTTTGGTGTGAGTTGGCTGGCCAGTATCATAAAACATCATACAAACTTTTCATATTTATACTGATCTAAGCTCATGCATTATCATTGCTACTTACCAAATATCTCCAAATTAGTTGCAAAAACACAAATCTGGGCCAGCTCATTATAAATTTTTAGCTTTATAGTGAATCGGGCCTATTGATCCATCCTATAAATCCGTTGAGGCAAAATGGTTCCGTCTTTATCCCGTGGACTTCTGCTACCGGTATGCTTTTCCCGAGTCACTATCTGAAGAGACAAACGTAAAGTTACATATGTATCACAGGCAATCTCGTCAAATATATTCTTCAAAAAAATTAAAAAAAGAATATTGCAGGATATTGACGTAACAAAATGAAACTTTCGCAATCTGCATCTTCAATTATGCTATCTTGTTAAGAGCATTTTGCACGTCATCACGGAGGAGTAGTTAGAGCGCGTCATTTGTTTTGTACGTACGTCCTTGGCAGTTTGTACTGCGAAGATGAAAATGAATTACGGGGAAAGAGTGTTGTCACTGCATGGTATTGTAACTTGAAATGGGAAACCAATCAGAGACACGACGAAATCAACAAATAAGAATTTGTTTGGACGTAGAATGTTCTGAAGTCATTTTTCCAATGGATAGGCTAGGTGTTTAGTTGTGAACTTGTATTAAAAGGTTGAGTCACTAAAAACCACATCACTACCATCAGTTAACACTTAAGTTTAAACAGTTACTATTAAGGACACAACAAATGATGCTTGCCATGTCACCCCAAACCTAAGTAGGCACATACGGTTCTAAATTCCTCAAGCTCGGCTAGAATGTTTTACACTATCAGGGTTCATGTATTCTGAGCCTAATTATTAATGTATTTCAACATAGATTTATCTGAAATCTATCACAAGGCGCGGTGGCTCATCGAATTACGTATTTTCAAAAGTTCCATTTTTACATTTTAAGTAGGCCAATAGGCCTGATTTTTTGCTCTGAAAAAGTAAAAGCCCGAAGCAATCTCTCTCTACAGTATTTTCATTTCAGAGCTACTTTAAAAAGTAATAGGGATTTCTATTTGTGAACCATATTATTTGCAATACCAATACTGCCATGTCACCCCAACTCCAGTAAGGTAAGAAAATGAGCTCAAACACAATGTTAATATGATCTGAATGTTTTTATATTGTAGGAGTTCATGTACCATGACCTAAGTAAAATATCTTTAATAATGGTTTATGTCAAATCTATCACAAGACGAGAGTGTCCCAAAAAAGTCCCCAAAAAAGAGTGTCCCCCGAAAGTGTGAGCATTTCCAAAAGTTACGATTTTTGCAGGTAAAATAGTTTTTTGCTCCTAAAAAAAGTACAAGTGCAAATAATCCGCAGGTATCTTGCTCCAGCATCTTTATTCTAGAGCTACTTCGAAATGTATATTTCGGATTTTTGATTTATGAAGCCTATTAACTGCAAGACCCCCACTGCCATGTCACCCCAACTGCCAAGTCACCCCAGCTTCCCCTACGCTTGTTAGGTACAAGACAAGGCCAGGACATTCAAGCTCAGATCATCCTGTTGTGCAGTCCTTCACTCATGATTATGAATCATCATATGAATTTATGTACAACAAAATCCGGTTATCACTCCCTTTAGTTTTTGCCGATAAGTAAAATTGAATAAATTGAATAAAAACAACGTGTGTTTTCTACTCGGACGTTTCGGGTCCCGACCCTTTATCAACGAGTTTTGGCATCAACTCGATGATAACACAGTTGATGCCAAAACTCGTTGATAAAGGGTCGGATGAGGACCGAAAAACGTTCCGAAGTAGAAAACACACGTTGTTTTTATTCTATTTATTGCAATTTTACTTACTCGGCAAACAACTAAAGGGAGTGATAACCGGATTTTGTTTTGTACATAAATTCATATGATGAATTCATCTAATCATGAGGTGAAGGAGTCTGCACAACGGATGATTCTGAGCCTTGGAATGTCCTGGCCTTGTCTTGTATCCTGACAAGCGTAACATGATAGCACAGACTGTCAATTTCGCCTTAAGCCATAAGATTGAAATGTCTTCAAATTTAAGCGATTTAAGCACTTCATTCATTGGTAGCTGTAGGAACGCCGAATTTCGCAGTATCTTCCATCAGGACGGCTCGGAATGTGGCACAAACTAGCTTTATGACATCCACAATGGCTGAAGAAACTGACGAACTGCAGAACAGTATACTCTGCCTTTCTTATTCTGACTTTGACGAGCGACAAAGCCACAATAAATTAACGCTGAGTAGTCTGTTGTGCAGTTCTTCAAATTCTTCAGCCATTCTAGATGCCATGGTTTTGGCCATTCCGAGCGGTGGTGATAAGTCCTTGCATGGTGAAAGTCGGTGTCGACAGCTGGCAAGGAATGTAGTGCTTAACTGAATAATGCATGATGTGGGCAGACTGACCACTTCGGAAGATGAAAAGAGACTGGTGTATGAAACAGCGATAAAGTGCACTTCATGGATTAAGGTATACCTGGACATGGTAAGTATTGATTTTAAACAAGGACAACAAAAAAAATTGTGCATCACGAAATTGAGATCAGAAAGGTTGGGCAAATTAACAAGTGATAAGATGACTACACAAATAAAAAAAAATTGTGAGTGATAAGGGACGGTTATGGTTCATTTGAGGCATACTAGGGGTCATTCTGAGAGAGTTGGGTGGAACTGTAAAGTTTGTCACAGAACATTAATTTTCATCAACGGATATTCTCTGGAAATTCGAACTTCTTCATGCGAGTGAACTTATGCGCATACAGAAATTCAAACTGAGCTTCATATTTTAAGCAGTATGTCGCCTTAAGTCGTTCTTACAGTAGGGACCTCTTATTAAGATGTTCTTCATCATTGCCCATAATCTTGTTTTTCAAGTTGGATGAAATTACATATTTATGACAAAGGGACACATCGTAGTGAACAAAAAAGGAATGGGCGTAAGTAGAATCCACTGGCCCCATGATGCGACAGTTAAAAAGCTGCCAAGTACCAACGCCGACAAAACTCCAGATCGATCGGAAATGCCAATGGTTTCGCCATTCATCTCCTAATTTTTGCTGTTTGGAAACTAAGTTTCTTCATATCTTTTCCTCAGCTTTCTTTAATTCTTTATCAACAGCCATTATATCGCCTTAACATTGAAAGGATTTCTCCGCTGAAACACTTGTAATTCTCAAAGTTCGGTTGAATTTCTACGACACAATAACTTTCTGTTTAGTCTTTTCTTTTTGACACAGCTTTATACTTTTCTAGTAGGCCTCTAGACAAGAGCTGTAACAAGTCAGTAGGGTGATTGCGTAAGTTTCGAATGTACCTCGGCCGATAAAGACACAAACAAAGGTCTACTGTGGCATGTGTTTGTTTCCAGATTCCACATTTAAATGGAACTTCGATTCACTATGTTTTACTTCACAGAAACCTCTCTTGATCACGACACATTGTGTGGTTAAAGATAGGCAAAGCACCTTTACCAAACGTGATGTAACAAAAAGGGTACGCGCGTAAATATCCCTATTTGAACAAATTTTGCCAGACTCAACTCCTTGTATACCATCCGCTTTTCCATTTTCATGAGTTTTATGATGTTTTCATTCGAAGTGAACTGAACTCATTTCTGAGTAGAAGAATGAGAAGAACCGATAGCTTTGCACAGTAAACCAACCTGTTCAGACTTTGAAAAGTCTTCTATTCTCACGAACGAGAACATAGCGATTAGTGCACAATGTCCTATGAGAGAAAGGAAACAAAGCGATTCAGCAACCGTGACAACTGATCTTCGTTGTGCTTGTCCTATTCGCTTTTGAT
Source organism: Prostheceraeus crozeri (assembly GCA_907163375.1). NCBI lineage: Eukaryota > Metazoa > Platyhelminthes > Polycladida > Euryleptidae > Prostheceraeus > Prostheceraeus crozeri. Next base: position 60,596 of record CAJQUW010014471.1, read on the forward strand.
GTCACGAATTTCATTGTCACGCAAATGGTATAATGCAGCGATTACGCGCTGACTATTCTTGGAGTATTGAAGATTCGAGGCCTACTGTGTTAAGGGACTCAAGTTTAGGACAATTCGTGGCTCTATTCAGACGATAGAGGCTGAACAAACAACTTCGTTAAGGAGGAGCGAGGAGAAAGCTCCACGGAGTGACCCGGTCGAGCGAGTAACTTCGTTATGAGTTTCAACAAGGTTAGACGACAACGATCGATCGCAAGATCTCCGCGCTGCGTAATCTTTGTGAAATATAAGATTGGGAGACATTGTGAATCAGAAGCTGGTCTAAGCGGATACGAAAAAGTCTGATTCAACGCATTTGATGAGCTCCTGGTCATTTGACATCAAAATGATCTTTCTGGTGACTAACGGGAAACTGACTATAAAACTCTTCAAGTACTTTAAAGAGTGACAAAAATCGGGTGGGGCAATAGTTTTTCATACTTCTTAGTTTCAAGAACTTTTCACATTGATAAAAATTTATTTCCCCTTTGATTTACAAAGATATGATAATTTTTCATTCAAAGACCCCAAATATAACCCGAATCACGACCAATTGATGAATTCGAAGATCGAAATATTGCTTTGCCACCACCCTATTGCCTTATGCTTTGGCCTCATGTACTACTTCTCGTTACGTTTGTCAATTAGAGTCGTATCCTGGATGAGCTGAGAAGAAGACTGATGAGTGCGATTAGGGTGCAAGTTCAGATGTAGTGTATTACTATTACTACTGCAAGAAGCTGAAAGAAATTGAGTGTCTGAGTGATTCCAACGTGAGAAGTGCGATGGATAATTATTTCACGTCACTTATTATGTTAAATCGAGTAGAGGAAGACTGGCTTTTGTGCAACGGGAACGGTAAGGAGAAATAGAATAACTTCAAAAAAGTTATTCAAAAAGTTTGATGAGGCAGTTCATAGTAGAGGTTATTCTGAAAGCTTCCAATGCAATGATCGTGCTAATATAGAAGTTACAACTTGTACGGACAATAAGCCCGTTATAATTGCTTCAACCAATTTTGGAAAATGTGCCGGTTGGAAAAGTGAAATATGAAGATATGCCGGCTGCTGTTGCACATTACATTTCAACAATGGGAAGGAGTGGATCTGATGGGTACTAATATAGCCCAATGTCGAACGTGTGAATGTCAAAAAACTGGTACTTTCCGCTTTTTTCTGTACCTTATAGAGATGTGGCTATTGTATTAGCTGGATTCTGTTCAAGCTATATGGCAATAAAATGACCCGTCACTATTTCAGAACCAACAGTCGACGAAAAACTGTTTCTTCAAAATAGGAAGATGAAGATGACTTTCTGCTGGGGGACAGCCGAAAGCAAAGGCAGAACACATTGTGAGATATGCTGAGAAACAAAAAACGGTGCAAGCATATGTCAAAAGAAACATCATTTATACGCGTCAAATGAAATTCCTAGCCTTCATCTGAAAAACTGCTTCGATCAATTTTACAAATAGAAGACTTTGGTGAATAGACATAATTTTCATAAAACGGGTATTTTGTTTACACCAACGTGAGTTGTAACGCACATGCTGTTTAGAAGCTGTCAGACATCATCATGATACCTAAATTGAAATATGACATACGTAGGGGTCATAGATTACATAATCAATAGGAAAAATCATGCGTTAATGGGTTAAATTGCTAGATAAAATTATCACCTAAACAAAAAAAGGTCACATGACAGCGAACTAAAATTGAATTTGTTTACTCAGTGAGAAAGCTGCAATGACTATTCTGAAGACCTGGTTACATTAGTTGCATTACAACTAAGTCGTAATTTTGTTTTACGAATTATTAGTGAACATGAAATTCAATATTTCGATCATTTTTGAAAGAGTGCCGTCGAAAACAGGACCTAGATCAAGGGAGTCGCGATAAGAAATCAGGTTGAGAAACACAGACATGTCAGTATTTCCCTAACTTCTTTTGCCCGGTCGAAGCATCTATTACAGAACCTTCTACGGGGAAACACTCTCAGGGGGCGATCTTGGAGCAAAAAAGACATGAGAGGGAGCACTCGTATTTCGTCTACACATCAAGTTAACTTGCTCACTAACTAGTGTATGAAGAAAAGTATTACAAATGATTGAATGATTCTGACAATTATTCAAAGATATCTTAATTATAAATCAGTGTTTATCATTAAGTAGGCATTTACTGATGTCTTCCAATATTTGTACAGAATTTCGAAGACTCTTTCTCACTCTGCGAATTTGCGCAGAATTTCTTATTTTTGCGGATTTGCGCATAATCACATTATTTGCGCAGGTGAGCAAAATTAGCGCAAGTGTGGCAACCCTGACTACATCATTCCACTTATAAGAAGGATAAAATAAGTAAAATCAACTTGACTTTGAGACATGAATTGTGTAGCAGGAATCCGTGTGGAGGTATTGGGTTGCGAGAGAAGCACTTCGGCGTATAAAAATCGCCCACTCTGTTTCAGCTCATGTGATTATTATTAGACTTCTTACTAGACTTATTGGGAGTTATTAGGATTCTTTAATTGTATAATTATGACAATTTATGAAACTATCTACTACCTATTTTAATACAGTAGCAACATTATTTATTATTTTAATGAAAGACGTCAGAGCTATAATTATAATGAACCATCAAAACAAAAAAGGACATCAAGGTAGTCAACCGATAATGACATCCTCTAAAAACACTTTCTGAAGATGCACATTCACACAGTTCTGAGCATCCAGCCCATGAGTAACGTTGGTGTTGATGACAGTGTTGGGGGCTTCCATTCGGAAAGATTGAGTGACACACGGAGTGTAATTAAATCATACAAACATATACTACAGGTAGTGAATGCTCCAAAGATGTTGTGAGATAAATGGTAGAAATTCTATTCTGATATCAGTTTGATTATCATCTTTCCTCTTTTTATGATGACTCATTTCAATAAATGCGATCAGAGCAGACATCGGTAAGCACGACACCTTTCTATGATTCAAGTGTAAAATGTAAGCCCCCATACTTACTTACTTTACTTTACTTTATCCTTTTAGCGTCTTCGTTTCCCCTATGACTAGAGGGTTTGACGTTTGATCAACCGTCTCCAATGGTTTCGATCCTGGGCGTCCTCTTCTGTCGCACCAATCCTCGTCAGATCATCTTTGACGTTTGCGAGCCAAGTCTTCTTCGGCCTTCCTCGAGGACGCGCTCCTTCCACCACGATGTCCAGTACACGACCAAGGGCTCCTTCTCCGTTTCTCCTCTTCACATGCCCGAACCACCTCAGTCTTTTCTCCGTGATCACTTCTTCCAACGGGCTAATGCCACACCGACATGCCACTTCACTGCTGGAGATGTTATCAGTCAGTGATATGCCGCATATGTAGCGTAGCATTCTCCTGTCGCATGCCCGTAATTGATGTTGCAGTCTTTCTGTCAGATTCCAGGACTCCGCACCGTAGAGCAACACAGATCTCACACAAGTGCTGTATACAGTGGCTCTGCACTTCAGCGGGATATGACAGTTGCGTAGAAGACTGGCAAGCTCTTTCCACTTCTTCCACGCTGATGCAACTCTTGCTTTAACAGCTCGCTCTGATCCGCCGTTGCATGCGAGGAAGTCGCCGAGGTAACAGAAATCGTACACTTCATCCATTTCTTGGTCATCACTCTCATCATAGTCTTCATGAGCGCTGCTTAGCACAGTTGGGAAGCGAGAGCATGTAGGACAGCGGAAATAGACCACGTAACAAATGCTTCTCAAGCCGCTGCAGCGCTTGTGGCACCACTTGTTGCATTGACCACAGAGGACCGAGTTGACGCCAACACCCCTTCCACACACACCGCAAGGATACCTGCCTCCGCGAATGGGTTCGCTGGGTTCCTTTCCGCTCACCATGTATTTGGTCTTCCCGATGTTGACTTTCATACCACACTTTTCCAATCTCTCCTTCCAGTGCCCAAACCTCTCCATGCTTCCGTCTTGCTCTCACCAGTCAGAACCAGATCGTCGGCGTATAAGAGCTCCCAGACACCTCCGATCATGCAGTCTCTGGTTGCCTCCTCCATCACTAGGATGAAAGAGAAGTGGCTGAGAGCGGATCCTTGATGTAGTCCAACGTTGATCCCGAACTTGTCAGATACACCTCCTGCGACGAACCGTTGACTTGTGATTTCGAACCGACATACAGTGACATGACGACATCGATGAGTCGCTCCGGAACACCTTGACGGCGAAGTGCCATGCGACTGTACATCTGGGTACCCGGTCGAAGGCCTTCTGCAGGTCGACGAAGATGTGATGGAGTCTCTTCTTCTTTTCCAAAAACTTTTCTTGCAGTCTCCTAACGATGAAGAGTGCGTCGTTGCAGGATTTTCCTGGACGATAGGCGAACTGCGTGTCCCCGATGCAGACCATTTTCCGCTTATCCAGCATCTTCTCGAAGATCTTCATCCCGTGCTCCAGAAGACGTAGGCCTCTGTACTCGGTGCATTGGAGGGGATCGCCCTTTCCTTTGTACAGAGCGACCGTTAGGCTCTTCCTCCATTCTTGTGGACAGACTCCAGTCTTCATGATGTCGTTGAAGATGGAGTGAAGCACCTTCACCGCTGGTTCACCTGCCAGCTTATACATGTCGCCTGAGACTCTTGTCGGACCAGGGGCCTTTCTGTTCTTGAGACTTCGGATAGCTGCTCTAACGTCTTCTAACGTGAAATCTTCGATTGGCCCTTCCACTGGTGTGGTGTCTTCCAACTCAGTTTCGTTCTCTTCGTTCGAAACTCTCTCAACTGTTTCTTCCACACTTCTCTCACCTCGTCGACTTTCACATGCAGTGATCCGCTTTCATCTCTGATGTAATCTGTTCCCTCGATGTCCTTCTTCATTTGAGCTGCTACTCGAAACATCTTGTTCCTACCTTCCGGTGTAGATAGGTCCGCGCTCCACGACTCCCAGGATTTCCGCTTCGCAACAGCAACACCGCGCGTCGCTTCCCGCTTCTTGTGGCGATAGTCTGCTCTATCTGCATCACAACCTGATTTCTGCCACTTTTTGTAAGCAGCCTTTTTGTCCTTAATACTCTGTTGCACTGACTCATTCCACCACCAGGTTTCTCTTTCTCTCCCTCTGTAGCCTTTCGTTTCACCAAAACTTCCTCACCGGCCTTTGTGATGCTCGTGACAAGGTTGGAGTAACCGCTTTCTTCGCCTTCTTGGCCTTCCATATTTCTCGTGAGTGCTTCTTCGAATTCTTTTCTTTTCTCTTCGTTCTTCAGTTTCTATATTTTGATTCTTTTAGCATAAGTCTTTTCCTTCTTGTACAATCTTTCAGTTCTATGTCCGCTCTCATCAGTCTGTGCTGGGTTAGACATTCTTCACCAGGAATAGACGTGCAATCCAGAACTCTGGCTCCAGACATTTTCCTCATCATGAGTAAATCAATCTGTGTTTCTGCACCACCGGCCTTGTAGGTTATCAGTTTTTCTCTGTCTTTCCTGAACATAGTATTAAGGATTTTCAAGCTGTGGTTCTTGCACACGTTCAGCACCATTTCGCCTTCTGCGTTGCGGTTTCCGAATCCATAGAGGCCGAGCACCTCCTCGTAGCCGGCGATGTCGGTACCAATGTGAGCGTTGACATCTCCACCTACGAATAGACCATCACCAGAAGGTATGCTGCCGATCTTCTCCTCAACCGTCTCCCAGAAAGCTTCCTTCTCGTCAAGCGGCCTGCCCCATATATTGACGAAATATTAGGTGTCACGGATTTGCCTTGTATCTATCTGTCCAATTCGCTTGACACAGCAGAGTCTCAATGCATGATAGAGTAACAAATTGTACTCTTATAATGATAAGAATTCTTTCTATTCTGGAAGGCATAGCATAATTGCAAGGATCTGACCAGTTTGTCCACTGTAACCTGCAGGACTCTCTGTCTCCGCTTATCTATCACTAAGCAATAAAAGCCAGTCATCTGTTGCTCCTGGAAGAGCCAGCCAGATTGCTATCAACTCAATACAGGTCTGATATGCATGTACATGTAGTTTTAGCTCGTGGAGGCCCATCCTAAATGGAGGTCATAACAGCATTCCATTATTCATTCTTAAAGCATGATTGAGTCTACGACATCCAAGCCTTTTACACCACCTTGTTGCACATTTACACAAGACAATCATAGTTTCGTTAGAATTACTTCTATTGAGCTATTGCAGGGATGGTCCACAGGATCTGGTGACATGGCATTTGTCATACTCGGAAAAATCGCAAAGAAGTCCTAGATTCAGATATAAATTTAGATGACAGATTCAAAAGAGAGTAAGTTTTTGAGAAAGTTAGCCGGACAACTTTCGAAAGAAACAAGGGAAATGATTGAATCGATGTGTTACTACTTTCATAAAACAGTAATAGTACCTGCTATTAGATAGTGGAAGAGAAGCTTTAGTAAGATTCATTTGTTTTCTCTGGACACACTTAATTGTTTACGGACTCGATGGTTTTAGCCGGGCATGGACTCGGTGGTGACCAAACCTCATCGAGTCTGACGGATATCTACATACATCTGACAAAAATTTAGCAGAATCAGCTGAATTTTTCCTCTATCTGAATCATTCGCGTCTAGAAACCGAAACTAAATGCTAATGTCTCTTAACATCGCAAATACCCCACCGCCGACGATTTTACATTACGCTTTCCATTCAACTAATTACGAATGTGAAAGCTTTCAGAAAAGCAATCTACAGGGCTCCCACGCATCGAAAAGAGTTTTTTAAGTTTCATGAAAACCATTTGCAGAGAGATTGATAAAGATGAAATTCTTAACTTTTCATAACAGGGGTGATGGTCAACGGGGTATGGTAACATTGTAGTTTTCGTCGCACTCGGGAAATTTGCAAAAAATACCATGTGAGTTTCCATATTTCTGGCATCAATTGCCCAGCGACACCGAAACGCCTCGCATGCAGCGAAGATAGAGCATCTAAATAAATTTAAAAAAAAGCAATTGAGGCAACTTTATTTGTGCTAGTGACGAACACGCTGAGATGGATCTTAAATTATTTTATACGTCTAAAATATTCACCATTATTTAACAAATGTGTCAGTATTTCGCACTGAACTAAGGTTTAAATAACATATCTTGAATGTTGTAAAACAAACCTGGTATTATCTATAAATCAAATATTGCAATATTTGCATGCATGCATGCCACGATGCGTAAAATAAGAAACCGCATGAGTTAAAAAATATGTTTAAACGCGAATTATAGCAAAAACAAACATATCATAACGACATGAATAATCTAATGAAGTTCGCTGTGCGAACAAGAGCAGGAAAGCAATTCAATAACTCAACGGAAGTTCCATTGCTTTGGTAGGCGTTAAAGGACTAGAATATATTTGGATCAAGATAATTGGAGAACCACCAATATAACGAAATGTCACAGTAGAAAGTCAAGGACATGCAAGTACAAAAATACTCAGAAGTAAATACTTTTTATACTTACTTTCGTAAAAAAAACAACTGGTACACATGCAAATCTTCGTGGAATGTCATTTATGTGCTTTCTTTGAGGTAATCGGTTTTGATTTTAGCAAGCTTAACTTTGCGTTTCTTTTCACCGGCTTTAGCTTTCATTTCTTGACTGCGTGATATAGTAGCATTCGCAGCAGAGATTTTGCTGAAATTCCTCTTCTCCACACCTTCACCGATGAACGTTGTTCATCCCTTCGATGAACAATGTCTCGGCATTTTTTAATTTCAGTTCAATATTTGAGATATCTCCTCTCCGCTTTCTAGGAATTTCAAATTCTGCCTCTTTTAACTTTTTTTATTGCCGGTTATGAGCTTCATTTCGGATTGCGTAATTGGCCATAGAATTATTCACTGCTCTTCGAAGTGATGGCGTCAAAGGCAAGGTCGTTGGCTTCCTTGCATATTTGCTTATAAACAATTAAGTTGCACGGTAACTATTCAATGACATCCGAGTCCGTGTTGGCGTGAGAAGTAACGTATTTTCGCCAAATGTCCGCTCGACATCTGAATTTCTATGGGAAAGAACCATGAACAATTTGATCAGCTTTGAAAAATTGGGATATCTCAGTAATCCACTTGATGTCTTAGTTTTTGAATACATCACTCCAATATGTGTCAAGACGCTGTTCATTGACAGTTTTCTCAATTTCCGGCACCAAATGCAGATCTTCGTCGGAAGAGGATCCCTACTCTATGATCCATCCTAAACATCAGAACTCGGATTCCACTCTGATGTTAGACGGATCAGTTTTCAGAGACTTCCATTCATCGACCACAACATCAATTTGGTGACGCACGAACAGCTTGATAGAAACAGCAAGTCGGCGGATTGCATCAAAGGACCAATCTTCTTGTCTGTCTATTAATTTACTAAAACATCTTGCAACCTCGAAGAATGGGATTCTTGATTGGAAGGGTCTTCAGCAGTGAAGTCACAACTTTGATGTAGAAGACTTCTGCATTAAGATCCGATGACATCACTTTGATATTTCCTTCTTATTGTAGGCTTCTCAATTTCTGACTGCACTCATGGGCAACATAGGCCAATTTCAAATGGATATGATCGTCCGTTTTGTTAGTGCACTTGTATGCGCAGCATTGTGACATTTTAGAGATTTTGCATGTGTTCAGAGAGCACAAACAAATGACTTCCCGTCAATGAAGCACATTGCTATGATACATTGCTTCCTGTTTATTTTCTTTCTGCGCGTTGATCCTCTAGCGCATAGCTAATTCATTGCAAAACATGCTAACAGTGGCGCATCATCACATCCATGGCAGATGTGACTTCATACCGTCTCCTAACGTTGATGATTGCTTAATTTGCTTGTAGGTGCCCATCGATAAAGAATTTTCAATAATGGAAAATGCATAAGTCTTGATGCCAGCGCTTCGTGATGATATAGTTTGATGATTACGGATAAACTGAGGCATCAGAAGTACGCCAAATCTAGCAAGATTGACTAGCCATGCAATAAAGCCATTGAGACAAGGTTGAAAAATTGAAAGAGCTGTCCCTTTAAATAGGACATTTCTACCTCTGTGTTGATCCTCTTACGCACGAAACATGCTAACAGTGGCGTATCAGATCATTGGCAGAAGTGATGTCATCACGTCTCCTAAAGTTGATGACTGCGATTAACTGAGGCAAGAGGAGTGCGTCTAAGTTGATCTAAGATGTCTAAGTTAAATTCTAAGTGGTCTAAGATTGACTAGTCACACAATAAAGTAGCCATTGAGACAAGATTGATTGAAAATTAGACCGATATACACTTTTAGACGTTTTAGCGACTTTTAAAACTAGCGCATACCTTCGTTGATGTTTTCAGACATGGAATAAGAATAGTCCTACACATCCTTAGAAGATTTGGCTAATTTTAATATTAAGTTTGAAACTCATAGTACTTATCGTACAAATGTGATGATCGAACTCCCAATTAAGAAGAGATTTGTTTGACTTACTTGTGTAATACCGTTTAAACTGGAATACTCTATGAGCACCTTCGTAATGTAGGTCGTAATGCCTCTTCCAACCATATATGGTACCTAAAAGTAAAGAGTAAAATAACAATCAAAAAAACTCAGAAGTGAACACTACAATACGCAAATGTAGAAGATATGTATGGTCACAATCCTATTGATTAGCAAAAAGGATGAAATAAAATAAACGATGGATCAAATTACCATGTTTAAGATGTGCGACTGGTGGAACTCGAACCTGTGACCCCCATGCTATTTAGACTGTCTCTCAACCATCTGAGCTAAGACTGCTTACATGGGACAGATGCAGCGTTGCCACCGGGCCTTGAGACTCCATCCGCGCAGGCAGTGTATCGATGGAGAGTAGTATAAATGAAGGTCTAAACTCAAGCCTATGATATACTAGGGGATTACATCCGTGAGCACTAACTCTTGGGAACAAATTCGTTGCTCCTGGAAACTACATGTATCTACTAGACAGTAGATTGGCAATTTGTTTCATGGAAAATGTTTGCGAAAGGAAGGCTTCTGTTGTTAGAAGCTTGTTTATAGCCTGTCATAGGTTTTGAACATCCAGTATTCTTGACCGTGCTAAAATATATCGCATAATTGTGAGCGATTTCAATGACATTTCCGATTTTTATTTCTTGGTAAAGATTTGATTTTTAATACACTGATCAAACTGTGCATTAAATATTAATACTGCTAAAGTGCATGTAATGGAAATAAAGGAAAATTTGTTACAGCAGTGACATTTTTTTACGGATGGTGTCATCTTATTATAAAAAGGGCGGTATGCAAATAACTCGCATGTAAGATGAAGTTTACACGCTTTAGAACATTCAAGTCTCAACTAAGATCTCAATACTATGATAAAGCATGAATAATAAAACGTCTATAATTGTGATACTCTATACGATGATTAAAGCATAGGAACTGATATAAAACGTCAACAGTCACATAAGACGTCCTAACAGACATACTGTAACAGTAAACATAACAGTAACAATGGAAAAATCAATCAAGGCTACTTGAAAATATCAAGTCAATTTTCGGTTGAGCAATTATTTAGTGCAGCTCGCACTTAAAAAAATATTGGTGTGGGTTGCGATGATTAAATGTTGTTGAAGTAAAATAACATATTTCTGCTGCGATCACTTCATAAGAAAATCAATTTCTCTCTTCAAACATTTGAAGGATTCGTCCCGGAAGCGAAATTGGTTTGTACCATGACTTCCGCGCACGTGAGCCAATTTAGAAATATATTGACCAATTTGTTTCTTCTATCGTCACATCGATAACAGGCGCGGCGTTCATGTGCTTTGAGCTTAAACTAAGTTGCTATTATTACAATCGTAAGAACGGGTAAATGAAAGCACGTTATTTCAAATTTACTTACATAATTTAATTAACATAATTAATTACATGATTTAATTACTTTTAATTACATATTTACATATTTAGCGATAGCCTAATAGTTGAATCATATTAAATAAAGTCAAAGTAGTAGTTCTAATAAAAAATGTTTTACTGTATATCTACAAGAAATAAGCTATCGGTACTTCAAAAAACATTTCTCTTCTAAATTTATAATATCAAATGAAAAAATATTCTTCTGAGACCTTCATCCGCGCAGATTCAGGCTCATCCACGCAGGTTCCGCGAAGCTACACGGAACCGCACAGAGGTGGCAACGCTGCAAATGCAAATTGGCTGGATCAAGCCTTCAGCGTAAAAATATTTCGTCACAAATAGCTGCATGCCGTCTAGTAGCAGCAGTGCCGATGCCACTCTTTTTACTTTCCCTTGCTCTCAGTTTGCGGGCGGAGAACGTGATCTGTGGCTTACAATTTCTGAAAGAAAAGCACTTTCAATACTTCTAAGTTGACTCAGTTTCCGTGTTATTCACTTCCCCCTTTTCGAACTGAAGTCACAATACTGAGATATCGAGGCTTGTGGCTTCTAAGAGACTTCTAGGTTTGCATTTGTTTCTCTTTTTCCAAAGGGGAAATTAAGCAACAGTGGTTTCTTGAAATACATTTTCCTGTCAGCAGTTTAGATTGGAGGGAAAAAGCATATGATAACACCGGCATCCGCATTGATGTCTACTCGTACTCATCCAATTCCAAATTTCAATCCCAGAAATTCATATAGCCTATAGTAGTGTAATTGTCATAAAAAATAGATCCTACTTTGTAATTTCTTGGGAGTTGGTATCAAACTTGACTATATTATGGAATCATACATTACATTACATATCATACATTATGATACTGGTACATGAACAAAAAATACCGTTATGTCAATCGATATGCTCAAACATAGTGATGCTCATACTTACAACCAACTGCAAAAGCCAAGCCATAAACCACGTGAGGAACTTGATCCATGGCCTTAATCAGGCCAGGCATGACTGTAAAAAAAAGCAACACATTTATTATGCTTCATATTCTCGAACAATTTTGAGACAAATTCTGTCGGACAATGTTGTTATGTAACTAATAGATTACCTGTACACTGATCAGTGATCAATAAGGATTTATCATCGAGTTCAAGGACAAGCGTGGCAGTGTAAAAACTAAAATCCACGAACTCAGTCACCTGTGAGGCCCAATCATAGAAATTTGAAGTTTGAACTTATTGAGTCATTTATATGTTAACAAATAGTAGGTTTGTATATTTAAATCAAAATTCTTCGCCCCTTTGTATTTCTGATTTCTTGTTGTTCAAAATACAAACATAATAACCGACACGTTTCGTTTTGAAAGACAATATCAACAAAACTAGGAAAAATTAATGTACCAAGCTGCACAAGAAAATAGACTTGTGCGATCTCTCACATCCAACCATATATTTCAGGTATTGCAAATTTCTGCAATTTTTGTTATTTGATCACAAAATGGCAACCATCATGTTCTTCACTTCAGTTTCAGAGTAGAAATTAAACATATAACACAATAATCCTGGAAAGATATTTCACGGTTCCTGCGCAGCATTATGTTGTCTATTACAATAGAAATTCATTTTCATTCATATGAGTCCAAAGCATTCATTCCATTACACTTAGACAGAAAACTATGTTGAGAAACTATGTCTCTATTATATGGCATCATTTTTGATTAAAGGAATCATGAATCTGAAAAGTCCTTGAGCACAAACAAATTGTGCACCTATAAATTAATAATCTAAACGGTCATTCATGAATATGATAATTTTCATATGATCAAAGCTTGTATCTACAGTTGAATAAGTACAAAGCACATGATGTACATATAATGCTACATTAACACATCTAAAGAAAATATATTCCAACTCAATGCTAATAGTTCCAAGATATAGATTCCATACGGTTCGGACGATAATGAAAGGTCTGTATGTATACCTCGGTCCACTAACACATTTTCTGAATTTTCTAGTATTGACCAAACATGTAATGGGCCTATATAAATATAACCTATAACAAAGGCTATACAGATTCTATATCAGTGGAACGACATAAAATAAATTACAGCCGCAATGGCCTATGTAATAGACCCTTTGGCCCAACAAACTTAATATGTGAAAATTATCATATTGTAAACATTTTCTTTATTTGCTAGCTGACCTCATCGCTAAGGTCTATTGGGGCTTGCCAAGTGGTAACGGAATTTCAGTTTCGCTGTTAACATACCTGCTGATCAGTCAATGAAGATTTACTATCCTTTTGAAATGTGTAATGTGTGCCACTTCGGTGGGCTGTTGAATGATACAAGAAATTTTAAGAAACTTATTTTTCAAACTTATTGTGTGAATAAAACTACTCGGTAGAATTTCAAAAAGTGAACATTACTTTTTCAGGTATATACAGTAGCATGTGTCTCATAACATGGTGTTTCTGTATGAAAATAAGTATGGTGAATGTTATATCGTTTTAGAGTAATGTTATCATTAAATATTGTCATTGTAGTGAGAATAATTGATTTCAAAAAATACATTATCACCTTAACCTGTCCTCGACATGCGCTAAAGCGCCTTAAAGCATTTGAGAACGATTCGGTAGCCCCCCCCCCTATTTAAAGAATTTGAAATTTCAAGATGCATTGCTCTACACCTTTTTCATTTCTATTTCAGATATTTCCAATTCGATTTCAGATCTTTCCAAATGAATTTCAGACATTTCCAGATGGATGTGTTCGTGTTTTATCTGTTGATTTGTCTAAAGCATTTGACAAACTATCTCATGCTGTTATTGTCAATGCTTGCAAAAGATTTCAATTACACAGCTTTCTGTTAAACTGGATTATAAGTTTTTTGTCCCAGCGATCCCAGCGTGTCTTGGTTGATGCACATTTTTCTGACTGGCATGTGGTTACCAGTGGCGTTCCTCAGGGAAGCGTCCTGGGGCCAATTCTATTTGTGTTGGCAATTGATGAGTTTGCTCCAGTACATGTCAATACTTCTTTGTTTATGTATGCTGATGACTTTCTGTTTTTACATTATATGCGAAATTCTAGTGATGATTTCTTGCAGGATGAGTGGGATCATGTTGTTTCTTGGACTTCATCTGTCAAGTTACCTATTAATGCTGCTAAGTGTCATGTAATGGATATTGTTACGAAGAAGAACATCGTTACTTCACGCTTGTGCATTTTTGATGGCTGCTTTGTTGAAGCTGTTGAGTCGTTCTGTTATTTAGGAGTGACCGTGTCTCACACTTTGAAGTGGAACGAACATTTTTCTGCTGTGGTTAAGAAGGCATCAAGAAGAATTTACATCATCCGTAACCTTCGTCGCTCTGACTGTGCAAAGTATCTCATGATCCGCTGTTACATCGCTTTCATTCGTTCGTTATTGTTATACGCGTTTCCATCTTTCTGTAATGCTTCTAAGTATTTGCTCAATGAGTTTCCTAAAGTCGAGCGCAGAGTTTTTCGTATAATCGGCGTGTCCCATGATGTTCACAACTCTGTTATTGCTTCAGCCAATCGTGCATGTGCCAACCTTTTTGACTCTGTTGTAAGGTGTGATTCTCATCCACTTCGATAACTGTTCTGCTTGCGTCCTGCCTCAGTTTTCGGTGTCACCACCCGTAGCGTGTCGACTCTGCGTCGACCTTTTGCAAGAACTGTTCGTTTTGGCAACTCCTTTATTAAATTTTGTACTTGATTTTATTGCTTTTCTTTTAAGTTCCAGTGTACGTATTTTCTTAGTTCTCATGTATTTTTTTTTAAGTTACCTTTTGAAGTAACCATTGAGCTCCTTTTTCTTCTATTGGATATTGTCATCGTATTTATGTAGTTATCACCGAATCTTTGTACAAAGTTGTGATTCAATAAAGATGATATATTATATTATATTATTATATTATATTATATTTCAGATTTTTCCAATTGAATTTCAGATATCTATCAACGATCTCAACTTTGAAGATATCTGAAATTCAATTGGAGATATCTGAAATTCAATTGGAGACATCTGAAATATATCTGGAAATGTCTGAAATTCATTTGAAAAGATCTGGAATCGATTTTGAAATATCTGAAATAGACATGGAAAGGTGTAGATACAAGACAAGTGAATATGACAACATATCGCCTTTCTTTAGCTCTGCCTCTTGTAACATAAAAGGGTCCAAAACAGTCTAAACGGACTTTGGTGAATGAAAGATTGCCTCCCTTTACTCGACCCCCTGATAGATTTGCCATTTTTTGTTGAGCTGGTTTGCAACTGCATTTTTTTACAAATTATACATTTCTACTTCTATGTAGAGATTTCACACGAATGATTCAGTAATTTTGCCTGATTTGACTGATCGTTGACTCTGTGCATAAATTATTGATCTTCAGCATGAGCTAATTGACCGAATCAATGCAACTACACCTTGACTATTCTTCGGCATCAAGAGAGGATGTTTGCTTGAAAAGCGAATGCTGGCGAATTGTGCAAAAGCGACCAACAAACGCGCAATAATTTGTTCTGAGTCCAAAAAAGGTGATAATTGATATCCCATCTGACTATTTTAAGGTGATTGTTTTCCCATTATTTAGGAAGTTCGTATTGAAATCCAAACTCAACTTAAAAGAGTTGACTTGGAAAAAACTAAAACCAACTTTTGGAACGGCGCCTGGGATGTTTGGGATAGTTGCGCTTGAATTCCTTTGAGATTCAAAAGTTCAATTGAAAAGGATCAGCCTTCTACGCGTAAGAGTAATCTATCAACGATCTTTTTGGTTTAACGAATCCTTGTAGATTTCTCCGACAATCCAATTTTACCGGCCAAATTCTCTTTCAACAGCTAAAGGTCGTCCCAAATTGAAATGGGTAGAAGAAATAACCCTAAAACATATTTGGACAAAATGAAAAAAAAATATTTAATTGACCTGTTTGGAAGACTAGTATTGGACGATCCTGCAAGCCGTGTCAATAACTATTTATGGTAATTTCTCGATTGCACATTCCTCGATTCTCTCTTCTTTCTTCATTCTTCTTTCTCATCTATCTCTCTCTTCCTGCTTCTCTTCTCTCTTCCTCGGTGTTTTCCAGTAAATCTAGGCTACGGTGCAGTCGTGTATGTACGTTTTCAAGTTGACGGAAGAACATATTGAACTTTTCTATTTGTAAAACCACCGTAGTCATGATAATCTTACTCGTGCAGTGAAATTACTCACAGCATCTGGTGAGATGTTACCTTCAATTCAAAACCTAACTGTTTTTACCTAACTGTAGAAACTTTATGTCAATGAAGAAGACATCAAGGAGATAACTATGTTCGTCTTCTATTGTTGTTAGCCCTTTAGTATTGCTTGTCAAAGTTGCTCATTTCTATGTTACTGTTTCTACATGAAAAATACTTAGAATTTAAGGTTTTTTTTAGTAATTTAAGAAAAGTTAAATTTAAGAATTTAGGTGCTGGCCAGCACCCTTGACACTGTCCACAGGACGAAACGCGTCGGGTTTTTATTGCCATTTACAAAAATAAACACTACGTGTCGAAACAAAGGGAGAGACCGTTTTTCTTTTTGAAACATGACTTTGAAGAACCTCCCGTACCGACAGATGCTGACTTAGAATTTACACTGAAAATGCAGAGCTTTGTATCTTCAGTTGATAGATGACATGACATCAGTTAAGTGCAGATTTATATATTTTGTGCATGAATGTACATAATTTTTTCCATTTTACGTCTCCGCTTGTAGTAACCTGGAACTAAGATAATCAAAACCCACAAGTGTGATTTTAATAGAACAATCGGAGCGCATTATATTCGCCTTAGAACTTACTTTTCGCCTTAAGCATATTGCTTTACTGGTGTAGCAGTATATTTCAATAAACGTGCTAAGCTTCACGTAATTTGATGGAAACTATTCAATATGATGATTGCTGCATATATTTTTAATACTACTGTCAAGCAAGAACTAAGTAGAGACAGTGCTGATATATTTCTTCACTTCAATTCAACTAGAAGTGAGAATTTTTCAACTATGTGATTAATTCCCGCATTTGCTTCTAATTAAGCTTGATGCGTCTACCACGCTTCATTTGTGCGACGGTTAATTGGGTTACCTGCTCTACTGTGTGACTGATGATTCAAAAGAACGGGGGTGTCTTCTTAGGTTTATTGGCTAAAAGAATTACAAAAAACAATATGTACAGGCCCAATATATTTGTACATAACTGATATTTTAGAAAAACTTCTGTATCAAAAAAACAACATCAGTTTAAGTAACATTAAATGAATGCCCATCGAAATTGCACATTGAAATAGGGAGCACTATCTATGATAGAAGATTTTGTGTTGGACAAGGCCTGCTGATGATTCCTGAATTGAATGATCGCAGCTTTTCGGGGGTATGTTCCCATTTTCAACACAGGATGCAACTCAATATTTAATTTTTCTATTTGCATATATTTGTGTCATGAACAATTTTCCAGTCTATTGGGACACCTATTTAATTGGGACCAAATTGTTTCATCGTTCATGCTTCAATAAAGCTGGAGTAACTGTGGACCGAGGTGCAGCAAAGGACATTCCATGCACGAAGGCACAACAATCCTCTATTCACGAAAGCAAGTTGGGACACGGTCATCTTTGGTGTTGGCCAATATTGCCATAATGTGAAATTCAGGATGAAGGGAAATTTCAGCAATTCGAAAATGTGTACAATTGTAACCCAACACTGATTTCGATTTCTAGAACGTTGTAGACGATCATTTTTTTCAGAGTCGGATATTAAACTTGAGACTAAGTGCGAAACATCCTATACCCGCCGTCAGAAAATTTTTAAAAAATTAGTAATTTTATATATTTCGAAAGTAAGAAAACAACTTCATGAAAGAAATGAACCTTTTCAGTAAAACTTTTCATATTTTTACGGATAAGTTCAACTAGTTTAAATTACTTGCTTAAAAGTTTAACAGACGTAACATTACAATTCAGAAGTTACTCAACTACTTTCCCGCGAAAAAATTCGGAGCTTTTGGCACAATCTCTCAGTTGATCTGCTATTTCAATACTTGCAAGATGGGCCAAAAGATGCATATTCAAAGAATTTATGCATTATTACAATACAAATGAAATTGGTTAACTTTCGACGCACAAACAAAACAGTTGCAAACCAAGCCATCAGCAAAGGCAGTGTTCTGATTTCTGCGTAATAGGAGGTTATAAGCAGTAAAAATAGTGGACAAGAGCTGAAGCTTCTTTTTGTAAGAACAGAGCCAAAATAGTTTCAATTTTGTCATGTGTACGTACATTAAATGTTGGTTTCTTGTTTAACATATTTAAATACTTATTATAGCTGATGTAGACAACAAAATTGCATGGTTAAACTTTCGACTTTTCTCGTTTCAGAAATTTCATGGGATGTTGCAATGTTCCGATAAAACCATAGTTGTCGTTCATTGACTAACATTTTGCCGGTCTAATTTTCATCACAGCTAGCGTTGACAGGCATTGACTTTGTTATAGCAAGTTGTAGGATGCGCTGCATCAATTTCACTTTCTGAATCACTGGTGGAAATTGGATTGTCATCAGTTTTCTCCGTGGACTTGGTTGAATATGAGAAATATGCCGCGTCACCCCATCTTCGTTTTTGTTTCTACTAAAACTTGACTTTTGGTCGCCCTCTCGCGATGAGAAACTGTTCAAGGATCTTCAACTCATCTGCTTCATAGTAAATAAATTCTGCTCCAACAATGACATGATTGAGATTAAAATTGTAGAATTCGTCATTTTCATTTGAAGCTACTCTTCAGGTGGGCAAATTCTTGCATTCTCTTGTCTTACATCAGGAAGTCTGCATTGCCGATGATGCACCAGCTTATAAAGGAGACAATTCCTTTGTAACATTTGTTACCAAATGGGCATTCGTCCACAAATTGCTTCTCGAACGTGCTGTCCCCCCACAACCCCCCATTGTTTTTTATGTGTCTTATGGTTGAGCCTTCACTCATTACCGTTGCATTGAGGTCTGTGTGCACAATTAAATACTTTGAGCTGCATTCCATCTAATCATAAATTCTTATCACTTATCACTTCTAAATAAACAGTTCCTATGTCGAAAGAGAAATCTTTCGGGCGGATCCATTTTGACGCAAACCATCATATCCCCAATAAATTTTATTTTATATTTTCTTATTATTTCGATTTCATTTCATTAATATTTCCCGTATTTTCTTTTATATTTATCTTCTGGTTTCTCTAGCATTGCTCGCTGAACCAATGTCTGAATGTGTTTCCGAATGCATAATCGGAATGCATTGTTCCATTACGCCGATAAATATTGTTCTACCAGCCATCATGCGATAATATCTGGTTGAACAACGCTCACAAACAGTTTTGTGATCGACGAAGTTTCCAATCGTGTGTTTGACTTGTTTTTTGTGAGACAGTACCTGTTAGCATTCTTGCACACTGACCTACAATATCTTTTATAATGTTGTCAATGTCTGGGTTCCATTCAAGCTTCTTCTTTACCAACCGGCACTCTTGCCATGCAAACATGTAGTTTGAATTTCATTTCGCATATTACAATTCATCAAGGCTGTTAATTTCGTAGTGGCACTCAATGTCCAGGATTTAGGGACTCTTGTTGATTTGTCTGCTAGATTCTTCTCTGATCTTACTTGTTTCACAATGACCTGGAGTTCTTTAAGCTGCAATTCACGCTGAACATCTACTTTTCGACGAATTAATAATTCACTCGAAGCGTGCGTTCGCACATTGTGGGTCTGATCAAACACTGAACTCAACCATTTTCTCAAAGTTAAAATAAAGAATCAAAGAAATCAAAGAATAAAAATACATTGGATGTATTCCAAATTCACCAATTGTACAACAATTTGTCACAGTCGACTTCAGTTGGTGTTATCTTTTATAAATCTGGTATTGAATCAGACTCTTTGAGATTATTGAAAAAACAGAATTCGGCACAGGATTTCATTTTAGATAGTGCAGGAATTTCAAAGCTATTTTTCACAATATCACCTTAAACTTGTCCAAACTCTTCAAGGTGTTTAGTCATGAGATAGACTGCTTGTTTATACTTAGCCATCAATTCCAAATAGGGTTGTTTTTCAGCTGCCGGATTTTCAGCATCTGAAATGCTGGTATTTTACCCATTGCCGCTATTTATCGTTCTTCAAAGGAGCTCAAGGGTGACACAGCTAAAAGTTCAATTTTTATTCTCCTCCTATTCATGGGAAAAGGGCATAATGAAGTCACTGCTGCCTGCAATGTGATCATTTGAATATAGCATTTTGTAAATCATAACTTATGCTATCGTTGTTGCTCTATATATATGATTTTGCTTCATAGTTTTGAAACTATAAATTGATAATTTTTTGACAATTATTTTCAAAGTTTCACATTTCAATTTTCATAAATGTCAATAGAAAGCTCAAAGTAACTTCAGAAGTAGCAATTTATTGTAAGATTTAAAAATATTCCAGCATCCACGATGTCCACCTTCTTCTTCCGATGACGACGACAATCGTTGAAAGCATTTGACAAAATGTCTGATATCACCAAGTGAAAAGCACTCATGATTTCGCTGCTTCAAATCTTTTGGTTGTCCTTTTCGAATACAAAGGCTGCTCCTCATGATGCCAAGAGGATTCATCAGTTGACCAATAACGGCAGTTTGTCTGACCCATCAAGGATGAAGTAGGCTTCGTCAGAGAATGGTAACTGCATCAAGTGGCTTGACGAAGAAATTCTCGAAGCTCTTTAAAGTTATTCCGACAAGCTTTGTCTTTCCCTCAGAGATTGAACAATTAGCATTTTGAAGCATGAAATCTCATTTCTTTCAAATATTCGCCTGACGGATTCGCGACTCACATCTAATTTTGAAGATGGCGCCTCTTAAACTGATGGTATGAGGCTCGATTTCATAAAAGATTCCGAGCCTCATCACATTTCTCTGGAAATGTTTGTTTTTCATGTGTCTCTTGCTTGATCAATAACACACGTCTGTCTCCATCCAGGAGAACATGCTACTTTTTGATAATGCTACTTGAGGGAGATGTCAAAAGTTATTGCCAAATAAACAGCACGAATCGTTTGAATGAACATGAGCAACACTCCCCATAAGCAGTCATACCAAGCCGCGCATTTAGCTCGTTTGCAATGGAATGCGCAATCAATGACCGCCGTTGTCCCAAACAAATTCGATATTTTATCAACGTCAATCAATAGTTGTGAACAAAATTTGAACGCTTGTCAACTTAGAAATCGCGAATTTCAATTTGAAAATTTAAAATAGTCACTTATTCACGTTATTCATAACATTCAAGCTGTGTGCTTGACCTACGTGAGACAAGTGTAACCTTTAGGAAATTACGACATTTAAGTAAAACGTATCAATTGATGGTTCCAAAACTACGAAGCAAAATCATAGATATAGAGCAACAACGATAACATAAGTTATGATTTACAAAATGCTGTATTCTAAGTGATCACATTACGGGCAGCAGTTGACTTCGTATTGCAATTTTCCCCCATGATTAGGAGAGGAATAAAAATTGAACCTTTAGCGGTGTCACCCTGTATATATATATATATATATATATATTAATATCAAATATATATATTATATATATATATATATATATATATATATGTCATTATTTGGGCCTATTGATTTTCATTTATTCCATTAGGTAGTATAAAATACTTCATGCATAGTTACTTCAATGCACATTTACATGTAGGCTATATAGAAAGGACATGTTATTGTTGTATGTAGGCTACATCTAATTTATCATTCATCTGATGAGCACAGTCCGATTTTTTTACCGAATGCCATTAAGTTTTGGAAGGTCACTTGTACAAGGAAATGACCGAAACGTATGTTGCGTTACGTTGTGAAATGACTGTTATTAGACTGTTGTCGCTTCAGGGAAATTAATTGAATGGATTTTTGTTACGTCTCACTCCCTTCTAATTTTTTATTATTGATGGGCTTGCATCAAATAACGTGATAGCTAGGTAATATGTTCTTACTGAGAAAGTTAGTGATAAGATGCATATCAACTCTGGTCTTATATTTATCCCATCCATACGTGCGAGGGGGTCGGCTTCGTGTCGCATTTTTGCTATGAACGTCTTAATAAAATTTAGGCGCCCAACCTATTGAGTCGGATTGCGTCAACTGGTCAACAGTATTAGAAATTAGGCTGTTCTGATGATGGTTGAAGATGTAGATCATTCTTAATAATTGATGCATCTAAAATAGTCGAGCAGACTGTCGATGTTGACCTGCATTGGCTTCCTGGCTTGCCCCATTGACTATCGAGAACAGTTTATACAGCTACAAGTAGGCCTATACTACTTGTATAACTTCGTTTTAGAGTTTATACTTTTATAACTTTTATAACCTTTTATAACTTTTCGTTTTTTTCATTTTTCGTTTCTTTCCTTTATCCCCATGAGTTATACAGTTGTTGTTTCTTACTTAGCTATTTTGCATTCTACACCCGTCTTGCACAAAAAATCACAGTGATGAGTTTTAGGCTAGGCTTTATCTTTTTACTTTTTTGTTACACAATGGCTTGATATACATTGTAGGCTTGTAAGAAGGATCACATTCACCACGTCACCAAAATTATCCCATAAAATGTCGAAATGACTTTTGAATGATTGACTAATGAAAAGGCTTTTGACTTCGAGGAATTTATCATAGCACAGTATTATGACGTGACCTGCTATGATTTTCAATGAGATTTGAATTCAAGGACTGACGGCGACGCTATTGACTAATAGATACATGGAGTCGAAGATGTATGTTATGTCGACCAGTTATGAAGTCGAAGTTGTATGTAAGCGAATGCCAGTGGCGAAGTGGCTCTTCCTGAGATTTAGTCAATTTATCATATGGTCCAGTGAAAAATAGGAAGGTTCAGAAATTAAGTACATAACATTGGAATTCACAAGTGTAGCAACCTCACCTGGCAATTCGGGAACTCAGGCTTGCCGTTGAGAAAATCCTGTATTGGTCTGGCCTGTCTAAGTGGCTCTGAAATTCATCAGTATGGAGATAAAATGACAGAAATTCACTAACTCAATGGATTCCCGCGTGCACGGTGCACCCACGGAGAGACATTGAGATAGGAATAATTAATCGTATCCTTTTTAAATTTGATTGGTCGTCGTTAAATGTGACTGAATTCAGAGAACATACCATTACAACTTCAACAATATTGCCGTGACCAGGCTGTGGCCAAAACATAGTAATTCATTAAAGAAATTCATTGTAATCGAAATAAGAAAGCTATGCAAACACGGTATATTTTTGCGCCAACTCGATTCGAATACTCATCATCGCTCAAGTATTCATCGAATCGCTCGAGTGCTCGAATGGTTTAACAAAATGTCAAGTCGAGTCGAGTACTCGACTTGACATTTTCGAGTACTCGCAGGGCCCTAATTTATGCTCCTTTGTCATCCACACTTTTCTTTCTTCCATTTAATTCTGCTTTCCCTTTAATTTTCTGCTGAGGGACAACGTTGGTGTATAGGCTCATCATCTTCCTTCTAGCTTTGATAAAACAACTCGCACGCACTTATCATCCTGGCCACATTTGCGCGGTTACTCCGACGCAAAAACTAGTGCGAATAGCCATAACTAAATAGTGAGGTTATGTAGACGCAAATATTTGTCTGAATAAGTATGTTGTTGAAAAAATCCATTATTCGCACACATGGGGAAAACAAATTCTTTTTTCCTCTCTATTCCGACTCCAAAGTATTTGATCAAACATTTTAAGTAGCCCCTATGTGCAATCTGATATGTGAATATACTTAAACCACTCAAATTTACTAGGTGAGCTAAGGAGGCAAGCTTTGAAGCGACATTGTTGTCAATGAATATGTAATTATGAAAACATAATAAATTACTAAATAACTAATTAATAATAGGCCCTGCTTATTTTATCAGCGTTTGTTAGATGAAGCAAAAAATGTTTTGCGCATATTTGAATGTCATAAAGGTTGGAACAAAAGCCAGTAGAACCTGAGTTTATCTGGGTTTTATTGGATTTAAGGGTTTTTGGATCTTACTCCCAAGTAAATGTAAAGCCTGTCATGCTTCCAATGTTTTTTACAGAATTTTTTTTATCCCTAGCACAGCTTCGAGCCATGAACGAAGTTAGGGGTTACTCAATGAAAAAGTAATGAATATAAAAAGTAACAGAAAAACAGATCTTCAAATTTGATTGACCTGTCTTCTTCATAAACATATGCGAACGCCTCTTGAAAGTATCAAGATTGTATTGGTCACGGCAAGTGGTCTAAGTAAGCTGATTCCAAAGCTGTGCCGTGCGAACAGAATAGGCTTTCGAGAGACTCACAGTACGTGCGCGTTCTAAGCTCACGTGATAGCATGTGATTGCATTAGCTGTGCGTGTGCTTCTGGAGAAGATCTGAGGTTTGGGTACGCACTCATTTACTGTAGAGATGCTTCTATCGAAATAGTATCTGTATAAGAGACTGAATGAAGCAACATCCTGTCTGACGGAGAGCGAGTGCAACTCGCTAGAAAGTTTTTCACGCATAAGATTTTTGACACGTTTTTCAACCCGTTCAAGGAGGGTAAGAAGAATGTGTTTGTGGAGCGCCGGCCCATAGATCACAACAATGGTCCATCAGAAGACGAATAGTGGACTTGTAGAGATAGACAGTCTGTGGTGGAAGTTAGCTGCTGACACGATAGATGCTACCAATGAGTTGAGCTGCCTGCTTGCTAATGGATTGGATGCACGGTTTCCATGACAAGTCTTTCGCAGCCGTCAATCCAAGGAAGGAGATGGAATCTTGTTCTCTGAAAAGATTATTATCTGACATCTTAATGCTATGATCATCAACTCCTTTAAGTCGTGAGGTCAGAATACTCTGAGTTTTCGAAGGATTGAAGGGAACAAGTCAATTGGCACCCCATTCTGAAACCCTGCGTAAGTCTTCATTAAGAACGTCGATTAACTGCTGACGTTGCTGAGTGTTCTCAGCAATCGGAATTGAAGAGTGTCGTGTCATCTGCATACATAAGGCAGAAAAACAAATGAGCGGACGAATGCCTAATTTGTAGAAATATTGGCAAAGGAAAACGTGATGCACAAGGAATAACTTGCAAAATTAAATGTTAAGGATGCAAAGGGGTTTTATCGGAGAAACAGCAGGAAATGCGAAAATCGGAGGAAAAGAACGAATGAAGCAATTGAAAAAGAAGGATACTACTCAGGTTTATGGAAACATTGAAAAGAACAACATGACAACATGGAGCAAGAATTTTCAAAGAGAGTAACCAACCAGTGTGCATCATGACAACGTAGTGGAACGTCAAATAACTGAATCTGTCAACATCAAAAACAGTGTACAACAGAAAAAGGTCGTCATCAGCAACACAACATAGTGGAACCAACCAAACATGCCAACAGTAACTACACTGAAAAGCCTAAAGAGATATATAATGGTAAATGAATTGTGAACTACGGAACTATAAAATAATGAAACTATGGAAACTGCGACAATCAGCGATCCCTTATTGTATATATTGTGTTTATCTGTTAGATAGGCCCATCGATTATTGACAAATTGAATAGTTTATAATTTAGTATACTAGATTTCAAAGGATTTGGCATTTGATTTCCAAAAAAACGTTTACCTTAGGATTTTCTTTCTATCTCAATTGATAAGCCCAGATTGGCCGAAATATATTATTGACGTTGATTTATTCATTTTTTGTGCGTGGAAAAAACTGAAAAAATGCTATTCATTTCATTACTTTTAAATTTGCAAGAAAATGATAAAGCCATTCCTTACCAATCAATCGAAAATTGCTCAAAACATCCTTTTGTTGTTAAAGAAAATGTCTATCCAGGTTTATATCACCACAAATATCCTATTCCTGTATGAAACAAAAAATTTGCATTGAGTCTATCTGTACTGTAAAATACAACGTTGAAACGTTTGAAAAGTGTTAAGATTTAGACCTGTTAGTCATCGAGTGGTTATGATTTATGAATATATTGAGCTTTCGTGACTGATGACTAATCAATAAAGTCAGGAGAGACAAACTGCTATCAATTTTTTCAAGGAAAATCAGCAAGCAATGTCGGGTGCGTGTAAAGATTTTCTGCCAGTTTTTGCTGAAGAGAGGGTGGCAAAAGCTGGTGGTTTTTGCCGGTTTTTTTCCGAAAACCAGGGTGGCTTTTTCCGGCCAACCATGATGGGAATGGATAGCTTGTTGTACAGGGTCCACCGCATCCAGAATGAGAGCACAGTTTAGAAGCTCTCCAATTGGAGGTACTGATCAAATGTTTATTGACACTCTTGAAAATGCTGGTCAGGAAAGGGGATTCTCAATCCTGTTCCTGACTCTGGTATTTTCTCTTAACAAATAGATTCTTCCGTCTCATGGCTCCAGTTTATCAGATGATGCTTTGATTGCGATAAGGAGAAGGAGAAGGAAAGTCGCTATCAATCGAGTCGGAAGATTGATCAACCTCCCAACAAATCACTCATTGTTGTCATGCGTCAGACCACCAAAGAAGTGATTTTATTGTTATCTGGAGATGCAGAGAAAGCAAAAATCTGATGAAGAGAAAGGCTGAAAGAAATGAACATCAGTGCAGAAATTCGGAAGTTATCCATTAGTTAGATTTGATGCAGAAATTTCTGTGAACGGGTGTTGAAGTGGCCGAAGATACTATTGCTGAGAGCAACAAAAGCATTCAAGAACTTGTGTTGAGGAAGCCCATAGATAAGGCAGCTCTTCAAACAGAAACAGTAATATTCCGGGAGCCAGCGTGAAGTTGTGCAGGGAACGAGGTAGTACATAAAACTTTCACATAGCATAGTACACCTCTAACCTACTGCAAAACTTCGCGTCTGCCGGATCAGATCATTTGCTTTTCAGAAATAGAGAGGATAACACAATCCTATGTATTTCCAGTGGTAAAATTGTGACATTCAAGGTGTTGACTCCATTTTTTCGAATTTTTGCTCATAAAAGTTACACAAATTGGTATTTTGTTGAACTGGTTATTATAGAAATCATCTACAGATCATGATCTTTCAAATGAGTTATCATTCAGTGACAGAGGATGAAGTAAAGTGTACAAACAGACACTTTTCGTTAAAGTATATCAACAATTTTCCTGAAATTTCTACTAGTATGTTAAAATTTGCAGTTACACCAACGAAAAGTGTAACCCTTCATTTCCCAACATTAACGCTAAATTTTTATTGCTCTCGATAGTTTTGTTTCTTGCTAACTACGACATTATTGCTAGATCTGTTGATTTGCAGCAAATTTTCATAGGATTCCATGTAAGTTATGGATGATTTATCTGGTACTCAGTCTGTATGCATTGATATACAAAGCATAATTTTTATCTTATTTCGTGTATGGGTAGGTGCTAAAAGCATTTTGATCCAAAAATGAAGCTTTAATTTGATCAAAATCAAATGTTCCATACACATGACTTATAAATACATGTATTCATATTTCAATAACTGAGCGAATCACGCAGACTTTTCTAGCACACAATGATGCTGTTTTGAAAGATTAAGTTACTTAATCGATACATAGAGCTACAAATTCTATTGAAATAGCTGATGCAAATATATTTCACGACGTTACGAATTCATTACAAAAAGTAGAGACTAAATGTACAATTCTCGACATTTTAAAGAAATAATGGTTTGAAATTTCAAAATGCTTTCGTTTAAGCAACAAGAGCATTTGCTTAATGCTTCTACTGTTAATATCATGAAAAATTACGAGTATGTCAGCTATTTTGATGCAAACATGACGACATTTGAAAAAATGGTGGTTTGAATTGTAAAATACTTCTTTGTACTATACAAGATCAACTGGGGAAATGCAAAACGAATAACACCATCGTATGAGAGCCTAGGTTATATGAAAATGTTTATAGTCTGATACCTTCCGTTATTTAAGGTAATAGGTTAGGAGATCTGAGGGAGGATGTTCTCCTAAAACTTAACTGATAAGAGAGAGGTTGGCGCAAATAGGGTTAGATGTATGTATTTTCCGTCATTATAAGCAATGATGTATTTTGTGTTGTTGCATTTTGATTCCTTTAATTTCGCGAACTTTCTTTGCCAATTTTAAGGATTGTGCAAACTTGTAGAATTCGCCAATATCCGTGACGCATCGGTTATCACTGCTGGACTCGGCTTATTTATTGGATGGTTGGCTTCGAGATAAATTTAATAGAACAGGTGTGAAAGCTACAGCTGGAGCTACAACTTCAACCAGTTCGAATGTAAGCTATGATGAGCATCAGGAACATCTTGTGCTAGGCGAATCCACGTATATCTGGCTTTTGATTATAGGATCTGCATACGTGATTCGGGTGCTTGAAAAAAACCCAGTTATTTGTAATCCCTGGCCTAATATATATCCGAGAAGCATATATCAGCAACTCGTAAATATTTGAAGCCATAGTTACTATTATCTAATCTTTCACTCTCTTTTTTTTTTTGCTTTGTTAAGGGTTGAAATGAATTTTCCTACTTAATGCAGGCTATTTGGTGAGAAATTAGAATATAATTTTGCAGAATCAAGAATTTAATTAAACTTCAAATTCTGCTTTTATTAAAGGTGCGCAATAATTGGCGGCTTTAACCAGGGTCCAGTGGCAGCGTTTATAAAATTTGTTGTATGTGCGTCGTATAAATGCGTTAAATTCAGTACTGTGGACGTAAAATTTCTCATTTCATGGGGGAGTAATCAATTATGACAATCTTTGATTCTGCAAGGTATTTGTCAATGGAAATGTGTGCTTAATAAATCATCAAATTGAAAATGCATCATTAGCGCAAGGAAGAAATCTTATTTGCGAAAAGGTACTGTTGTCGCAAAGTCGCTTTTTAAATTACTTAAAGATCATCTCAATAGATAAGTATAGGATATCACACTGATTTCAGTAGATAAACGCTAAGAATCTACGAGTATCATAAGCTATCAATTACTAATTTATCATAGTTTTCAATATTTTACTATGGATCTATGTACCCAGTAGAATAAACGATTATATTCTATCGTCAAATATCTACAATTCTACTGATATCGGTCATATAAATGCTAGAATACAATGCAAATATCGAAAGATTGATTAGTCCTGTTGTGTCTCCTGGTGAAAAGGGGAGGGTGGTGGCTGGAAACTGGGTTTACTGAGGAGGATGCTGCTTGCAAATGGGTCGTTCAAGAATTGCGAATTACGTAATCGCCTAGGGGATGGATGGGGTTGTGGAAATGATTACAGGCGATTGCGAGGGGAGGGATTTGAGGCAGCGATTACGTAATCGTTGGAGGAAACAATGATTCATTCTAGTTTAGTGAGAAGTGTGTTTTCATCTTTGATTTACTCGTAGAAACAACAAGCTCATATTCGCGGTCTTCTAGCACAAACCACATACACGATCCTGATAGTATTAACAGTAAATGTGTGAATTTCTCATTAAGATTATGCATGTACGCAGACATGCTTAAAATCAGTCTGCATTTGATTGTAGATAATTTTCGTCAAGGAAATTCCGCACTTGAGACATGAGCGGTGTCTAATTTACCCCTTTCATCATGTTTCTAGTAATTCAACTGTCATGAGTATCGCATGTGAAAAATGATTTTTTTGCATTAGTGTGAACCATTGATGTATCATCAATGAGAAATGCAGAATAGA
The DNA here is from genome assembly GCA_907163375.1 of Prostheceraeus crozeri. Lineage (NCBI taxonomy): Eukaryota > Metazoa > Platyhelminthes > Polycladida > Euryleptidae > Prostheceraeus > Prostheceraeus crozeri. The sequence continues at coordinate 90,313 of CAJQUW010014471.1, forward strand.
TAAATATGACTCCGGGGGGTTTCCACTGGGGCCCATCAAAAAAACTCCGTTTGCTGATACGCTTGTGTTCTATTTTGTTCGCTTGAACTAACTTTGAAAAAACTACTAGTCTCTGTGTGAAAGCATCAATTTAGAAAGCTTTCCAACAAGTGTAAGTGTATGTATTGCGTTGGTAAACATAGTATCATCGAGGAGTTGTCGCACATACTTTCATATATCTTGTACGTGATATTTAACAGTGTAAAAAGTATATGATTCATGAAGGAATTTGTATTCAATTTGCATTTTTTTTAGACATTTTGGCAATTTTGCTTTTTGAATCTTCATCGTGCGACATACATATGTGTGTAAAACATATTGATGCATGTATA